>OW679197.1:152990364-153590364 GCA_940337035.1 Agriotes lineatus
TGCCACCTTGGGTTTTTCGGATTCGACGTTAGTATTGGAAACACCAGGCCGCCACCTGAATTCCCTTGGCACACCGGAGTACCTGTGCACATAATATAAGAAAGCATTAAAATGAACCGTGTAGAATACCTACTATTAAAATGATGAAGACAGCGGTCATAGAATTATTATGAAATATGATATACAATAAAATTATTAACGTCAAGTGAAGCATCATTAGGCCTTTGGGGATTACTGCGGCACAAGAGAAAAAAATATAATGTTGTATCTACCACAAAATATAATAGTAACTATCTTAGTAGCCAGTCGTTAGTTAATCTCCATGAGAAATAAAATAGTTTGGCTGTCTCCCTCAATCTGACATAGCAGTTCTTTTGTTTTATAAAATACCCATGTCTAATCAAAGTATCTATCAAAGCAGCCCAAGAAACCCTCGGTTTATAAATTACCGCAATGGCGGCCATATTGTTTAAGAAATGGCATTCTCAGTAAATTATTTCTGTCAGAATAGGTTTTGTATTTGAGTGACATTGTTAGAAATTGTAGTTGCGTTATTAAATACTAAGTAAATGATTAAAGCCCAACCTAGAAGAATGGTTCGCTGCTGTGTTTCTGGTGGTTGTTTTCGTAAACATAACGAAAAAATTTAAAAAAGTAGTTGTTACAGTATCAAAATTACTTAACGACACCCACGCGGTGTGAGTATCGCACGACTGGTTAAGTCCGGGAAAAAGGTGGCACGTTCGCCCTGAGATATGACAAAACAGGCTAACGGCCTCGGCTGATAAGCTCAGGGAGATGGGCGTGGTCCAAACGGTACGTCGTGGGGCAAGCGTGACGTGACGTATATAGGGTAAGTCGAAATAAAAGGGCGCCACCAGATCTGTCTTTATATTCTCGTACAACCGGACCTGGACGGTTGGATGGGCCGAGAAGTACACAAGGTACTACGTCAGGAAGGTACTCGAGAAGCTGAAAACCACGAATTACAATTTTGGGAAAAATACTTTAATACCTATTTTGGGTCTAGAAAGGGGAAGAGCTCGGCCTCCCAGTCTTCGTCGTCACTGCAGCGGGCGCTGTCAAACCTACCTGTGTGGCTCTATTGCTCAAGCTTCGCTTTACACAAATCTGTACACAAAAAGGCTTAACCTGAAAGCGCATGCATAGATTCGCCGCAATGACGAGGCCTTCGTTCAAATACTCATCTATTCATCTGACTGATTAGGGTGATTTACACGAGTTTATGCTATGCTAAATTAGATTCTAAGCCCCCAGCTGGAGTGGCGCGTTATCACTAATACAGACTCCTTAATACTGTAGGTTAGGCCATACATATAGTAACTTATGAGGTTAAACTGGCGTTAATTAGTGAATTATTAAAGAGTGCAGCCAGAATGCGTAAATTAAATGGCTACAGAACATAAATGGAGGCCTTGCATATTCAAATAGTTCGTTAGTGACAAATGCGGTCAGATTACATTAAATAAGCAGTTACTACATGCGAGATGGGGCCGTACTGGCGTTAATTAGTGAATTATTAAAGAATGCAGCCAGTCTAGCGGTCACTATAAGCGCAAATTACATGTTCACATTGCTACCTGTGTCTGGCAGTTAGCCAAGCTTGGGCATTGCAACAACATCAGCCAACATCGCCTGTTGGGAACAATTCGGAAACGGAAGCGCGGGTGTCAAAGCTGCATCGGCGGGAAAGTCCAGCAGACTGTAATGGCGGTCTGTTACGACCATGGAACGTTGGAGCCTACAGTTTAGAAGCTCTGCGGGATAGATTTCCTGATTAGGGAAGAATCGGCCTGCACACACACGGTCTCAAGACGGAAAAACAGAGCTCTCGGCTACCATCACCACACCAAAGCACCTCACGTACTTTATCTCACCACCACTGCTTCGAGACTCACTTTGTGCAAGAAAACACGGCATCGAAATAGCCTTCGCGGCAACAATATAAAAACAAAATCAAATTCCCCCATCGCGCCGAAACGCGATGGGGACGCGCGGCAATACACCACCGCTCAGCTCGGTGGCCTCGGATCGACTCACAGCTTGCAGCCAAAAACAAAATAATCCCTGAGTAGAGTACCTATAGGCGTTCTGGACCACATTTGACCTTGAACTTTTTTCAAGGTCACGGGCCTAGCCGAGGTCAAGGTCACAGGCCTAGCCGGTGGGCGTGGCCTAGTCGGGTCATTGACCTCGGCCACTTCCGAGAATTTTTTCTAGGTCACGGATCTAGCCTACTTCAAGGTCGGAGTCATTGGCCTAGTCGGGGTCATTGACCTCGACCACTTCCGGGAATTTTTTTGGGTTAAAAGTGTAGTTTTTGAAATTTTCCCACGCTCGAGCGTCTGGGATGCAGACATGTTCATTCTTGCAGGATGTTATCAGTAAATCAGAAGCTATTGTTTTTCTCAGGCTCGACCGGATGTGAGTCATCGTTTGACAGACATGTTTATTCTTGCAGGATGTTGTTGAACAATGACATCCATTGTTTTAAAATCAGCACGATAATTGGACAATGAAGCTATTGTTGTCTGGAGGAATTTTTGCTGACAGCCACTATAATATAGGTAAGAAAGAGGGGTTGGGCTGCTATTCAACTACCCTGTTTCAACTACCCGTTTGAGAAAATGTGCAAGGTTGCTAAAAAATAAACCGAATTAATTGTGGTCTAATAGTATATATCGAATTATTTCCAGCTAAAAAGATGCAATATAAAAATCCAAACCATTTTAAATAACTTGTTAGGTTTTTGTTTTATTACGCGTTCGACGAGATGTATGTCTGGATATTTAACTCGAATAGGCCGATTGGAAGCATCTTTTAGTAGATAGGTAATGTGTTCGATCCCACTGGAGGGCTGTTTAAGCGGTAGACAGTATATAACATAATACAAAAGTGTTGCGGTCTTAGAGACATTGGGAAATCTGCAACATTGTTTGTAAGCAAAGTAAATATTAAGTGTTTTTCCCAGTACTTTATTAAATACACAGTCTCGAAAATTGAGCCGATAGTTATATATTTTACTTTTGCTGTTGGATTTATGTACAGCACCCCCTCGCTTTAGAAATAAGCAAGTTCCTAAAGAAATATTATGATGCTGTAGAGATTTACACGTTACAGTTCGGTGTGTATAAAAATTACGTATTTATTAAATATTACTGTTAACAAAGCTGTTAAACGTATGATACAGGCAGTTATTAATTAGAGTGGTGGTTTAATTTTATCATTGGAATTTCGGTTTCTTACAACGGTATTTGTAAATCATTCGTAAGTAGTCCACCGATACACATTTATTTACGTTATGCATGTGCAGACTTGCTTGTTATGCAAGGTCGTTGACTTATCGTATGCAGTGTAGGAAATGTTATCATATGACTTTGTCAGCACGCCATAAAAGTTGGTTTTTGTAGTATAAGACATCCGCAAGCTAATTCGGTAAAGAGGTGGAAAAATACTTAAAGAAAATATTAGCAGATAATACATTTGAAAAATCTGCACGACTAATACTCAACATTATTACAATTACATGCTAAAGACTGCAGACAAAAAGTAAGATATCAAAATTTTAAAATAAAACCCAGAGAATAAGAATTAAATAAAGCCAAGTCAAAGCTATTAGATCACGGCAATATATTAATAAAAAACCAAGTTCCTAAAGAAATATTATTATGGTGTAGATATTTACAGGTTACAGTTCGGTGTATAAAAATTACGTATTTATTAAATATTACTGTTAACAAAGCTGTTAAACGTATGATACAGGCAGTTATTAATTACTTAATAAAACAATTGTCCTATATCCGGTATTCATGGTTTATGTCTTAATCTGATTTTAATAGTCGATTAGAGTTGAATAACTAAGGTTATTACAATGCTAAAGACTGTGCGCAAAATGTAAGATATCAAAATTTAAAATAAAACCCAGAGAATAAGAATTAAATAAAACCAAATAAAAAGCTATTAGATCACTGCAATCACTACAATAATAAGGATGCTATACTCAATGGTGAGGGACAGTTTCATTTTTGCTGGAGAAAAACATCTAGATTGGTTAAAAATCAGATGTATAAGAGAAAATCTCAAACTTGTTTAAAAACATTTTGTAACTAAACAATCACATTTAAAATTGTGTAAATAAAGCTAAAATTAGAAGGAGACGCAGACTATAGAAAATACGTGTCAATACTTGTGGATGTGAGCGTCTAGGGAATGTGCAAGGTTGCTAAAAATAAACCGGATGTGAGTCATTGTCTGTAAATGCCAAACTTGTCAGACGTCAAACGTAATTAAACAACGAAGCCATTGTTTGAGAAATGTGCAAGGTTGCAAAAATAAACCGGTTGTCTGGAGTTTCTGCACAGGTCAGCGCGGGAGTCTGCGCGGGAGTCTGCGCGATGGTTTGGCGGAAAATTCAAAATTCTGCGTAGGTTTTGGCGGTAAATTTAAATTACACTCAGGTTTTGACGGTAAATTTAAATTATGATCAGGGTTTTGGCGGGAAATTTAAATTCTGCGTGTTGTCTGGGGTTTCTGCACAGGTCAGCGTGAGGGTCTGCGCGAGGGTGTTTGCGCATGCTTGGCGGTAAAATCAAATTCTGTGCAGGTTTGGCGGGAAATTTAAATTCTGCGTAGGTTTTGGCGGGAAATTCAAATTATGCTCAGGTCTTACAGGTAAACAGATAGGTAGACAGGCAAACAGTCAGACAGGCAGTATGGTTTATGTCTTAATCTGATTTTAATAGTCGATTAGCGTCGAATAACTAAGGTTATTACAGTGCTAACAACTGTGCGCAAACATTTTAAAATAAAACCCAGAGAATAAGAATTAAATTAAATAAATCCGAGTAAAAGCTATTAGATCACTGCAATACTCTAATTAATAAGGATGGTGAGGGAGAGTATAATTTTGAACTTATCTAGATTGGTTAAAAATCAGATGTATGTATAAGAGAAAACTTGTTTAAAAACATTTTGTCAGACAAATTCCTGTCTAGACCTGCCCATGTGAGTCATCGTCTGGGAATGTGCAAGGTTGCTAAAAATAAACCGGTTGTCTGAGGTTTCTGCGTAGGTCTGTGCGGGAGTCTGTGCGGAGGTTTGGCGAAAAATTCAAATTCTGCGTAGGTTTTGGCGGTAAATTCAAATTCTGTCTAGGTTTTTGGGCGGGAAATTCAAATTATAGTCAGTGGAAAAATCTGGGAGTGTACAAGGTTGGTAAAATGTATGGGGCCTTTACACCAGATGTAGTTAATGATCTCCATTATCAGTGTCTATAAATTTGGTAGACACACAGACAGGCAGGCAGACAGACAGATAGACAGACAGACAGACAGACAGACAGACAGACAGACAGACAGACAGACAGGTAGGCAGACAGATAGACAGACATACAGACAGACATACAGACAGACAGACAGGCAGACAGGCAGGCAGACAGACAGACAGGTAGGCAGACAGACAGGCAGACAGACAGACAGACAGACAGACAGACAGACAGACAGACAGACAGACAGACAGACAGACAGACAGGTAGGCAGACAGACAGACAGGCAGATAGACAGACAGACAGACAGACAGACAGACAGACAGACAGACAGACAGACAGACAGACAGACAGACAGGTAGGCAGACAGACAGCTAGACAGGTAGGCAGACAGACAGACAGACAGACAGACAGGCAGACAGGCAGGCAAACAAACAGACAGATAGACAGGCAGGCAAGCAGGTGGGCGGACAGGCGAGCAGGCACGCAGGTAGGCAGGCAGACAGGCAGGTAGGCAGGCAGACAGACAGACAGACAGACAAGCAGACGGACAGGCAGGCATTCTTAACACCATTTACTGTACAGATTGTGAGCAGTAATAGAAATAGGTGTGAGAGAGATACCTGTATCAGTTAAGTATAAGTGTCCAAAATGTAAAGGGGAAACCGATCAAGAAGGACGAAAATGTATTGCTTATATTGCACGAACATATGAAAGAAAACAGTGGTGGTAAACATTATCCTCAATCATATTTCAGACAATTCTAGCGAATAACTGAACTCAGCTTGGTGGACGCTATCGTCATGAATTTGATTCTTATATATACATCTAACAATTCTGATATCTATCATTTGATAAGAAACTGTTGACGTGTGAACTAGTTTGAATCTGTCAGTCTGTCTAACTGGCTGTCTACCTGTCTAGCTGTCTACCTGTCTACCTGTCTACCTGTCTACCTGTCTAGCTGACTACCTGTCTAGCTGTCTACCTGTCTACCTGTCTAGCTGTCTACCTGTCTAGCTGTCTACCTGTCTAGCTGTCTACCTGTCTAGCTGTCTGTCTGTCTGTCTGTCTGGCTGTCTACCGCTTACATACTTGTGACAATAATGAAAACGAATGTAGCGACAGAACTTATTAAAACTAAAAATATTATAAGACAGAAAGTTCGAGCTCTTAAGGAGGGTAAGTTGGTGCAACAACAGCTCCTCGGTAACTTTTTTAAACCTGTTACCGAACAAATACAAAGTGTTGCAAAAGAAATCAATACAAAAGAGAATCCTCCATCACAATTTAAGCCTTTCAAATTGAAAAAGAAAGAGAAAGTTAAATACAATTATGATGATGATCTTAAAAGAAAAACTAAATACGATTATGACGCGGATGATGACGATGATGAATATATCAATATATCAAATCCTCCAAAACTAGAATTATTTACACCAATACCGGCTGATGAAGTATTGTGTGAATCCACCGAAGATGAACCTAATACAACTGTAACAAACAAATTTCAACCGCAAGCTATAAGTTCTTTCTTAGAACAGTATGACAAACTTCCTAGAAAATATGTAAGCAATTATCTTATAGAAAGACCAAATCTAGGGAGGTATGGAATTAGATATGATTTTGATAAAAACCAATTTTATTTTGGTGGAGATGAGCTAGATATAAAGGGATCTGATATAATTGTAAAAATGTTCGCTATGAAGGTACGCCTGGTTTGTACGAATTACTATTTAAAAACGATCCTCAAATAACTCCAACGTCGACAGATAGAGCAAATTATAATGATATCATAAACAGAACAGGTGCGGCGCATAAAAATTTTGATAAAAATGATCAGAAGGTAGGTTTCAACCAAGCGAAATACAAGAAATTTATAAAATCTAACCTGTCATCATCACTCTCGCCATCATCGATATCGTTAAGGACTACAACGCTTACTGGTAAAGGTATGCAACAAGTTAGCAATAAACCGTTGGATTATGTTTACTGGGATGATCCGAACGAATTAGTTGATCGATTAAAGTTACTGTATGCCTCTCAAGCATCTGGCCATACAAATCATATAAATGAAATTGTTAGTATAATAGAAGAGTTAAAAGAGGCAGGAATAATTGAATAAATCCAGTTCGGAAACAGCACGAAGAGATCCTCCAGACAGAGATGACAACAACACCTCTGCCACAATAATTGACTAGTGTATAATATATATTTGTAATAATTTTATACATGTACATTAGACAAATAAAATACAATTATATTTACAATTGTCGTTTTATTACACCGTCGTGCCCATAAAACCGTTACAGGAACAGCTGTCTACCTGTCTAGCTGTCTGTCTGCCTGTCTGTCTGTCTGTCTGTCTGTCTGTCTGTCTGTCTACCTACCTACCTGTCTGTCTGTCTGTCTGGCTGTCTGTCTGTCTGTCTATCTGTCTGTCTGCCTGCCTGTCTGTCTGTCTGTCTACCAAATTTATAGACACTGATAATGGAGGTCATTAACTACATCTGGTGTAAAGGCCCCATACATTTTAGCAACCTTGTACACTCCCAGATTTCCCGCCAAAACCTAGACAGAGCCAAAAACCTAGACAGAATTTGAATTTACCGCCAAAACCTGCACAGAATTTAAATTTTCCGTCAAACCTCCGCACAGACTCCCGCGCAGACCTACGCAGAAACCTCAGACAACCGGTTTATTTTTAGCAACCGTGCACATTCCCAGACGATGACTCACATGCGCAGGTCTAGACAGGAATTTGTCTGACAAAATGTTTTTAAACAAGTTTTCTCTTATACATACATCTGATTTTTAACCAATCTAGATAAGTTCAAAATTATACTGTCCCTCACCATCCTTATTAATTAGAGTATTGCAGTGATCTAATAGCTTTTACTCGGATTTATTTAATTTAATTCTTATTCTCTGGGTTTTATTTTAAAATTTTTGCGCACAGTTGTTAGCACTGTAATAACCTTAGTTATTCGACGCTAATCGACTATTAAAATCAGATTAAGACATAAACCATACTGCCTGTCTGACTGTTTGCCTGTCTACCTATCTGTTTACCTGTAAGACCTGAGCATAATTTGAATTTCCCGCCAAAACCTACGCAGAATTTAAATTTCCCGCCAAACCTGCACAGAATTTGATTTTACCGCCAAGCATGCGCATAAACCTCCGCGCAGACCCTCACGCTGACCTGTGCAGAAACCCCAGACAACACGCAGAATTTAAATTTCCCGCCAAAAACCTGATCATAATTTAAATTTCCCGCCAAAACCTGAGTGTAATTTAAATTTACCGCCAAAACCTCACGCAGACCTCCGCGCAGACTCCCGCGCTGACCTGTGCAGAAACTCCAGACAACCGGTTTATTTTTGCAACCTTGCACATTTCTCAAACAATGGCTTCGTTGTTTAATTACGCAGCAGACAGGCAGGCAGGTTCTGACAAGTTTGGCATTTACAGACAATGACTCACATCCGGTTTATTTTTAGCAACCTTGCACATTCCCTAGACGCTCACATCCACAAGTATTGACACGTATTTTCTATAGTCTGCGTCTCCTTCTAATTTTAGCTTTATTTACACAATTTTAAATGTGATTGTTTAGTTACAAAATGTTTTAAAACAAGTTTGAGATTTTCTTTTATACATCTGATTTTTAACCAATCTAGATGTTTTTCTCCAGCAAAAATGAAACTGTCCCTCACCATTGAGTATAGCATCCTTATTAATTAGAGTATTTTTTACTAATATATATTGCAGTGATCTTTTACTTGGCTTTATTTAATTCTTATTCTCTGGGTTTTATTTTAAAATTTTGATATCTTACCTTTTGCGCACGGTCTTTAGCATTGTAATAACCTTAGTTATTCGACTATTAAAATCAGATAAACCATGAATACCGGATATAGGACAATTAAGTAATTAATAACTGCCTGTATCATGCGTTTAACAACTTTGTTAATTCAATTTTAGATTAATATTACTGTCTGTTTATATCTTCTATAGTCTTTTATTCGTCAGATATCTCTGCTAGAACTATGCTCGTTGCAACCAAAAACTCGACTACCGTTGTAAGAAATCGAAATTCCAATGATAAAACTACAGCACCACTCCTTTTAGGAACAATATTTTAAGCTGCTTCTTATTTTTGAAAAATGTAGTTAAAACATACAGTGCTGTGGCGTCGGATTCATACCATTCTTAAAGCCAAGATGTCAACACAGGAACAAAGAAGGTGTTTGTTTTTGCGATATGCGAAAGTTGCTGAATCGGATAAACTGAAAAATGCTGACGATTATTTTATCGCTCCTTCTGCTGTTTGAGACTCCACTTCATACCATTTTTTTAGTGCTGGAATGTGTATTGGCTAAAACTACATCAAACTTTTTAAACTGGAAGAGTATTTTTTACTAATATATATTGCTGTTCGATATTTGACAAGGCCCGGTTTACAAGTTTTCTGCCTGTCTGTCAGCAGTGCTTTCGAGCTTATCGAATCTAAAATTTCGGGCTTACGTAAAAGAACACAATATTAAATGGTACTATTGCTAATATCCAAAATTTTTAACTACGAACTGTAACCTGTAAATCTCTACGAGAATTACTCTCAATGTCTCTAAGACCCCAACACTTTTGTATTATGTTAAATACTGTCTACCGCTTAAACAGTCCTCCAGCGGGATCGAACACATTACCTATCTACTAAAAGATGCTTCCAATCGGCCTATTCGAGTTAAATATCCAGACATACATCTCGTTAAACGCGTAATAAAACCTAACAAGGTATTTAAAATGGTTTGGGTTTTCATATTGCATCTTTTAGCTGGAAATAATTCGATATATACTATTAGACCACAATTAATTCGGTTTATTTTTTGCAACCTTGCACATTTCTCAAACAATGGCTTCATTGTTTAATTGGGCAGCAGGCAGGCAGGCAAAATTAGACTCTTAACCTCAAAATTCATCGTGGGAATCTTGTAAAAATTAGACTTTTACCTCCAAAATGTATCGTGAGAATCTTGTAAAAATTTCAAAATTAGACTTTTAACAGCGTCAGCAAAAATTTTCAAACAAAGACAGCATTCAATTTAGCAGTTGTGCTGATTTTTTCTCAAACAATGGCTTTCATTGTTAAATTTTTACCAGCTTTGCACATTTTAATCTCCAGACAACAATGGCTTTATTGTCCAATTTCGTGCTGATTTTAAAACAATGGATGTCATTGTTCTATTTACCAGCTTTGCACATTTTAATCTCCAGACAACAATGACTTTATTGTCCAATTTCGTGCTGATTTTCCCCGGCTAGACCCGTGTTTTGTTTTGGCGCGAATCGTCCCACAGCCACAGTGTATCGAGTGCGGTCGGTGGAGGTGCACGGGGCTCGCGCACCGAATAGTGAAATATTACACCCCGTTGCATAAAAGAGCCTCTTTTCATAGCGTATTTGTGCTACTTTTCCATAAGAGACAATGCTAAGCCACAGTGTATCGAGTGCGGTCGGTGAAGGTGCACGGGCTCGCGCACCGAATAGTGAAATATTACACCCCGTTGCATAAAAGGACCCCTTTTCATAGCGTATTTGTGCTACTTTTCCATAAGAAACAATGCTAAATTCGTTTAATTCGGATAGAAATCACTTTTTCCCATTTAAAAACATGTAAATATGCAAATATTTAAGCGATGAATCCATATTACTCAAACAAAATACTTTAATATACTTTTACAATGCAAAGGTTCTGACTAAAATTGAGACACCTTTACGAAGGTGTTGAGGTTACCTAGACGCATCGGTAAGCCGAGCCTGCAAAACTCGCAGTTGTGTTGTTATTGGTAACTTTAGTTCTCGACTTCGTTGGTTGGTCGGTTGTATTAGTATCTGAGTAACTCATTAGACAACAACAGAGACTACTAAATTTCAATTTAATACAGGTGGAGCTAGGCATATACTTTTACACGTGTTAAATTTAAATTTGCCACCAAAATCTAGTAACTAATCTAGGGACTTCATCTAGTTACATAAACTTTTTAAGGAACACCGTGTATGTTGGTAACACTGCTCTGTAGACAGAGATAGACATATACCTTTACACGTGCTAAATTTAAATTTGCCGCCCAAATCTAGTAACTAATCTAGGGACTTCATCTAGTTACATAAACTTTTTAAGGAACACCGTGTATGTTGGTAACACTGCTCTGTAGACAGAGATAGACATATACCTTTACATGTATTAGAGAGAGATAGACTATTTTCACGCCGTGACGTCAGAGGTGAGGAGGTGCGGTCCCAGAACCGGCCTATTACCTCTACTCATCACCTTTCCAGTATCTCGACAAAACATAGCTATACAAATTGTGGATGATCAAATTCGCTACAATTTTCGTGTAAAACATTTTGTTTGTAATGTACATAGTTTTAGAGTATATTTCTTGAAATTTCATAAATGATCTCTTGTCGCACGAAATTGTACTCGCTATTGGTTAGTTATTATTATCATGTCGAAGCGTGTGAAGCGATAAATAAAGATCTTGCAGAGTTAGCAAAAATATCTGAGCAGCATGCTATGACACTCAACCCAGGTAAATCAGCAGTATTAATATTCGGTAAAAGAACTGACCAATTAAAAATTAAAAATTTTGTAAATATTAAGATCAATAATCAAACTTTACCTGTAGTTGAATCCGCAAAGAATTTGGGTGTAACGCTTGATAGCGGGTTACGGTTTAAACAGCACGTATCAAAATGTTTGCAAAGTGCATATTGTAACCTTCGACTGGTTTTTCAAAATCGTCAAGTTCTCAATCGAAAAATCAAGATTATGCTGTGTAACAGTCTTGTCTTATCAAAATTTGATTTTTGTGATTCAGTATATGGTCCTTGCTTAGATGCACGGGACAAATCTAGGATTCAGAAAGTTCAAAATTCATGTTTACGCTTAATATTTGGCATTAAAAGGTTTGAAAGAGTTTCGCATAAATTAAAAGAAATTAATTGGCTTAATATGAGCAACAGACGTTACTTTCACGCTGCCTCCCTCTATCACAAAATAGTCGCTACTGAATGTCCACCATATCTGTATAACACTATTACATATCGCACCGATGTCCATAACTTAAATTTGAGATTCAGGGGTAAAATGAATATACCTTTACTTTCTAGCGAGCAAGGTAAAAGATGTTTTTTATACTGTATTGCAAAACTTTACAATGGTTTGCCCCTGGATATTAAAATGCTACCACCTTCTAGGTTTCGGTGCCGGCTTAAACAACTACTTCTTTGTCCAGTTTCACCTGCTGCAATTAAATGAGTGTTTTTTTCCATCTTTTGAACTTTTGATTCTTAGACTTACCTATACATATATTTTGTGGTTAATTAATACGAAAAATTTTTCAAAATAACCTGTGGTGCTGTTTCGATGCGCATTCTCATTTTTTTATTCAATATTTAACTTGTTTGTTTACTTAGTTTTAGGTTTAGTTTTTAGTTTTTGTGCAGGGTTAAGTGGAGGAGCGGTCCGCAACTATGTTGCCCAACTGAACTTCGCCCTGCACTAATAATATTAGAAGTATAATACTTTCTTTTTATATTTATGTCAATAAAGACACTTTATTATTATTATTATTATTATTATTATATTTATATGATGAGTTCTCAACGCAGTCAAGTACAGTACGGGCAAAGAAACTACTGTTCGAACGCAATGATTATATTCTACGGATATCCAACTGATGCAACAAACAAAAACACAAAACGTGCAGAACGACTTCTCCGATCAAATAGGAAAATTTTCCGCGGATGTATTTCTCGCCGAGTCGATGATCATGACATAGACACAGACAAGATTTCTAGTAGTGATGGGCATAACCGGACAATTTTCATAACCGAATTATTTGCATTCGAATGATATTAATAACCGAATGATTATTTGAATAATCATTCGAATAAATTTTGGCTCTCGATTCGTTTCGATTAAGTCAGCCGGTTTGCCGGTTGGCGGTTCACCGTCATCTGCATCGACGTCAGTTCACCGTCATCTGCATCGACATCGTAACTTGCAGATAGCAGAGCAACCAAAACATAACATGTACGGTCGGCGCCTTAGAAATCGGGACACGTAATATGTTCTTCTAGTCTTTGGAGTATTCTTGCTCCGGTTACTTCATTAATGTGAGATGGCATTTCATAATTGACAAACAATAAACAATCTGACGTAACAATTAAAACCATAATAACTGTAAAAACCCAGTTTATACACTTAAAAATACATGCAAAATATATCATAATAGTGTGTAGTGCCCGATTTCTAAGGCGCCGACCGTACATTATGTGTTATGTATTGGAAATTAAGAGGTATTTATTAAGAAGTGTAGAAAGAACTGCTTGCTAATCGCAATAAGAACAGGGGTAAACGTTTATCTTTATCGATAGGGCGGGTTAAAGGCGCACCCTCTTGTAGTGAAACTTTGGAGATGTAAGCAAATAAAAAATTGTTTTATAGCTTCATGCGTTTGCAGTTTTTAGGCGCTTCAGGTTTCAGGTTCCCAGAATTTGATGATTTGATATTTTTTTATGATAGGAGGTAGGTACGCGATAACCAAATGCTGTTTTCAGTACAGCCTGCTTTGTTTATGAGTTATGACGTATTTATATTTACAGAATTTTGAGCACTGCGTAGGTCGCTGAGATATGGCACGTAGTACCTTTAAATAGAGGTTTTATATTCAAAGCGTAGTACGTATCAGCATGAGGTTATTTTTCATTTGAATACTTGGAACGAAAACCGAGTTACATAGGTTATTTCAATAACCGGATAAACGGTTATTTTTCATTCGAATAAGCCCATCACTAATTTCCAGTCAACGAAGAAAACCAGAGTCGCTTTTTTCCATGGTCAATAAGAGATTTGAGAAATCTAATTTTGTCGTTCAACTGGCAACAGAAGATGCTGACACATTGATCGTAAGGGCAGCGGTTAAATGTCATCATTTAATTCTATTTTTATTGAAGGAGAAGACATAGACCTCTTTGTTCTCTTAGCAGCACTGGCACAAGGTTATTATTTCCTGCATCAGACAGAAAACACTGCAGAAAACGTTTGCTCTTCACAAAGTTTGCTGATTGAACAAACAGTGGCAGATAACATATTGTTTTTGCAGGCGTTTAGCGGTTGTGGCACGACGTCTCCAACCTTCGATCAAAGAAAGAAGAAATTCCTGAAGATGCTTCAAAATGCCGAGAAGTTAAACAAGATGTAAAAGTGTTCAAATAGAGATAGTGTAGATGTTGACACTATGGCTGCAGCAGAAGAACAAATCTTAACTGCACTATACCGAGTTACTAAAAAAAATAGATTAGTGGATTTTCTCCGGTACCAACATTTCGCTAGATCGGTGACAAAAAGCAAGTTGATTCATTTCTACTCACAGCAGCAACAGCACATCAGCATTCGCTCTAAACCTACCATCAAGTTCAGCCTTCCTACGGTGTTTACAAGAGCCCGGAAAAATAGGAATGGAAGAGAAGTAAGAGTGGAATTACTCCAGTCAGAACAGCTAAAAATACCGCTCCCGAAGTTCTGCTTCAATTCCTCTCTTGTAAATGCAGAAAAAGTTTGGCTCAGAATGTAGCTGCAGAAAGATGTGTTTAAACTCTGTAATTTGCATTTATTGCAACGGACAGTCTTGCGAAAACAGTGCTGACATTTTGAGCGGCTTCAAGGCTGAACAAATTGAAAATGTCATTACTACACTGTCGGTATAGGAAGATGCTAAGACGATAATTCCGAAGAGAGTACAGAAGAGGAAGACGACACTGCCAAGCACCACAGAAGTAAAAGTCAACAAACCTGGTCCCTCCAGAGCATCAAAACGAAGTAAAGTATAAAAATCTACCAAAACTATTGATGTGGATGAAGCCTACTAAGGAAACCACGAAGGAACACACCATTTATTCTGAGTTATGGTGCTGTAAAACGAATATAAATGATATATAATTAATAATTAATTAATAACGAGCACAATTTCGCGTGACAAGGGAGCGTTTATGTAATTTTAAGAAATACACCCTAATCCACATAACTATTTACTTCACAAAAAAAATGCAGTCGAAACTTGTAGAGAACTTGATGCTCTACAACTTTTATAATAACTATGTTTTGTCGAGCAGATATTGGTAAGGAGATACTATCAAAAACTAGAGTTCTTATATTATTAGTTATAATATAGGAACTTCAGAAAAAACTGATTTTGGACGCCATCTTTCTAAGATGGGGGTGCGAGCCGACACGAACCAACGTCACATACTTAGTATGTTATTCAGAATATCAAATTGTGTTAAATTGCCAATTTGCAAAACTTCTTTATGTTTTCCTAGCAAGTCCGGTTATGTTTTATGCATGCTAAGAATTATCATTCTTAGTTCTTATTAATAACATTTTCTATTTGTTCATCTTCCTCGAAGCCGCCCAAAACGTTATGTACCTGATTATTACCACAATGTTTTGTTTGTCCTTGTTTTGTATAATTTATATTTTCTGATAGAATTTCAAATTTTATTTTTGAAGGGGATAACTGTATGCTATAGAGATGTTTATAAATTTCTATATACTATTTATGTACAAGTTTACTGACTTTTTTGGGTACCACCTGAACTACGAAAGAGGGGAACGCCCAGAAGATCGAGGGGAGAGGTTATAAAAGATGCTCTAAATAGCAGGAATCTGAACAAAGAACATTGTTATGACAGACAACAATGTTTGTCTTCCTGTTGCGTTCGGACAGCGGCAGCAAACGCTATAAAACCGATTATACTGTCTTCCCACTTTATCGTGCAACTGAGCTCTGTTGTAGACTAGGGGCTACCACATCTGCTTAACATTCGGGAGATCGCGGGTTCGATTCCCCTGACCGTCTGCTCTGATTCAGGTTTTTAGGTCGTTTTTATGAGTCAACAGAGTACCTTCTTTGAGACGAATGCTGGGGTAGTACTTTTCCACCTTTCCTGACCTCTCTTCCAGTCGCCACTTTTCCTTTCTCTCACCCATCCTATAAATCAATTCCCGTTCTTGGCTGAAGAGGGACGCAAGGTCCCTATAGCAGCCCGCCCCCAATTGGGGGAATTGAAATGACCCTGAACAACATTCCTGAATTCTATGCCATTCACCTACTCCTTACCGATAATCTGGTTCAGCATCGTTGTTATAATTATTGTGTATTTTCTGGGTAACTATAACCCCACCAAGACGTCAAGTAATGTATCTCGTTTTACTGTCTCGCATGCATCTACAAAATCTATAAAAAGCAGGTTTGTATTAATTTGGTACTCATAGCTCGCAAATGTGATATGTTGTTGATCTATACTTCCAGAATCCACCATATAATCACCCATTATGCTTTCTGAACTTTCTTCTAGTTTACGTTTTAACAGGGCAACTAAAATTTCGTAAACAATATCGAGAAGAGATGCCTCTATAATGTTTACACTCTGACGTGTCTCCCTTCTTATATATAAATAATATTTTCACTATTTCTTATTCTTCGAGCATTATCTCCATTTTCCAAATTTTATTAACGCATGCTTGTGCACATAGTTTTTGTTTCATAACACTTCCTTTGTAGGATTGTAAGTACTTCCCGTTTTCCACTGTAATACCATTCTGAACTGGACTTTTGTTGGTTTACATTTTCCCTATGCATAATGTAGTCGTATTACCCCAGGAAATAAAGGGATGTCATAGGGGCGCATAATTAGGAAAAAACTTAATTTTAGCCTGTTGTTAGAACACTACAAGAGAGATATTTTCCTAAAACTCTCCTACATAATAGTTTGTATTTACCTACATCTGTCTGAAATTTAGTTTTATAGACACATTTATTAAAATTTGTCGATGGAGCCGTAGTAACGAACCTAGAAGAAACCTCCTTTTCATTAGGCACTTCATCGGCTGCCAAAATGATAGCAGGACAAGTATTGAAATTACAAGTACAGACAACTCTTGAAATCGTTACAATAAATCAACTAGATGTGTTGTAATGACGAGTGGGTAGTGAGTTTATAAACGGTCTAGTTCCTATGAGAAATAGCATTTTATCAACATATTGCATGCTTCATTTAGACTGTTTATATACGGCATACTCCTTTTATATAATATATACTACGGTTTTTAAAACAAGTTAGGGGTGGGCAAGTGCCCCTCCTTGTTTCCTCGTCGAGGCTACGCCCTTGTCAAAACTATTGTAACTGCTAATATTTACCATCGCGGTTATACAACACTTCGTGCACCTGTGCTTATTCGCTGTTTAGTGAGAGGTTAATTACTATATATTTTATTGTTAAAGGTAATTGATGCAAATGATGTAATTGCTGTCATAGAAATTGTGCCACACCTCAATTTAAACGGATATATAACATTTTATAATTTTGTTATTTTTAAATTTATGAAATAAAAAACTAGATGTTTCTAATACATGTATTGATATACCTGTTTAATAAACGATGAAACGTCAAATCCTCGGTAGTACAGTGGTAAGTACGACCCGCATGATTGTTTCATTTGGGCGACCGGGGTTCGATTCCCCGCCGAGGAGGCTTTTTTTTAATGTATATATTGTTTATCAGATCAGTACCTGTACGCCATAATAAATAATGTTCGTTTTGTTATATTAATCGTGTAGCAAATTAACAAAAATTATTGTGTACATCCTTGTTGAGCGAGAATAGTGGGCGCATTGGATTAGGATGTCAGAGAATTACAATGGTTGATAAAAACACTCAACAAGTTTAATAAATAAGCAAAAAGAAAAACATATAACTTTTTAAAAATGTAAACCTATAGAATGTTTCTCTATATTAACGGTTCATTTTATATAAAAATGTTTGAAATATTACTTCACAACGGATAGCTAAACCAGTAAAATTGTAAATACTTCCATTTGATTGAGTTAAACATCTTTACGTCTTGCTTTCTCCAGAGCAAATCTGTTTATCACGTCATTATAGTTCATCTTTAATGAGATCACAATTTATTGTTAAAATCGCCAAATAGTTCAATCTGCCTTGTAACATTATGCTTCTCATATGGTTACCGTTTTAGAGTTGAATATAAACGTTCAGCTGATCAATTACTGACTGCAGCACTTAAAATATTCTTAGGGCAATTTAGGTGTTCGAGAAAATGGAAGAAACATCATCTCGAATTAGGCGTTGGTAAATTTCAGGAACAGTTGTTAAATTTTTCGAATTTAACAGATAGGTGAAAATCTTGAACTTCGTCTATAAAATACAATTACAAATCAGCTTCATATTTCTGCAAATCTTCAGCTTTTTTCGCAAGTGTTAATATTTTTTGCAGTATTGTTAAAAAAATGAAATTTATTAAATAGATCTTCGTAGGCAACCTTTCTCTTGCGGAGTTCAACGATCAAGCTGCCGTGAATTGGTATATAAGTGTTAATTTTAAAATAATTTATACCCAAAGGTAATTAGAGAACTGTATAAATTAACAACTACGTCTAGCGTTATATCACTAATATGAAGTTCAACGATCAAGCTGCCGTGAATTGGTATATAAGTGTTAATTTTAAAATAATTTATACCCAAAGGTAATTAGAGAACTGTATAAATTAACAACTACGTCTAGCGTTATATCACTAATATGAAGGCTACACCCGTCTAAGATGAGATTCTACAGTTCGTTCATGCACATTGTTTCAAATCGTTCGAATTTTCTCTATAGTCTAGCTAGCTGCTTCACATCGTGTAGAACTTTTTTCGAATGTATCATTTTCTATCAAGCTTAAAGAATTGATAATTTAAAAATATTCAGTAAATTGATAAAAGATTTAAAAATTTGAAATTGTTAATGGAGATAATTATATCAATTCAAAATGAGATAAGCTTGGTTTTTATATAGTATAAATAAATATGATTTTTATTTATACTATATAAAAAATCAAGCTTATCTCATTTTGAATTGATATACAGTGAAATCTCCCATAAGCGGACACACGCGTTTTCTAATTCTGCCAACTGCACATCAACGGCAGCTGATTCACCTGAAATTTCGGTTACATCATCTTCCTCGCTTATTTCTTTGTCAATGTTTATAAATTCGTCAGGGTCGACGTCTTCCATTTCTGGGATACTCTTGTACAGTTCAGCCATTACTGATAAGGGTAAATCGTCCTCTGGTTCGAATTGATTACACTGGCGTAACTTGATACCCGCAGACTCCGCGGTCGCGGAGGCCCTGAGCCTAGTTTTCTTATTCTTTCATTCAATAAAAGCAAGCAGGAAAATTCTTGCTATTTTTATTTTTATCATAATAGGCTGCCCACGCAAAAGGCAAAGTAGTTTTGAATTGCAGGCCTCTAAAATCAAGTGACATGGATTGTTTTGTAATGAAAGTGTCGAATTTCCTTCAGTCGTAACGCTGATTTGAGTTGACCGCCCGTTTTGCAAAAGAATTCTATATTTTAACAACATGATCCTTAAATGTTGGATTTATGGATTGTTACGACGCCTCACGACATTAGCTGGGCCTGCATTTTGAAGTGTCCGTACAAGAGAGATTCACAGTTTAGACTGTGAATCTCTCTTGTACGGACAATTTTTATAAATTGTCGAAAAATGGTGTCCGTGCCCGTTTAAGAGAGTGTCCGTTTAATAGAGAAAATTTTATTAGTAAAGTTACTGCAAGCAAGTTGGTTCCCAACAAAATGTCCGTGTAAAAGAGGTGTCCGCTTATTAGAGGTGTCCGGTAAAGGAGATTTCACTGTAATTATCTCCATTAACAATTTTCAGAATTGATAATGGCCGTCCAATTATTATTCAAAGCTTTGGCTGCATCGCCGCGTGAAGACCATAGTGTTAGTGTTTAGAGAAAGCTTCAAACCAGTCTTCAATAGTGACAGCTGGTTTGTTAGAATTTCCCATCTATGCGTCGATAAAGAAAAAAAAATGCAAAATTTGAAGCATTAAAAATTAAGAAGTTGCTTCTGTACAACATTCTGCTGCTAGAGGATTTAATTCTTTAATTTTAGCTTGTAATCCGTTGTAAGTGCAAGACATGTTGGTGGCATTGTCATATGACTGTCCTGGCAGTATTCCAAATCAAGATTATGTTGGGTCAATGTAGATAACATAGCAGTTTTCAGTTCTTCAGTTTTATGTCCTATGCTGCCAATAAATCCTAAAAATCTGTCAACTGGAGCACCTTGATGAACATACCTAATTATGAAGGATAGCCGATCAACATGTGATATGTCTGGTGTTGAATCCATTATAATCGAGTAATATTTTGAAATATTTATTTTACTTACTATTTAACCAATAACTTTCTCGCACATTATTTTAATAAATTCTTCATAAGTTGTATATGGCAAATAGAAAGTACTCTCTTTCCCTCTTTCCATTTATTATTTCCAAACGCATCATGTATTTTCCATTATGTACAGATCCAAAACGTTCATCGGTGCCTCTAAATGGTAATCCTCTAATTCAGGGCTGTCCAACTTTAAGTGGCTCAGGAGCCACTGTTAACAAACTGAAGGTTATGATGTGAGATAGGCAACACATTGTACATACACAAGCTTTGTAAACTAAACGTATGTAATAAACAGTTTCCATCCAGAGCTCGTCCAGTGCACATCATTTATGTTACATGGCGCAGTCGTGGAAGAACATGGCGGACTAGAAAATTCCGAAGGGAACTCACGTGCAACTTAAATTCGTTATAAGAGCGATTTGATCAAGAATATTAATTAAAGTGCACTGAAGATATACAATCGAACATAATAAGATGGATTTTCGTGGTATACCACCAATGATTATGACGGGAAACCTGGCAGAAAACTGGAAGTTCTGGAAACAAAGGTTTACAACATACCTGAACGCAACGGAAATTTGCAAGAAGGAAGAAATTACCAAATGCGCTCAACTTCTTACATTGATTGGGGAAGAAGGTATGAGAATTTTTAACACATTTACATTTACCGTAGAGGAAAAAGACAAACTAGAAAAGCTGTTAGAAAAGTTTGAAAACCATTTCAACCCAAAGCGAAATTTAGCCTTCGAAAGGCACAAATTTTTAACCTGCAAACAAAAAGAAGGTCAGTCGATAGAACAGTATATAACTGAAATAAAAAATCTATCACTATCTTGTGAATTTGGAACTCTACGTGAAAGTTTGGTTAAAGATATATTGACCTGCGGGTTGAAATCTGAGGTTATAAGAGAGAAACTCCTTCTACTACCGGACGATAAGGACACGCTGGACGAAGCCGTAAAAACGTGTTTAAACCTGGAGAATGCTAGAGACCGCAATCGTCAAATAACAGGTGAAAAAGGTGCCAACGTGGACCAAGTGCGGAAGTCGAGAAACAGCTTCGCCAGAGGACAACAGCAACGAAAGCCTGTTCAAGCAAGTGGACATGCTACTTCCAGCAGCAGAGGTCACCAAGGAGAAGATAGTACACAAGCAAAGCGCTGCCACAAGTGTGCATATGTGCATGATTTCGGAAAGTGCCCAGCTTACGGTAAAAAGTGCGGTAAATGTTGGAAAGTGAATCATTTTGCTTCTGCATGCCGAAGTAAATCTAATACAAAAAACGTGCATGAAATTTATGATAACAATAATATTACAAACAATGTTGCTAATGATTTTCTGTATATAGGTACAATCGAAGGTACAGTCGATGCACTCACGGAGGAATCATGGTTCGCAAACCTGGAGGTGAACAACCACTCCGTTCGTTTTAAACTGGACACTGGGGCAATGGCAAACATTATACCTGTAAGTGTATTAAACTCTATAAATTTTGAGGTAAACCAAATTAATAAAACCGACATGAAATTATGTTCTTATACTAAGGATTCATTACCGGTAATTGGTCAATGCATTTTACAGTGCATATATAAAGAAACTAAAAAGGATCTTTTATTTTATGTGGTCGATCTAACTAATACCCCTCTATTAGGGCTCAAAGCATGTGTAGAACTAGGTTTAATTAAAAAGACTGAGGCAATAAACAATAACCAGCCAGCAAGTAAAATAGTAAAAAATACTATAAAGGAACAAAAAGAAATTAGCCAGTTATTAAAAGATAATGATTTCATTTTTGAGGGAATAGGATGTTTGGAAAAGCCGTATCGCATAAACTTAAAAAAAGGTGCAGACCCGGTGGTGCACCCAGTAAGAAAAATACCTTTTTTAATTAGGGATCAGCTTAAGGAAACGTTGGATCAATTAGAAAAACAACAAATTATAGAGAGATCGGATGAAAGCGCAGATTGGGTAAACCCCATTGTTATAATCAGGAAGGCAACCGGACAGCTTCGAATTTGTTTGGATCCGGCTGACCTTAACAAGTCTATTAAAAGACATTATTTTCAAATTCCCACTTTAGAGGAGTTAACAATCAAGTTGGCTGGGGCACAGTATTTTAGCACATTGGATGCAACTCAGGGGTTCCTACAAATCAAATTAGATAAAAATAGCTCTAGATTGTGCACTTTTGGTACTCCTTTCGGTAGATATCGTTTCTTAAGGCTTCCTTATGGGTTAGTTAGTGCGCCAGAGGTATTTCAGGAAAGAATGAATGAAATATTTGGCAACCTAGAGGGAGTTAGCGTTTATATTGACGATATTATTATCTCTGGAAGAACCATAGCAGAACATAATGTTCGTTTACAAAACGTGTTTAAATTAGCTGAAAAATTTAATCTGAGATTTAACAGAGAAAAGTGTAAATTTCTTGCTAGTCAAGTGCAGTACATGGGGCATAAGATATCAAAAAATGGGTTAGAAGCAGATGATTCAAAGACTGAAGCAATTAAAAAATGCAAACACCACAAAGTGTGGAAGACGTTCAAAGATTTTTAGGGCTTGTTACATATATCAGTAGATTTGTAAATAACCTGTCAGAAAAAACAGCATCATTGAGAAACTTGCTTAAAAAAGATGTAGTTTTTAGCTGGGAGGAAAAACACGATGAAGCTTTTGCTAGTTTAAAAAATGATATAAGTAAAAGTCCATGTTTACAATTTTTCGATGTTAAAAAACCCACTACAGTTTCAGTAGATGCTTCAAAAAGTGGCATGGGGGCAGTTCTCTTACAAGAAGAGAGACCATGTGCACATGCGTCGCGTGCATTTACAGAGGCTCAGACCCGATATGCTCAAATCGAGAAAGAGCTGTTAGCAATCTGGTTTGGGGTAGAAAAATTTAAGCAGTATCTGTTTGGCAAACATTTTACGGTAGAGACAGACCACAAACCTCTGATACAAATTATCAAAAAACCATTAAATGTCTGCCCTCCTAGATTACAAAAAATGTTAATTCAGTTGCGGAAATATGATTTTACATTGATATATAAGCCGGGGAAACAATTAGTATTAGCAGACACACTTTCAAGGGCTTTTATTAAGGACGAGGTGTTTGATGAAAACATAAATTTAGAGCTAGAAACTCAAATTTGTTTAGTCTCGTTGAATTTAAAGATATCGGAAGAAAAACAAAGTTATTTTCAAGAGGAGACTAATAGGGACAAAGATTTGATGAAAGTAAAACAGCACATACTAAATGGTTGGCCAAATAAAATGAAAGATCTTTCTGAAAGTATTAAATTCTATTATAAATACAAACACGAACTAACGATAGTGAATGACCTTGTTTTCAAAAATCAAAAATTGGTTGTGCCTCAAAGTTGTAGAAAAGAAATTTTGGAAAAATTGCATTATGGCCACTTGGGCATCAATAAAACAGTTTCCAAAGCAAACTTGTCATTTTTTTGGCCAGGAATGACAAAGAGAGTACAGGATATGATTTTGTCATGTCACATTTGCCAAAGTTTTCAAAATTCGCAAAAGGCGGAACCCATGATTCCTCATGAAATTGAGAAACTACCGTTCTATAAAGTAGCTTGTGACATTTTTCACCTTTATAACGAAGCTTATTTATTGATCACTGATTATTACTCAAAGTATGTAGAAGTCATTAATTTAAGTAAAGACTTGTCAAGCTGTAATGTCATATCAAAAACGAAATCCGTTTTTGCTCGTTATGGAATACCTAGATTTGTATGTACTGACAACGGGCCCGAATTTTCAAGTTTTGAATATAAAAAATTTGCAAAACTATGGGAATTTGAACACGTAACGTCATCACCAAAATATCCACAATCAAATGGACAAGTGGAAAGAGCCATTCAGACAGTAAAAAATACTCTAAAAAAATGTTTAACAGAAAAAAAGGATCCATATCTGGCATTACTGGATTTGCGTAATACTCCTTTAGATGGTTACCATTCACCAGCAAATATTTTGATGAACCGTAATTTGCGATCTATATTACCGCAAACAAATCAACAGTTCGAACCTAAATTAATTAACAAAGGAAAATTTGATAAGTTCCTAGATAACTCACAACTACACCAAAAAAAATATTTTGACAAAAGGGGAGTAAAGGTACTTAGAAATCTAGAAGAAAATTCTCATGTAATGGTACAGGTACTTCCTAAAGGGTTGTGGGAAAAAGGGAAAATTCTGGAGAAAGTAGGTATCAGATCGTACAAAATACTACGGGAAGATGGCTCAACCATAATTCGTAATAGAAAATTTGTTAAACCGATGAATAAAAGTTGTAAAGTTGAACCATCTCAAAGTAGTTCTACATTATGTGGACAGACTGCAAATCAAAATGTAAAAGATTACAAGCACATTGAGGTCGAAAGTGAAGTAGAGTATAATAATCAAAGACCCTCTACGAGTTTAAAGGAAGATGTGCCTGATAACAACAGGAACATTACACGTTCAGGCAGAATTGTTGTAAGGCCTGCTTTGTTAAATGATTATGTTTAGTTTTAGTTGTAACTTTGTAAAATGAATTTATGTAAATAAAAAATTTATGTAGCTAATGTAAAACTTAAGTTAGTAGTTAATTTAAATATTGTAACGTTTGAAATTAGCTTAAGAAATAGGATGTGAGATAGGCAACACATTGTACATACACAAGCTTTGTAAACTAAACGTATGTAATAAACAGTTTCCATCCAGAGCTCGTCCAGTGCACATCATTTATGTTACAGGCGGCATCATGAAATGTGACGTATGCGACTTTGTGAGTGATTTGTAATAAATATTAAAAAAATGTATATTTGGATACCAATTTTTATTTATTCAAGAAGCTTAGGTTACGTTACAGAAAGCATTGGAATATAAAAGATATATATATACATATATACAGTGTGGTCCATTAAGTGTGCAACAAATGGAAGATTTTTTTATTAGTTGTACAATCGAAATTTAAATACCGCCAAAAGTTAATGCATGTTCGAAAACTATATCAGATGCTCTTAGAATGGCTTCAAGTCAAACAATATACAGGGCAAGACAAAAAATATTAAATTCGTTCAAGAATAAAGTTACCTTATTTCAAAAAATATAGCAAAATTTTATTGAGAAAAGTTTTAAAAGAAAGGTATTGCATTTGAGTACTATTTGATGGTGGTAACAAGAGTTAATAATAAATACAAAGTTTAATGTTGCATATGACAGAATAAAATTCTATTGTAACAATTTATAAAGTGGGTACCATTCAAATGTATATAACTTGTAGCAGGCAGGAATAATTGTAGTTTAGGATAGAAATAAAATTTGGTTTAATTATTGAAAATAAGTTGAAAAACAGTGTAAAAATTAAGTTTGGTGAAAAATAAATCATAAATTTGCCCTTATCTATTTAATTTAAACTACAATTGATGCAAAAGGGTTACTAATAAATAATATGCACAAGGTATAAGCAAGTGAATTAAAAGAAGGTAATAATATTTAATTAAAATGAAGATATGGAATGGTGGATCTACATATTAACAAGGCATAGAAGCAAGAAGAATGGATTTGGATATAATTAAATTGGTGTTATATTACAAGTCATCAGGAGTTACATTAATTGGAGTATTATTGTTGTTTGGAGTTTTCGAGGACTACGCCTGAGGAACCAAGGATCAGTTGACATAGACCGGCTTGCTTGCATCGAAGTAAGGAGCCGTTGGAGGTTGCAGATTGTGCTGGATGCTGGCGACGTGTATGGAGATACAAGGAGCTAAGGAAGGACACAGTCAATTTACTATCTAAATTTTAAGTATACTTACCAAGGAGGAATTGGACGCAGGAAAGTTGCAGGAGTGACAGCTGTGTTGGGGTTCGAGAAGGAGTGAATGTCTGCCGGTGTCTTGGGATGTAAGAAGTTGGAAGACGATTTGTTGGTGACCAGTGTTTTATAGCTGAGGTGTAGGAGTTTGGATAGCAGGAGAGAGGCACACCAAGGTGAGTTGGAGCTGTTTCCAGGTGGGTCAATACAAAGAGATATGAAGTAATCTAAGATAAAAAGACAATTAGAAAGGTTTATTACAATATCATTGAATACTTATCATAACATTATTGGGTTATATAACATTGTAAAGAATTTTATCTTGTTTTTGAAAGTGTCAATAAACACGGTATTTAATTAATAGTTTGACAGCAAGCGACTTTTATAAAATTCAATTCAAATAACCCTGAGTAAGAGCACTCATACAATTGCAATAATATTTAACAATAATTTGTAATAAATAAAAAAAACACTTGATATTGAATTAAATAAGCACCAAAATATAATACAAAGAAACCTTAATAGTATATAGAACAATAGAGACCTCAACAATATATATAGATATAAGTTTATAAATAAAATATATTGCAGCGCTGGTGGCCTAGTGGTAAGGGTGACAGACTGGTAATCACAGCAATCAGTGGTCCCGGGTACAAGCTTCGGGGTAGGCATGAGTGAAGGTGAAAAGACGTAGAAAAATCAGTCCTTCTCAGGACTAACCAGTAGTTCATTCACCTGAGAACGGGAGTAGTCCAAAAACTCCTGAAACGTCGTGTGGTAAATACCCGAGACAGTGAAAAAAGTGCAATAAAACATATCATAAAGACCACTGTCAAAAATTACATCATTCAGAGAACATCTAGGTACCATAGCTACTGTACTGTACTGGTATGTAACCATTGCTGTAGATGGATTGGAGGTAAACAGTTGGACGCACAACAGAGATACAAACAATGAAATAACTGTAACAGAAATACAAAAAGCTCTAAAATCCAGAAATGGGAAAGCGAGAATTCCTGGAGCTGTTCTGGTGGAACTAATAAAATACAATCCCATACAATTAATAGTAATTTTGAGAGATATATTTAATGCATGTTTGATAGATCGTAAGGAAGTTCTTGAAGAATGGAGAAAGAGTTAGGTAATTATATTAAAAAGGGAATAGAAATGAGTGCTCGAATTACAGGGGTAGCACAGTGTTGCGGCTTCATTTTGCAACTATTTTCCCACAGGCCCCAACACCTGCTTACTCATCTCGCCTGAGTAGCAGTGGTGGGAGGCAACGAGGGTTGCCCAATAATTACGTCCAAAAGAGGCAAACCTAGTTCCACAATTTGTTCAATTTCTACAATATTTACCATATAACAATTAAGGTCCCGGGTGGCGTAGCTTGAACAGGCATTCACATTTGATCAGCAGAGTTAAGCAACGCTCTTTCTGGTCAGAACTTGGATGGGAGTTCCATGGCTGCTTCTCTCGGCGCCTCGTGATACGGCTGTCACGGAAATAGTTGGTCCCGGATGTCATAATAACATCATGACAGTCGTTAGTGGGGTTGGAAGTCCCCATAAAATGTACAGCGATGCCTATAATTGGCCTCAAGGCTGTTGGCTGAGTACAAAAATAAAATTTAAAAAAAAATCAAGAAGTTTTATAATTCATCATCGAAACTACAGTCCACTACATACCAAACACACAATGATTAGCTCCATAGGAAGACTGTAGGGACGAAAACTGGTCAAAAGAATGGAAAAGGTAGTGCAGCTTCCCGAAGAACAAAGTGGATTTACAGTTACAGTGTTGGCAACCCTCTACCGCAACTTCACCCCAGACAATAATAAAATTTCCCTCATTTTTCATGGACATTCCCCAAAAAAGGAAAACAACCTTTGTAGCATATAAACTCATAAACATGTATTTCAATTTCAAACTTTTACATAGAAAAGCAATGTGAATATAAAAATATTCAAAAAATATTATTATGAACATAACCATGCACCATAACCCCAATGAACAAATTAAAAATAATTTGGGAAAAGAATTCTTCGACATAACCACTACATTCTGAAATGTACGTACATATATTATACATTGGTATTGGATCGGAATTCAGATCAGACACTTAACAAGTACTAAACAACTTAAAAACTTTTCAGAACGAAAAAATCTTAAACATAATTGCTACCTTCTATAATACACGTACATATTAACACTTAGACCAATAATTATTTTAATCAAACAAGCTATAGTATTCTATAATGCACATGGACCCAAATTCAGATCCTAAAAAATTCGCGGAGTTTTGGAGCAACACCCTGAATTCTGGCTTTGTTTTTCTTCTTTAAATCTGTTGATAGAAATCAAAGAAATATTAAAGAAACATTACAAATCTTTCCCCATTGCTGATCAGATCCAATCCTGCTTCCTGTTCCTGTCTTTGTTTTAGTTTAATGTCAATTCTGTCAACTGTCATTCTGGTGTGAAAGTCATTTTGAACTCAGCGTGTAGTTAGTGCAGGCAGCCAACCAAAGTATTGTGTAAATCACTAGTACAATCTTTGAATTTGGATCGCAAATGTTAATTTTTTTAGATAATTCGAAAAATTCTTGGTTGTCATGACCTAGGTAAAAATCCTCTAAACGCTAGAAATTACCCCTGGAATTTCCCCTGAAATAAATTTTCCCTAAAAAATCCCCTGGCGACAAAATATTTCCCCTAAATTTAGGGGATTTTCCCCTACGTTGACAGCACTGTAGAGTTAGCAGATTCTGTATTGACAACGTGTTCACTCTCCAACAACTAATAGAAAAACGAATTATACGGCCAAGAGAAACACTCCTTGCATTTATCGATATAAAGAAAGCCTACGATAGTGTATCATTGAATACATTATTTGAATCGATAGACGAAAAAGTGCGGATAGTTTACTTTAACGTGATAAAAAGATTATACAATAACGACAAGTGTAGTAATAGACGGCAGAAAAGAGTTACAAGAATTCACAACGAATAAGCGTTTGAGACAGGGATGTAGTACATCACCTATATTATTTAAAATATATTTAAGCAATATATGTTCTAGAGCACTGGAATAGAAAGTGTAGACAAATGGGGCTATCCATAGGAGAACACTATCTAAGTAGTTTGTTATTCGCTGAAGAACAAATTATATTAGCAGAAGATCAAGATGATATAGAGTATATGCTACAAAACCTCGACAAGGAATACGAAAAGCGGAGCTTATTGAAGAAGAAGAGCAGGATATCAAACTACAGAAAGGGATGGTTAAAACATGTAACAACTTTACATACTTATGGGTGACGTTATCTGAAGATGAAATGATCTGGTGGAGCGACGACATAACTAGAAATACAAAGAGGAAGATATATAAATCCATAGTGTAACCACAATAACATACGAATCCGAAGTATAGGTAATAGAAGAAATGGACTGTGGAAGAAGAAGTTGTAGAGTGTCACGACTAGAATGACTAGACGACTAGATAGATGAATGAATCATTCAAACAAAAACTGAAAATAGAAAGAACGATCCTAGATATAATTGAAGGGATAAGATTAGTATGGTACAGTCATGTAAGACGCATGAAGGAAGCATGGTGGCCAAGAAGGTTATTGGAATGGGTGCCCATTCAAAGAAGAAAACGAGGTAAGCCACGTATTACTTGAAAAAATAGAGTAGACGAAGCATCTCGAACAAGACAGTGATCGAAGATGCTTGGGAAGATCGAGAAGAATAGTGACGAGGATGTAGAAAGTAACGTTAGTTGTAGAATAAAGCGCTATGTATATTGTAATGAATCCCTACCTTATACTTGGTGATAATAAATAAATAATTAAGGATAATCACCACAAATTAATTAATTTAGTTTTAATAAAGAATTCAATATGTTTTCGTATCTCAAGGATTATTAAAAACGTATGCTGTGTATTATTTACTAGCAAAAAAGATGGTTTATTGCCTTTTCTATTTTATGCATTGGCAATCAAATTTAAAAATATTAGCTCCGGTCTGGCATGAGAAAACTCTTATCAAAGGGTTAGATTTTAACACCCAGTATAACAATTACTGTTGAGGATGATTTTTACCCGAGTATGGCAAATACCCGACCTTCCTGCATCTGACAGTTAACCTCTAAATTGACGGCATAAACACAGACGATCGTACGCACAATTGAATTCAAAATTACCAACAAGCACCAAATTTCGCTTCAGGTATATATGCAATGCAAATAATAATGACGTAATATATGGCTAACCTGGTTTTGTTTTATTTTTAATGTCAGAAAGGAACACCATCTGTCAATTGTTCTGGATCCGGCTGAAGACGTTTCCACCTTATTGCATTTTTAAGGGACGCCAAGCTTGTAAATATCTTCTGGAATGACCCTGAGGCCTCCAAGTGCTGCACGACTTTGAAGGTCTCTCGAACTCCTTTGTCTTCGAAAATTCACCTCAAAATGTAAGCATCGTACCTGGGTTGTAGTTTCAAAGTACGCCACGGCGATTACACAAATCTGGAATGCTCCTCACTTCTGATTTTTGGAAGTAGACACCAAGGAAGGTCTCCTCTTCACAATGCACATAAGATTTCAGCTGGCCGATGTCTTAAACTCCTCGAAAACCAGCCCCGAAGTTGGATTCACTTGGAAAAACTTGGCAGAGCGATTCCCTCTTCACTGGGAGATTCCAATACGATGAAACTTTACACAAAGACATTCTGCGGACTGGTGACTAAATAAAAACAGCTTTTGGACTCACACAAAGACTTTTATATTAAAGAAATTATAACTTTGTAGGACCCCTACTTGCACACAGCTATCTTTTATTATGGCTTAGGTTAACCACAATAATAATAGAACATCAGGTATCTTAGCAACTAAATTACAACTGTTTTGGAAGTAAGTTTTGTACAATTATTTTACTTAGAAACTATACTGTTTTCTATAATTGTCAATTCGGAGCACTTTAAAATCTCTGCTTTTTATACTTTAGTTTTAAATAACACTGTTTTGACGAGTTTGATTAGCATTGCATTGTTGTTTTCTTTCTAACGTAGGTAGCCTTGTCATGATCTTTGCATTCTATGCTTCCTTCACATCGCTTTTCACCTTTCAGCTGCTCGTAAGTTTTTACACTAACGCTGCAAATAACCTTCGCACGTCTCAAAACATATCTGTATCTTATTAAATTCACGTTCTTGTCTTGATTTTAGAATATTAACTCTGTCAGTCCACATAAATTAAGAGCATTTGCCATAACGAACACAATTTATGAAAATTAAGTTAAACGTAACCCTTTTGATACTGCTTTATCGAATGCCAACCTCTGTCAATGAAATTATAGCTACTTCTAATCGCATCTTGTGCATTTATTACATTGGGTTTTTTGAAATAAAGTGTTTGATTAACTGTCAATGTGCAACTAATCTAAAATTTAAGAAAAATCAGTTTATTTCATTCTATAAGTGTTTATTTTTTTAATCTTCTTCCTCTTCTTCCAGTGGCCCGCTTAGTTCCACAAAGTTGTGGTTCTATGAACCCTCTTTACTTGTAAGATGGGTAGGTGGCTAGCGTTGTCCATTGAAATTGAGAAAGAGTAATCTTGTTAGGGGTTATTTTTTGTTAATAATATTAAACTATTTGTTCTCACAAAATCAGCCAGCCAATTACTTCTGGTGTATTTTACCAATATACAGGGTGCTCCACAATGTTTTTAATTTCTCTGGTGGGGTGATACATTATCCCAAATTGAACATTTTTTCTTGAATAAGCAATTGTCTATCCTGTCTAATAACTGAATTATTAAACAAATTCTCTTTTATGTAACGTGGGCATTTTATAACACATTCTTTTCATGACGGCTGATAAAATGAATGTCAGTTGCCAATTGACGATTGTGCTTTAAATTGTTATCATTTTTCAGAAAGTTCAATTTGCATGTTTTGTGTTTGGTGGGAGTTGCATCGGGGAAATGGTGATCATGGGCCAGGAATTTTGAGCACCTGCTGTAACAACAAATTTAATAAATGGTCTTTTTCACAGCTACCAATGACTTTATTGAAATTATTGTACAATATCAATTGTTTTTTTATAAAGTGGTATTGTTTAATAACTCGGTTATTAGACAAGATAGGCACTTGGTTATGAAAGAAAAAATGCACATGCACAACTTAAAATTTAAATAAATGTTATAAGTAACAAAGTTATAGCTAAAAAGAATTTTCAGATATAGGTAAAGTGCCTCTTACAGTGAAGTTGAGTGTATCAAACATTTTTTACTAGTGTAGTGCATAATAGTGCGTACGTATACCAAAATTAAAATCGGCATCTTTATATTTGAGGAAATTAACATAAAAAAATAATAAAAAATTGAACATCAAGGCCCTATAACTTCTTACTGGAGGGACTTTAAACTAAGGTATATTAAGTTTAATCAATTTATTATAACCTAAGAAATCTATGACTAATCGGTGGGGAGGCAGTTCTGGGACACCCTGTATATCTTGAGTTTAGTCAATCTGACTTTTAAATGCAATCTTCTTTAAAGTAATTTTGATAATGAATAATAGTGATAATTTACGTATTTGTTTAAATATTTTATCATAAGCGTAACATTCAATAAAGATACTATTTTTTCATTTACCTTTGTTTTCATTCTTCCATTCATTAAACTTTTTAACAATTAATTATTCCTGTAGTGTTACATAGATGGCTAAAAATAGAAAAATGCTGGATAGTGTGTCATGAAAAAAGAAGTTCCCAGATGTGCCACTGGAGAGAAAACGATGAGAACTTTAATTCACCCTTGGCAGCCTTTACTATTTTATGATCTATTCGTGTTTTGCTGCATTATTGCTATTGATTGTTTGGTGTGCTTTTAATAACTTCATAGCTTCCTAATTTTTTAAAATCCTGTTATTTTTATTATCGATTTATTCTTATCCGCAACGGACCACATCGCAGGTCACTCAATTAATCTATAATTTCGGTTAGACCTACTTTAGGTACTTCGATACAAGGAAAAATGTATTTTTAATGTTTAAAAAACTACAAGGTACAACAAAAATAGCCGTTGCAGGCTTGGTTTGGGATGAACAAACTGAGAAGTTCGCGATCACAACAAAACGCGAACGAGGAAAACGCACGCTTGCGCATATTAATCGGTGTTTGATCAATGTGTGTCCGGTACATTGTAGTCGCACCGTGCGATCGGTGGCAAATATAATGAAGAGTGGTGCGGGAAAGACAGGTGTTTTCGTGTGCCTCGTCGCGTGTTTTGGGCCCCACAAACTCAGGGGCCAATGCGACGCCTCCCCTTGATTCTGGTGGTTGCGACCGTGGCCCTGCTGCACTTCCCCGTTTCCGCAGAACAACTAAAAACTGTCGATTTGGCGAAACTTTCGAAACTTGAGCGTGGAACAGGTAGGTGGATGCATATATTTACTATATATTTGATTTACTGTACAGGGTGGGTAAACTTACATGTTTTCATAACGAATCTCCATAACTATAGAAGATATATAACTTCCCGGTAGTTGTAAATTGTGCATATTAACACCCGTAATTGGCCAATACACCGAGTAACAAAATCGTAGGTAGGTATAAATACAAATTCGGGGACGCTGCAATAACTTCTAGACGACGTTTTAACATCAAACTCAAAGATACAGAATTTTGAAGCTAAAGCTTCTTAGAGAGTGTTTTTAGCACATACAGAGACCACAGAAAGCAATATACGTTAGACTGAGCATCCTCTGCTATGAATTTTCCATTCATTACTGCATATCCTGCTCATATAAATACCAGACATTGAAGAATTGCTAGATCTGCATCCCAGTAGTTGTAAATTGTACATATTAAAACGGAAAAATGAACCTCCATCCTCGATCTCTTTTTTTTTAGAAAAGCTGAATGGTGAAAACCAAAATTGACTATCGTCTTTTGTTTTCAAGTTATAAACAAAAGGTTCATTTTTCGACTTTTCGTTTAGTGGCTATATCTGGCTTATTTATGAAAATAGAGAAAAGTAATTTCTGCGTTTTTCAGGCACTTTTTTGATACGAATGTAGTGGCTTAGTTATTTTTTCAAAAATGTTTCCAAATTCGAGTATAATTGTATTTTTTTTATATGGAACTCGTAGTTAGCTGTGGCATTACGAGGAGGCTTTTTCCAGTGATGTACAGGATGTTTAAAAAATACGTTCGGATATTTTACGCACTTATACATCACATCAATACAAACAAAAAAGTCTTAATAAACATGGATCTGGAAACCCTTCGTTTCCGAGATACAGCATAGTACAGTTTTCAAACAAAAATCTCGGCCGCTCCTGGAATAAATAATTTAAATCTAACTACGTCAAAGCATGATCCTTAAAGCATCAATAAACCTTAAAAGTTTCACTAAAATCGAGTGATGAATTTTTGAGATATTGAAGCATTTTAGTTTTTGTCTTAATAGGTTCAGAGGCGTGCAAAAATATGGGCTTTATTTAATTAAATTAAATAAAGAGACAAAAAAGTTGCATTTTTAGTTGCTTTATTAAAAAAATATATGAAAATTGCAAAAAATCTATTAGGCGTTATTTTTTTGTAAAAAAAACCTAATCGATATGCCCCATGGGCACGCCTCTGGAAGTACTGGATCAACTGTAATATGTCCAAAAGATACCTCATAAAGTTATAAACAAACTATAAAAATTTCAGTAAAATCTCCCAAAGCGTTTTTTAGATAACAATAAAAAACAGATTCTTTTTGAAAACTTTAAACACCCTGTATCTCGGAAATGAAGCGTTTCCGGACCCATCTTTATTAGAACGTTTTTGTTTGGATTGATGAGATCTACAAGTGGGTAAAATATCCGAGCGTATTTTTTAAACACCCTGTATATCATATATCATGAGCTGTCGATTTATTCATTTTCACTAGGTTATAGCAAAAAAATTCACAATTTTCTAAAAAAGTTTTGAATATTTTTTCGTTTTCTATTAGAAATCTGGTGTCATTTAGAATACACCTAATTAAACGAAGAATCCGGCATCGCGTTGTTATACTACCGACCGTTTGATTGACAAAATTAATCAGTAATCACATTTAATTGTTGCTAATAATATTACTCTGTTCGTCATAATGCTGGAAACATATCGAAATTGTTCTATTATTCTTTTATCAGAACATTTTATTCTTGATAAAACTTCCTGAATGTTCTCAAATGGAAAATGCACTTGCCAAAATTTAAATATTTTCATTCGTATGGAGGGGAGGTTTGAAAATATGGAAATGGTCCAAGAATAAAGTGTCCATGTTTTTTATGGTTATTTCGCCACTCTACAAAATTAAATATATTAAATATCAAACGTTCCAAGGGACAGTGTGCCCTCGTTATCAACGATTGACAATTAAAACTAAAAATGGATAAGGAAACCTTAGCTTTCACTGGGATTGAGAAACAACATGAATTATATCACGCCACAAAAAGGTTTTAGATATTATGTTAGGAATAAAGTGCCCTTATTTTTCAAAATACACAAAAATGTTATTTGGAAATATTTTTTATAACATTTCAACTAAAAATTATAATTGATTTGGATTGTTATTGATGTTCGGATCGTTTGTTATTAATTTTTTTAAATACTTGTGTTTATTTCTTTGAACACAATTTTTTAGCACTAATTTTAATTAACGCAATTTGCTGATTGGTAAGTGAGCGAAACTCAAGTTCGACAGTACATCCTTATAGCATCCGATAATAAGTTAACTTTGTAGTGTCTCATTTTCCGCAATACAAAGTGTGGTAAGAAAAAAATAGGAAAAACCAGTAACAAAATTCGCTGTAGGTGACTGTGACTTTGTTTGGCACTCTTTCAATTCTAAACAGCATTTTCAAATAACGTTTTTATGTATTTCGAAAAATAAGGCGATTTTGGTATAGGGACATTTTCATATTTTCGAATCTCTCCTGCGTACGAAAGGAGCTATTAAAATTTTGGTAAATGCATCTGCAGTTTGAGAAGATACAGCGAATTTTATAAAGAGTAAGATTTTTTTTGACAATTGAGTAAAAAAATCAAATGAGTCGAAATTTATGACGGACACTGTATATTCTATTACACAGGGTGTAAAGGAAAATGTCCTACATAAGGAAAAGACAACGTTAAACAATACGAAGGATCAACTCTAGCTTTGACCCAAATAAAACAATATTAGGAATGTTTTGTTAACATGACAGTACAAATATTCTGTTTGTTTTGACGTTTAGCCGAATTTCTCTTTAAAATATTACTAATTCAGAGTTCTAAGCAAATCTGCTTCATAAAATGAATAACTATTTATAAAAATGTTGCTTCCTTTCAAATTTATCTCAAGCGTGGTCGAACGGTTAGGGATCTCGACTCCGGTGCTACGGTGCGGGGTTTTTTAAAATTGCGTACCGAAACCACAGTTGTGGAAGTAGGGAAAGTGAGGCAGTCGTCGAAGGCGTGATGCTAACCATATTACCCAGTACGCCGTTAACGTGTGCCAGATCACTGGTTTTCGGAAAGAGATATTTCGGCGGCCTTGACCCGCCGAGTCTCAGGCGATATTCCTACGTGTGGAATGAAGCGCCCTGAACTTTTACTTCCCCTCAAATTTATTATACGCAACAAAGATGAATTAACCTTTGGCATAGTAAAACAAACAGTGTTGCTGTAGTACATCACCACAGGTATAGTCGATGCGTTGTAATTTTTAACATTGCCTTTTCTCTACGTACGACATTTTCGTTTACACCCTGTATATTATAATATACAGTGTAGAAATTAAGTAGCGCATAAATTCGGTAACTCTGTTAATATTCGTTTTCGGGAAAAATCCCAAAAAGGTACAGTGATTCTAATTGCAGCGCATATATGAGTATTAAAGTCTTTTTCAGATGTTTATCTACTCCGGTGGGATAAGTAACTCATTACGTCACTCATTTGACACTATTTCAGTTAGGTATTGAAGCTCATTACACCACTCAGTTATGTAATGGTGTCATGACGCAACTGAGTTGTGTAATGACTTCATTACCTAATTGAAATAGTGTCAAATGAATGACATAATACCATTTGCCTACTAAAATATTTTTGAAAATTACAGATCTGACATTTCTCTTAATGCACTTTTCTCAATTTTGAGCAGTCGTAGATAAAATTTTGTACAATACATGTGTGATAATGCATCATTAATATACTTGTGTGCTTACACACACGTATATTAATGATGCTGTTATTCCACTTGTATAGTAAATAACTATTATATCATTGTTCTAAATGTTATAACATCGGGTCCCGAGTGGTGTAGCTTGAACAAGCGCCCACGTTCGATCAGCAGAGTTAAGCAACGCTGTCTCTGGCCAGAACTTGGATGGGAGTTCCACGGCTGCATCTCTCGGCGCCTCGTGGTACGGCTATCACGGAAAAAAGTTGGTCCCGGCGGTCATACAATATCATGACAGTCGTTAGTGGGGTTGGAAGTCCTCATAACTGCACAGCGACGCCTATAATTGGCCTAACGGCCGTTGGCTGAGTGCGAATTAAATAAATAAATAAATTACTATTTTTTTAAATGTCAAACTATATTTTTTCATTTATTTCGGTAGTAAGCTTTAATATGTTTTCAACGGCATACAATTTGAAATAGGTTACATTAAAAACAAGTTAAAAAACAGCCTTAAAGTTTATATAGTAAAGATGAATGAAATTAACAGTCATTCTAGTTACGATTACTTTTTGACGTTGACAATAAATCCAACATAAAAACTAATGTACAGTCACCGGTTTTTGTTTTAAGCCCAGGTAACTATCGGTGAAAATCGATTAAAACTTGCTACCAAAATAAATGAAAAAAATATAAGTTGCCATTTAAAAAATAGTGATGACGTCATAACATTTAAAACAAGTGATATAAAAATCTGCAAATGCGAAAACGCATATGCGCTGCAATTTGAATCGCTACACTTCTTTGAGAGTTTTAATTTTTACACTGTATATAACTGGAATGGGAAATAATGCTTTTTCTCGTGATGCCACAGTTAACTGAGTTTGAGTTCCATTAAAAAATACAACTTTATGGTATAACTCGAATTTCAATTCCTTTTTAAAATTTGACTACGCCACTGCATTCTTAATAAATAATTGTCAGAAGAACGCAGAAATTATTTTTCTCTATTTTCGTAAATAAGCGAGATGTAGCCATAAAATCGAATTTTTGTTTATAACTCGAAAACAAAAAATCATAGCCAATATTGGTTTTGACCATTAAGCTTTTCTTGAAAAAAGAGATTGAGGATGGGGGTCCATTTGTCTATATCACGTATACTTATCGAGATTTTTATGAAAAGATGGATATTTGTCCACCGTGTGTACAGGATGTCTATATTGCGTGTGTTATGCGGGCTAGCTCCATAGCTAAAACTATTATATTTACAAAAAACCATGCCACTTTTCGCTTTAACCAACTGCAGGGTGGTGAAACGCTAGTGAATTATATCATTACAGCGCTCTTCCCGAGTTTCATAGAGTTGTTTCTTACAAATCGTGTTCGACTTCGAATACTCAGTTTCATCTCTCTTCGAATTGGTAAAATAAAATCTACGGGGCAACACAACACACTTTTGACAGCGTTCATCTTTAGGAACCGATCGTACCATCGCTGTCACACGTTCTTGAATGGCCAACACGTCCTCAAAACGCTCACCTTTCATGACCGTCTTGAGACGGGGATATAGAAAGTAGTCCGCAAGCGCCAGATCAGGGTAGACGGTGAATGTACGAGACCAGTTACGCCATGTTGAGCTAAGATTTGCCTCACTGAAATCGCACAATGTGCAGGCGCGTTGTCGTGCAGCAACTTTCACTGTCCAGTTCTGTGCATCTCCTTCGTTGTTTTTCTCAATTTGTAACAGAACTTCATGTAAACGCGTTACTTCATTACGCTGTGATAGTACAATTCACACTAACGATGTTTTAGACCGCCAGCATCTGGTTAAGCTTGGCTGCCAGCTGCACTCCCTACTACATGGCACTTCTAAACAAATACGAGTATGTGCATAACAATGCGTACGCAAGTTTGGACCATTTTCGTTAAGATATCGGAGCACTCTCAACTTTTTAGACACATCTCGTAGATAAAGTGCAATGGATTTTTTCGCAACGTTGCAAAATTTGATGTTAAGATTTTGTATTTTTACAAAAATGAACTTGAAATATTTTGCATATAAATATCATATTTTGGTTGAAGGGTAATTAACGAAATTTTAGATTGTAGGTGCGTAAATCATGCAGATATGTTGCAGGATCTCATGGACTGAGAATTACGCGTGGCGGTAAGTGAGAGAAACGTAAAAAAAATGGAATACTACGTTTTCAGTACAACTTACAAACATCGGCTTCTCTTAATGGCGCCAAACAACCATTTACGAACCTAAGATAGTAGATAATAGAAACCTATTTTTAATAGCACAGGGAAAATAACAGAATGACGTCTAAGTGCAACTTTAAACGCACCAAGTGTTAACGACAGCGATTTTGAAAGATAGAGATACAAATACAGCATTAACGTATTACATACGGCGATGTGTCAAGATGTGTAACATCCATTTTTCGTACTATCTTCTTCTGTAATACAGCATATTGTAACAGTACGTTTACTTCGCCCTATACTCTACTGTAGACTACTATTAATTTATATTGCCCTGGGTTCACTAGCTTAAATAGTCGTAGACATAAAACTCTATTAACATTGTCAGTGCAGCTAAGGGAAAGCTAATATTGTTCTGAATTTGCTCCTTGTCACCTGGAATGCTGAAATTATACATGCAAACACTGCCAGCAATAAAAGCTCAACAGTTTACATAAAAAGATAGATACTCTGTAAGAAAAACACAAATGCAAGAGAATACGTATGCATAAAACAACAAGAATGAACGACGTTCAAGCCTACAGTGAAGCTGTTAACAATATTCTATCAACTATCTACGAGTGAAAGCTGTTTCTACTCGCGTTATTACATAAAAATACATGTAAAAATACACCCTATTCATATAAAAAGACTGTACACTACATGCATGAAAACACCTTAAATAGCGCGAAATGCATTTAAATTCCGCGCACAAATACACTAAGACGAAGCTGTCTATTCTTTAAATGCGCTGGATGTTGGAAGCGCTATACTACGAACGACGCCTCGTCGCGTTCAAATTAAGCGACTCGGTGAGTCAGCAAATGACGCAATGACCTCGTGCTGGTTGCAGGAAATTCTCCGTTATCTTTGGCAATGCAGGCGAGGCGTGTGACAAAACAACCTTTAAATAAAAATTTCTATAATATCCAACACAGAAAAACTTGAGAGATCTTATAGAAACTTTCTACAATGTGTAACGTGTGCCGATTACTTTGAAATTAGTTGAAAATACAAGATGCCTTGATGTGAGCATGACATACGTCTTGACAATGTAAATTTTGGCACCTTTGCTTAAGGTTGACAGCGCAATTAACACGAAGATAAATACATTTACATTCTTTTGCCTGATAAAACGATGTCACCTGATAGTATGTTATGTTGGCGCAATTATGTTTGTATCTATATCCAGCAGAAGCTAAATTAAAGAATGAACTGAAAGTAGCTGCACTGGACCATGTTCGCAAGATTTAAAATGAATGAAGAAGGCAGATTTGAAGTCAACTTGCATTGGATGAAAGGTCTTTTGAATGACAAGAGGCATGCCAGAGAAGAGCTTTATCTCAGCAACTAAGCAATTGAATTGGGGATATTCGGTGGCTACCAAGTAGTGTTCGATGAACGGAGGAAGTTAGGCATCATTGAAGGGGCTTTTGAGAACGAAGTAGAATACTTTGGTCACTATTTACCACATCGGGCTGTGTTCAAAGATCGGTCAACTACAAAGTACAGACCCATTTTTTATGTTTCAGCTTGAAGAAAAGGACTCCATTTCCTTAATAACCGTCTAAAAAAAAGACCGAATTTAATTGAAAAGATGGTAGTGCAGAAAAATGTCAATATTTTTTGAGATTTCTGTGATGGCAAAATATATCTGGATAAAAAAAATCCGTCATTGTCGAGTTGTATTTGGAGCTACTTGCAATATGTTGCACTTGGTGCAGTTATTATTCATCATTTGGAAAATCAACAAAAGTGCAACTCAATTAGAAAAATTCTTCTATGTGAACGACTGTCTCACTTCCGGAGTTGTGTGAACTCATCAAAGATGTCTGCCAAGTTGGATTTTAGAGGGTGGGGGTGCATTGTTTCGAGTGAAGGTTCTGTAGTGCTTGACCCCTTGATATGGACCAAGAAATTGAAAGTGCAGTCAAAATTTAAAATCCCTAGACAAATATCTTTATCCGAGTCTAAACAAGAAACTTGGAATCTACACATCTTTTTTGGCACGAGCAAGGATATCTGTGCTAGTGCGATTTTTTGAAGAAGTGAATTTTGAGGCGAAGTTGATGTTCAGTCAAATCAGGCCAGGTTGAGAGCAGCTCCGTTGAAAATTATTGGTATGTACCTACAATTAGAAGTAGTTTGACGGTGAGTGTGGAAGAAAATCTGGAATTGTGTGATAACTTATCCACTGTCTCGGATTAAGAAGGATGAGAACTGGAAAACTTTAGTTGATAATCGTTTGCAAAAGGTTCACGGAGGATAACGCATTGGACCTTCCCTGTAGAGACTGTAGTGATGAAATCGAGATGATGGGAGAGCCTTACCTCATTGAAGAGAAAAGAATGCAACGGCGAAATTTTCAAAGTTAATATACATAATTTCCTTTTCGGGCCAAATGTCGTCAACAGTTTGTCCGTCCGGCTGCTTCTGTTAGTTTCATTAATAAGTAGGTATATACATAAAGACGAAGAAAAAAAGGAAAAGGAGAATATGAGTCGCCTCGTCCTTGCTCAACACAGCTTAAAATGGCTGTTGGTATTTTAAATAAATGTTAGGTTATTCGAAAATTGTCCGAATATTTGCATGGATGTTGAGGTTTGTTAGGAATTCCCGCATGTCCCAAGATCGTATGAAAGAAAAATTTGTTGTTGAAAGAAATTAAACATTCTTAGAATGTTTTGAAGCAGGAAAGAAGATCGCTTGGATTTTCTTAGAATTTTCAAAAATGGCGATGGATTAATCCGATTCCAAACGAAGACTTCCAGAAGAAAATATAAAGCAGATTTCCGGAATCCAATTTTTCTCTATTCGAGTCATGGTTTCATCCGAAACGAGAATAAGATTCTGGATTTCGAGGAAGGGAGAAACAACTCGCACTATAATTTTAAAATGTGTAAAGTGTCGAAGGTTTGAGGCGAAGAAAGTTCTAGAGCCTTCGACGTTTAAGATTTTTGGAGTTGAACTAGGTGGACCCCTGCATCTGAGGATAGAAAGAAATCTAGGTTCGTATTCTGTATACGCCGTGCAATTGGAATCGACAACTTTCCTGTTTGCTGAAGCGTTTATTCAAATTTTGCCATATAATTTACAGTGACAATGTATCAATTTTGATGGATCCGATGTTTGAAACATTTGGATTGAAAAGGAATACAGTTGGACATTTCAGTTTTGAATATTGATTAGATATTTAATGTATATTGCAGCGTGGTGAGAAGAATGGTGGGAACGAATGGTTCGTATGATTTAGTAATTTATTGTTGATACGAGTTCTTGGTTGAGCTTGCTTGTATTATGAAGAAATTATGACGATTTTGTATGATGTGGAAGCTGTTATCAATTCAATATCTTTGACTTATGTATTCGAAGACAGCTCAGTTTCTTTGACTCCATCCATATTCCTTTAGGAAGTTAGAACGGTGGGAGTACCAACATTGGATAGGTTGGTGAGAGGAAACTTGACTCGGAGAATTGCTTATTGTCAGTGCCTCAGAGTTGATCTAAGACAAAGACTGAGGAGAGAATATTTGGGTAAATTAGTTCATGGGGATCCTGGAAAAGCATAACTGTCTGATGTCAAAGTCGGAGATGTAGTCCTGTTGTGCAGCAATGGCAGCAAAATAATAGATTGGCAACTGGTGGAAGTGATTGTTGTATACACAACGTGGTTCGTATATTTCGTGGGAAAACCATGACTCAACAACATTTGTCTCATTTAGCGTGCATTTCCGCTTGATGTGTCCTCTTGATTTGATGAGATGAAGTTGGAGAAAGTTAAAGATTTGTAAATAGAGTGTTCTGAAGACTGGGAGAAAATAGGAAAAAAAGCAAGAGATAGTGAACCCCTAGCAAGACAAAACATAAGGCGCTCTAGAAAGAGGTGGGACGATGGCATGTAAAAATAAGAATAAAAGAACGTTAAATGATGAGGAAAGAACCTAATAATTTAAAAAAAAGTTCATTAAAAAAAAGTTATGTGGCAAGACATTCTAACAAATTAGAGTTTTGAAGTGTTCTACAAAGAGACATTTTAACTAACTCCAGTAACCGCAGTAATTCGCCGGGCGCGATTAGCGTTATAAAATATCCTCAAAAATCCGGAAATACGTTCGCAGGAGTCAATTGGATTTTAGAATACCTTCATTCTGAATAGGCGGTTGTGCCAGGCACCGATTCCTTGTTTATTGGGAGAGTTCACGAACCCTCGAGGAACGAACGTGCATGACGGTAGGTAGTTGTCATCGAATGACACGCATTAGGCATCTCTCTGATATGTTTAAGTTTAATTATAACTGCGCTGCCAATTTTTGTGAGCCGTAATGACCTCGTTCTATGCTTGACTGCCAGCCATTGTTACATGTTTAATGCATACAACGCAAATAATGATTGTGGTTACCTGCAGAGCTATGACTAATTTTGGTGCTTTCCGTCGCATTCCTTAGAAGGACTCATACCGACGCAATTTCAGGCGACAGGACAAATCATGAGTACGGCTTCAGCAAAACAGAAAAATTCAACTAAGGTTCGGGTTTATATGCACCCACCACAAGCAAACTCTGCGCAGTTTTTCCTAAATATGCATACCTGAAATAGACAAGTAGTACAAAATTAGAATTAAACCATATAAATAACTAAATATGACTTACTAGAAAGTTTTAAAATGGACACTGAAAATATAATGTGAAGCTAAATAATGATATCTTAATTAATTAATACTAACAATGCTGATATAAATAATCTTATTTGTTCCTTAACCTGATTTCTGTTAAAAGTATTGATTTAGTAAGAAGTAGTGCTTTTTACAAATAATTTTTAAGATTATTTATCAACTCATTTGCGATTGGAAACTGATTTGTAATTACTCCTTCTACTCCACTCATATGAATTCAATTAGGAAAAAATAATTCCGAACTGCTTTAACCATGTAAAGCGCATTGGATAGTTTAGATTATTTTTTCGTTCCGGTATCAACCAATCAGAAGGCTGGATTGAGTTAAGTTACCTTGTAGACTTTCGATAATACAAAATTGATACTAGAGATACTAGAGTAACTTCACTAAGCAACGCAATAAATAACTGTTGTTAATCAGTGCATTTATAAAATTGATAAGGAACAAATGGTTAAATTTAAAACCTGGTCAAATATTGGCCTATCCTGATTTTGATCCTGGGCAAGAAAAAGTTACGACGTTTTACTAATTGAAATCACTTCATGAGATGGAACATGATAAATTACTTAATATTGGTTATTATCTAAAGATAAAAGCTTTGTATCCACAAATTTCGAAAAATGTCAAGTTAGCACTGACAATGTTTAATCATTTTATTATCCAAGCCTTTAAAAATCATGGTGGTAAAATGAATAATAATCGACTGAGCAAAGGAAATAAGGGTAGAAAACTAAGTACGTTAACAAATGAATACCAAATTTTGAGTTTTATATTTTATACTTAGATTAGAAAATGACTTATTAAATTTTGGGATTGATATTGCGCTACCTACATTAGAGTATTCAAAATTACGGTTTTTACTTTGAAACTGCGTTTTCCATTACAAAAAAAGCAAATGGGGTACGACTGAGGGCTAAATTTACGACTGGGAACCCCGTTTTCACAAGAAGCCCTTATTTTTCAGTTATAAATACATGAAAGCACTATGGGATTTAACGCTAAATGTCGGCCTTTTTATGCTGACGTCACGTCGGAGCGCTGTGGCCTTTTTTATATAGAAGATCATTGAAATCGTCACCTGACAGCAAGGGAACCGACAGTAAGTGTCTTTACTTGTTGATTTATTTGCGCTATTGGCCATGGGGGCAAATGCTGTCCCCAAGAGGCGGATCTAGGCACAGGCCGACTAGGTTTAAAGCCTAGGGTGGAAAATTTTGGGAGCGGTTAATTTGTGATAATTCAAACAATCAAAACACATACATACATACTTACATAATCTGTAACCCCTTATACCGTTTAACAATTTTATTTAAATAGTATAAATATTTTTTTATTTTATCCTGTAAATTCTTTTCGTAAATGCATGACCCCAGAAGTGATGTCGGGTGTCGCGTGTTGTCTGTTATCAAAGAGCGACCTTGTTTACTTCCTTATTTTAGTGGGATCAATTACAAACAGTACAAACCAATACACAGAAGCTGAGTGGCGCAGTTGGGAAAGCGCTAGGCTTGCAATAAGCAACCCCATGGTTCGAATCCCGCGTGGGCCGCCGAAATTTTTCCTCGCCAGCCTCTACACCGCAAGGTAAAATGAGGTCACCGACAATACAAACCAATACAGCATAAGAAATAAAGGCCGAAGCTCTTCGGCGTGACGTCAATACACGAAGGCTCACCATCTGTAGAATTTAGCGTTAAATCGCATAGGCACAGAGTGTTTAAATGTGTTTATAACTACGAAAAAATCTGTGAAGGGTTTTACTCAGAACTTCCTTCGCAAGTGGAATTTGTGACACTAAAACTTTTGAAAAATTAAAGGTAACTGGTGTAAAAATATCTTAACGTTCCTAATAATACTGAAACAATAAAATAAAATACTTGGTAATGCGAATTATATCAATTTTCAACTAAAAAACATTGCAGGCGGTGGAATTCGAATTTCGCGCGAGTTCAATGGCTGCGAGAGCAATTTCAACGCTTGGCAGCAGTCTAGTAGTTACATTCGGCCAGGATGAACTGCTTCGCATTTGCCCTCGCTGCTGGATTCTGTACAACGCGCTTGGCGTTGCCCAGTTTTGTCGCTTTTATAACATTTACCCTGTATCTGTTGGTCCCATTTTCGTCAAGGGTGCAGCCTGAGCTATGTGCAAACTATTACTGTTATCTACTCCCCAGTTAAAGCAAAAATAGGCAGCAATTTATTTTTGAAGGTGGTATCCTTGTACATATTTGACCGAAAGTATATTCGGTATCGAGCCATGTAGACATATAATCCGCATGCCAAATATCGACTTCCTCCGACAAACAGTTTTATTTTATTCCACCAACAGACAGACAGGCTAACGTACTAACAGACAGACGAGCAGACAAACAAACGAAATTGAGAAAATGTGTTTACCGTCATATAGAGACCCTGACACGTAAAGATCTGAAGAAATCTCGGAATGCAATTTTTCACGATTTTCTTCGTCTTTAGTTATAAAGCGAAAACCATAATTTTGAATACAAAACTCTAGCATACGTAGCGCAAATTTAATAGGCCACTTTCTAATCTAGATATAAAGTATGAAACTCTAAATTTGGTTTATTTAGTTGTGAACGTACTTAGTTTTCTAACCTTATCTCTTTGCTCAATAATTTATTATTATTCATTTTACTACTATAATTTTAATTAAAATATTGGTTATACAGGGTGTTATTGAAGCCCACATAGTAATTTTAACCAGCGATAGAGTGAACTAAACTGAACCATTTTCCCATTGATCGTTTCTTTTAAATCGTATATGTATTTTGAAATCATTTATATTTTCTACATTTGACGAGCCGTTCATTAAGCAAATGTAAGTTAAAGGCGAATAACAGAAATACACTAAAACTTCAAAATTCTTGCCGCACAAAAGCATGAGGCCAATAACTTACCTATCTCAAATAATAAAGTACGTTATTGACCAGATGTTAACTAACAGTTTTATTAGTATAGTATTCCAACCAGAAATTGGAAAGCTATTTAAAATCAGGCCAGCATTGAGAACAGTAAGTCACTTCGTAATTTAATTCATAAAATTACTGTTTGATTGTCATTCAGTGACACTCCGACAGTGACCTTCAAATTTGAAAGATGCATTGTGAAGTTTGGAAGACATGTACGTTTTTCAATATTTTCTATGCTACTATACGGCTTTAAAAACTCAACTAGTACCTACTTAAATCATGCACAATGTTACAATGCCTTAACAAAACAGTTATATGTACAGTTTGCAGATGAACTGTCATTACTTGAAAGCTGATTGACATTAGAATATTATCATAGGAAAATATTATTTACTGATTGTATGAAACCAACTTAGACATGACTTACACTTTTCATGGTGTACTGGATTTTAAATAGCTTTCCAATTTTTGGTTGGAATACTATTAGGCCAGTCACCGTAGACACAAAAATCGCGTTAGGTCGCAAAAACTTGAACAGCTCTGATTTTTTTTGTATCTTGTTAGGATACCAATAGTGTAAAACCAAGTTTGCAGCTTCGAAAGACCTGTGCTAACTGCGTGGTGCTCGAAAAACCTTTTTTTTTGGACTTTTTTCGGTTTTTGGTTTATTACTTCTAAAAGGTGCGCCCTACGGAAAAAGTCCTGTGCGCTTTTAAAGTAGACAAAATTTTCTACAATTTTAGTGTAACAGAAGCTTTGTAGGTCCAATATGTCCCGAGATAGAGCGCTTCGAAGATTGGTTATTTTTCCCAAAAAGTTCGAATTTGTAGTTTTAGCCGTCTTCCGAGCAGAATATCGGTTAAAATACTCATCTTACGACGAAAGTCATAGGAAATGAAATATTGTAGAGCAGTTACTTAGCTTTAATTTAAGTATAAGCGGAATCCTATAGAACCAATAGTTCCCTTGTTATCAGGAAAAAACGAAAAATTAAGGAATCCGGATTTTTCGAGAAATGGAACTTCTGTTATTAATATTGCACATTTATCTATAGAATGTTATAAAAATGACATTACATTTATAAATTTGATTTATTGTTATATACAGTGTCCGCCAAAAAGTCGGCATAATATGGTAATAAATTTTGTTTTTCAAAAAACTAGTTACGTCAATAATTTGTGCTTGTCTAAAGAACTATTTAGCCCCTATGATATATACCGAGTGATTATTATTTATTTAGAAAATGGAGTTTTTTGAAATTTTTTAGTGTTATTTTTCGCTAACTGAACAATCTCAAGGCCAGAAAACCCCTAAGTTTTTCAACTTTAGCTAAACATTAATTTTTAAATTTTTTTAATATTTTTCAAAATTTCACATAGTAAGACCAAAGAGCAATATGCTCTTTGGTAAGACTTAATATTAAAGTTATAATTTTGTTATGTAAACACTTTAAAGATTTACAATTGGGAAACATAATATAAAATGTTAATTATTCCTTTCGATTTTTTATTATTTACCGAAAAGTAGTATGTTTGCATACTTTTTACGTTTTCTATGCAAGGCGCTTTTTAGGAGAAATATTTTTCAATTCCAATTAACATCTATTTAAATGGCTTCCAGAAACTCTAATCTAGCCCTGTTAATGAATTACTGTTACAGAAATCCTGTAAATGTTCTTTTACAGTTGTCTAAATGAGGAGATTTTTCTTTGTCCAATTTACATCTTCTAAAAAATCTTTTCTCCCATTTATACGATTTTTGTAACAGTAATTCATTAACAGGGCTAGATTAGAATTTCTTGAAGCCCTTTAAATAGAGATTAATTAGAATTGAAAAATATTTCCCCTAAAAAGCGCGTTGCATAAAAAACGTAAAAATTATGCAAACGGCAAATAATAAAAAAATATAAAGAACTAATTAATATTTTATATTATTTTATCTACGACAGTGTGCAAAATTGACTTTTAGTTGGCAGTTTTAAGTTTGTAAAACTACTGTTTAATAACATGCTTTCATTAGTTTACGTCGTCAGTAGTAACATGTTTAAAAGATTTCATTAGGCACGTGGCAACGTGTTTTAAAATTTTTAAAACGCAAAATTACGACCGGTTGCTGGTAATCCTAATTTACATTTTTTTTAATATTTACCGTGTTTTCTAGATTCTATCGTAGATAAAATATTGTACGATGCACATGCGTAAAGCATCTTTAGTCACTCGCGGGAATTAAAACACCCGCTCACTCGCGTTTTAACTCTACCCCACTCGTGACTAAAGAGTAGCTTTACGCACTTGTATCGTAAATTACTATTTTATTATTATAAATTTTCAGTCCTCACATAAAAAATTTGAATTTTAATATTAAGTCTTGGTATGTGAAATTTTGAAAAATATTTAAAAAATTGAAAAGTTAATTTTTAGCTAAAGTTGAAAAAATTAGGGGTTTTCTGGTCTTGAGATTGTTCAGCTAGCTAAAAATAACAGAATCTAAAAAAAAATCATTGAATAATTACTTAATTTCCGAAACAGCACTTTTCGGATTTTGACAATTTCGAAAAACTCCATTTTCTAAATAAATAAAAATTACTCGGTATACTATATGATAGGGGTGAATAGGTGTTTGGTCAAGCACAAATTATTGACGAAAAAAGTTTTTTTGAAAATTAAAAATAAAAATTTTTGCCATATTATGCCGACTTTTTGGCTTACACTGTATATAACAATAAATCAAATTTATAAATGTAACGTCATTTTTATAACATTCTATAGGTAACTGCAATTTTAATAACAGGAGTTCCATTTCTTGAAAACTACGATTTTCTTAATTTTTCGTCTTTTCCTGATAATAAGGGAACTATTGATCCTATAGGGTTCCGCTTATACTTAAATTAAAGCTAAGTAACTGCTCTATAACTTCATTTCCCATGACTTTCCTCGTAGCATAAGTATTTTAACCGATATTCTGCTCGGAAGACGGCTAAAACTACAATTTCGAACTTTTTGGGAAAATTAAAAAGTGTACAGGACGACTTTTTCCGTAGGACGCACCTTTTAGAAGTAATAAGCCAAAACCTAAAAAAAGTCCGAAAAAAAAGGTTTTTCGAGCACCACGCAGTTAGCACAGGTCTTTCGAAGCTGCAAACTTGGTTTTACACTATTGGTAACAACATCCCAAAAAATTAGAACCGTGCAATTTTTTACGACCTACGACGTTTTAAATGACTGGCCTATATACCAATGCAGTTTTTGTTGATTTGCATTTCAAACTTTTTTTGTGTTTTGTGCCATTAAATAAAATATTTCATACATTTTTAAAGTGAAACTATTGTGAATTTTAACTTAGTGTTGGGGGTGTTTTAAAAAAAATGATGTAGGAAAAAGTTGTTCCGTCCCATGATCCCATGAGATCTTGTAACACGTTAAAATGCCCTCGTTCGCTAGCTTATTCAGTCGGTGAGCTATGAGGTTCTATTAACATCGTCAGTGCAGCTAAGGAGCAGCTAATATTGTTTGAGGCCAGTTCGTGGTCACCTGAAATATTGTACTTACAAATGCAAACACCAATGGTAATAAAAACCCAACAGTTTACATGAATACATATAATCTGTAAAAAACAGACACACACAAAAATACATAAGAACAAGTACATAGACTGTTTTAGATTAAAACCTCAATTTTGATTTTATGCACGAAAACCAAGCCTTTTCTATACTATCGTGATAGTATTAATATGTTCCAATCAATGTTACCTTGTATTAATTTAAGTATTACAATAATTTGTTGTGGTGCATTGTAAAATGAAAGCATAACCGGTAGGTGATCTGAGTCAAGTTTTTTTTAAAGTACGGTTTGCAGAAGTTTTTAAACAAGACGACCGGACGTCTAATAATGCAATTTGGTATGTAAGGATAATGGGTACATTCGGTACTGATTGATATTTGTATACCGTGGTTTATCATAATATTGTTTAATCTGAGACCATTCGGATTATTTGCTCTACATCCTCACTCTGAGTTTGCTATTGAGATCACCTATTATTAATGTTGGTTCGTTCGTGGGTTGGTGTGAATGTTTTGGTTAAGGCGAGGGGTTACTCACAACGGGATATCCTGTGTACACTTGCCGGGAGATCTAGGGGAGATCTGAGGAAATCCCAGGAGGTTTGGGGAAATCTTAGAAAATCTCGGGAGATATCGGGAGATCTTGGGGATATCTAGGGGAGGTCTGAGAAAATCTCAGGAGGTTTGGGGAAATCTCGGGAGATATCGGGAGATCTTTGGATATCTCTGGGTAATCTCAAGGATATCTGAGGAAAGCTTCAGAACATCTGAAGCAATCTCAATACGGGGGAAAAGCAAAATCAAACCAACGAACTGGACGGATCTGGGGAAGTTGATGCGGTCAATGAGCCTGAGTTGGATTTCTTTTGACAAGTCGAACAAGGTGTTACATTAAAAAATATTTTAACGTTAATGGGGTACACCAACATTTATACGCTTGGTAATTTAACCATCGACATATAGAAATGGACCGCTAGTCAGAGCTGCGTGAGCCAAATGGGATAGAAAGAGTAGAGTACGACAGCCCTGTCGCTGTGACGTCATTTTCTGTCGGCCAATAGGAGGCTGGCAGGAAAAGGAAAGATAGTTCTTAAAGTGTTCTCTTTCTCTTTCTAACGCAGAGTTGCGCAGTCGTCCATTAGAGGTCCATTTCTATATATGTCGATGAATTTAACTGCCGCAGATTTTCCCGAAATAGAACAAACTGTTCGAACTGATGTATTAAATTCAGTGGCTAAGAGTGAATATAAAGATTATTTTGGACCATTATATGAGAAACATCCCCAAAATTTTTAAATTTTGGGCCCGCAAAAAAACATTGCTTTTTTTAACTCTTACAAAATGTGCTACTGATAAAGTGAATCTGAAAAAAACAGAGAAAAACCCTAGTAATGTCGGTAACTCCCAAGAAAATGACGACAATGAAAATTTGTATAACGAAACAGACGTTGAGTTGGAGGAAACACCCGACCTATAATTATTACCGTTTACAAACTTAAATCTTAACGATTATTCTGATATTGTAACTGATGATAATAGTATATTATGATACTAGTGTATAAGTACACCTTTACAGCACGTGCGACGAGTTTAAGAGCACGACACGAAGCGGAGAGCTTTTAACGTCGCTAGTGCTTTAATGGCACTTATACACGTGTATTATATGCTACTTTTTCTACGATCGTAACGGAAATATAAAAACTTAGTTCAGTGACTCTTTTTCCGTCACATTGTGTTAGATATTCTAGGTTATGTTGACATTCAAACTTACGGCAACGCGTGTTTTAATATAGTATTAAAACACGCCACGAATGGCAACCTGCGAAAAAGACGTAATTCGGTAGCTACTATTAAGAGTGCTACAAACGTCACTTCTGACATTAGAAACTGTGCAAAAAGTTGTCATTTTGACACGATCGAAAAAAAAGTATTTTTTTTAAAAGGACCATTCGTGAAAGTGACATTGAAAAATGGCAAGAATTTAATCGTGAAGAAACCGTCTTCGTGTTGGCTCTTTACAGAGTGCAATATAAAACTCAGTATTGACAGACTGCTTCACGTAAGAGGTCAAAAAAAGCAAATTTTCTATTTCGGTTACTTTTATGGCAAATATTGTGTGAACCTTTTCCAGTTCACGGAATTGCCATGTTTCGTGCAATTTTAGACAACCTGTATAATGTTTAAGTTATTTTTACTACTACTACTACCTTTATTATGTAGGTAGGCCTACTTAGTAATAGTACAGCTTTTTTGTTGATTACTAGAATTCATGTATTGTACTGTTATTAAGAATTTTATACGATTTTTTCATTTGGGTGTTTTAATGGTGTATTGTTTTAATTGCACCATATGCCAGAAAATAGTTTGTTTTAATTAGGTATTTTCGATATTTACTTTGCTACATGTTTTCTTTTATGGATGACACAAGTAAAAAGAAATAACAAATTTTGTCTGTGCAATAAAAAAAATCTATTTGTTCAAATCAATGATTGTGGGAAACACGAATTCAAAGGGTCGTAGAGCCTACTAAGCATTCAAACTTTTCTTTGCACTACTAAAAATTTTAATAGATGAAAATAGTTTGAGAATTTGATAAAATTACAAAAGACCTCGGGGAAATCGTGTGTAATTGCGAGAATCGTGAGAACTCTTGGGAGATATGAGGGAAATCTCAGAGGTTCTGGGGAAATCTCTGGAGATCTCGGGAGATCTAGGGAGATCTTGGGAGATCTGGGGGATATCTCGGGAGATCTCGGGATATCCCTCGGAAATCTAGGAGGTCTAGGGAGGTCTGAGGATATCTGAGGGAGATCTCGGGAAATCTTTTATGCAAGGATATCTCCTGTACACTTAAATCCTTGGTGATTGACCCCTCGGGTTAAGGCTTCTTCCAGTATTCGTTTGTTTGGTTGTTTGGAAACTGCATAGAGCATGATTTGAACATTATTTTCTAGTACCAGCTTTACAACGATTGTTTCTAGGTTTTCGAGATCTAGATTAATTAACGACTCATAAGCTAATTTGCGCGTGATTATAATTGCCGCGCCTATTGATGAAATTGGTGTTTCTCTGACTTTTCTGTACACTTCGTATCCTGGTATTTGAAATGTTTCTGTGTTGATAAGATGTGTTTCAGTAATGCATGCCGCAATCACATTATGGCTAGCCAAACCTCTATTAATATAGTACGCTGTTCAGGGGCGTCTCTAGCTTACCTGCAAAGTCTCAAGTGCCTCGCCCTCTGGGTTGTGGATTAGGTGGTTAGAAAAAGTATGTGATGTCGGTTGAGTGAATCTAAAAAGAGAACCGTTTCTACTGCAAACCAAACACATTTATTTATTACTAATCTCACAATTGTTTAACATTAAAATATCTATTACAATATTATAAGTGATATATAATAGTTTTCAACAATCAAACTCTACTTTTCTTGATTCTTTCACAATGCCATTTATATCTATGTTAATATCGTTTTCATACTTATTGTAGCTAGATTTGATAGTCTTTCTTGTGCGATATTCGATCTTAAATATTTTTTATAATTTTTAACGTTGAAAATTATTTTTTACCCTCGCAACAGTGACAGGTAATGTTAAATAAATGCGTAAACCAATCGATAAATTTGGGAATGTGCTAATTAGGTTATTTTTAAACAAATATTTCTAAACATCTACTGGAGATGCGGCAGATTTTAGATACGTCCATTTCATTCAGTAAATCTATTGCATTTATGTACGAATGAATAGTTCCAAAATCTGTCAATTTGTTTTGCAGATCCTCGCAGTATTTTAATTTATCACCAGAATCTAAGTTTGCTAAAGTGTCAAGGCTGTGTAAAAAAGAGAAACAACTGTTGTGATCGCTTAGCAATTCAACCTTTCATTTAATTTAGTTATGGCGGTGTCCAATAGAAAAAAGTAAAAATTCACTTTAAAGTGTCATTCTGGATGTTGTATAGCATCGTCTCTACCTTCGTAATCATACGTAGGCCTCCTTTTCCTCGGTCGCACATTACCGATTTCTCGGAGAATAATCTCTCAATCCAGTGTTTTGTATCACTGTCCCTGTTTGAATCAATATAAATAAAAACAAAGCATCATACATTTTTTTCCAAATTAAAACGAACGACTTTCAAGCCGTAAATTCTATTTTCTCATCGTGCATCGGAAAGTGGCTTTAGAATTCAAGTGGAAAGTTCCTTATTTATGATTTTCCACGGAAAAGAATACATATATTGAAAATGCTCCCAGCATGTTTTGTTGAGATGTTCAAATAAACAAATCTAAAACTACTGTAATTTGTTTCTCATGACTGATGTCTGATGCACAATCTAAAATAATAGAATAATATTTAGAATGTTTTAGGGTGTTAACTATAGTTTGTTTTATTTTTTCGCCTATTATATTGATCAGTTCATTTTGAATGTTATGATCAAGGTAATGAGGCATATTGCGGTGTTGGGCGTTTTCAATGCGATTTATGTGCTCTGCTGTAATTATACCAAATTTTGAAATACTTTCTATTAATTTTGAAAAAATTCGTTATCGTCTTGAAACAACTTTTTTCGACGACTGACATCCAAAGTAGATTTTTCTCACTGTCATTTGACAACAGAAAGTTGACATTTGCCGCTGAGCGTGCGTTTTCATTATTTTGCCGCTCGCCGAGCGTTTTGGGTTTCCGCGTGAACAAAATAGGTAGCCACGTCCGAATGTTTCCTTGACAACGCCCGTCATTTCTCGAAATAATCGCGTCACATGTCTAATAGACTGCGCGAGTAATGTTAACTTGATTGTCAATTAATTTTTGCGATAAAATGAAATTTGATATTTTCCTTTAATAATATGCTCAGTCGTCGAAAAAATAGTATGTATGTTTCGAGCTAAAAGTGCGCTTGCCGCTTTTGCATGATTGCTGGTTTCGACTTCGTCTCAACCAGCAACATTCATGCGCAAGCGGCAAGAATGCACTTTCAGCTCTTAACATACAATATACTATTCCGTACTCCCCCTAAAAGTTACATTTTGCACATTCTGCAATGAGCATCGATGTTGAGTAGACGTTGTTGGTTTGTGCTGCACGTATTGTGTTATTTTATTTGTCAGATTGCAGTTGGAAAATATTAAAAATGCCGGATATACGACGAGTGACACGTTCTACTGCAGAAGAAGAGTCTCTAATTCAACGGGTAGTTGAAAAGGTGCTTGATTCACCTACATTTCTCGCTAATTTGGTCGCAAAAATACGTGAAGATCTAAAAATCCAAGTTGACAAGGAAATCCAGATGTATGCAGACAAGGTAGGCCAACTAGAACTAGAGCCAGCAAAAGTAAATGCGGAAGCTGCAACAGCGAGAGATGAATTAGAACAGTACTCTCGTCGCAATAATCTTAGATTTTATGGGGTACCTGAAAATCAAGACGAGAATACGGATGACGTGGTGGTTAAGTTATGTAAAGCTAAACTAGGATTGTCAATATCTGCCACCATGATTGACTGCAGTCATCGCCTGCCCGGTAAAGAGTCCGCCCATAGACCAATAATTGTTAAATTCGTCAGAAGAACCACTAAGAAGCTTATATTTAACAATAAAAAGCAATTACAAGGCACAAAAATTGTAATAAGAGAAGATTTAACGAGACGCAGAGCGCAACTTCTCAAGGAAGCAGCCAAGAAGTTTGGGAACACGAAGGTTTGGACGTCAGAAAGAAAAATACTGGCTAAAAATGAAAACGGCATAATACGAATTACGAACTCTGAAGATCTCCTGCAATCTAAATGTAATTACAGCCAACCACCAAACCAGTGGTTCAACCTTTACAAAATTATATATACTCCTTGAAGCAAGCAAGGATACGCTGAACAAAAACACTTGCAGCATTTGTACCTGAGAAGTGATATAGTTATTTAACCAACAAGTGTGTTAATGAAGGCGATTAATAATCGAAACTGTTTAAAGCACGAACGAGCGATAGCGAGTGAGTGCCTTTAATAGTTGAAATTATTAATCGCCCATTAACAAACGTGTTGATTACAAAATTTTTTCGTTGACCGCAAAATCTTTTTTTGTGGCGAAAAAATTTGATTAATACAGCTAACCTCCATGCAAAATATCATCAAAACGTCAAAATCACAAAAACAGTTAATTATTGAAAAAGAGTGTATTAATCAAAAACAGTGTATTAATGACGTCTATTAATCCATCCTTGTTTAGGAAAAATAATTCATTAATATTGAAATTAACAAGCGGTCAACGAAAAATATTATTTATTTGTTGATTATTTTACTGAACTTCTATAAGGTCATCATTATGTTTATGTTGAGTTCAACAGAATGATTTTTGTTATTCTTATTTAGATCTAGTTTGATTTTAGGTATGAATTTTTTGTAGGATGGTTTCCCGTTTATTGAAAGTGGCACATCAGAATATTCAATCACTCATTTCGAAACTGTTTGATATCAAATACTACCTACTGGATTCAGACTTTGATATTTTAACTTTATCTGAGAGTTGGTTAACGCAGGAGGTGAGTAGCGATTATTTAAAAATTTATGGTTACCAACTTGTTCGTGCAGACCGCGGTGCGCGTGGTGGAGGTGTTTGCATATATATATTTACGTTCATGTTTTAAATTTAAAATTATCGAAACTCTTGATTCTATTGAACAAGTTTGGATTAGTTTGAAGTTATTCAATACTACTTTAATTATCGGTGTAGTCTATAAACCGCCTAATGTTAATTATAATTTTTTTGTGGCCAGTTAGAGCAATCTCTCTGTCTCTGACAATGTACTATGTCTTGGGGATGTAAATATCGATTTATTGACTACTACCGATTACGGCTGCATTTATTTTAAGAACATGATTGACTCTGTAAATATCCAGCAAATTATTTCTGAACCCACCCGTTTGAACAAAAATTCAGCTACACTTTTGGATGTGATTTTAACCTGCAATGTTGAATGCGTTGTTGATTCAGGGGTTCGTGGATTACATTTATCTGATCACGAATTGGTTTTCTGCCATTTGTCTATACATAAACCTGTTTCTCAGCCCACCTTTAGAACGTATCGTTGTTTTAAGAATTTTGACCAAGAACGCTAGAATAGAGAACTAGCATCCATTCCGTTTCAGAGATTGTTTCATATTGAGAAGGTAGATGATAAAATCAATTATTTAAATTTTAACCTTCTGTTGCAAAAAACAAACATTCTCCTATAAAAGCTGCTAAACTTACTACCCTGGATTACGGATAATATTAAATTACTTATGTTTTTGCGTAATAAAGCTCAGGCAAAATTTAAAAGAACCAAAAGACCATCACATTGGGATTATTATAAATTATTACGTAATTTTACAACTCAAGCAATTATTAATGAGAACAAGGCTTATTTTGAATATAAATTCAATAATAGTAATTCGAGAGCACAATGGAGTGAGTTGAGGTCGCTAAACTTAATAAAATAAAAAAAATTCATTACCTAGTAATATTTTGGATCCAGATGAAATAAATAACTTTTTCCTAGACGAAATTCCTAGCGTAAATGACAATAGTAGCGAACTCATTACTTATTACAGTGGTCGAAGAATAAGTCAAAACATACCTGATTTTAACTTCAAGCCAGGAAATGTATATGCTGTTGCAAGGATTATTGTGCGCTTTAAGAGTAACTCTTTAGGATCCGACGATATTACCTTACAAATAATAAAATACAGTTGTCCACTTATCTTGCCTTACATTACACATATAGTTAATCACTGCTTTTTTACAAACACGTTTCCTTCTTGTTGGAAGAATGCCATTGTCATACCCATTCCAAAGGTTTCAAATCCTATTGACTTCAAAGACTTGCGCCCTATTAGTATTCTTCCAACTATGTCAAAGATCATGGAAAAGATCATTGATATTCAGCTCAGAGAACATTTATTAAACTTCAACATCATTCCTTCATTTCAATCTGGTTTTCGTCCAGGTCATAGTTGCACCACTGCTCTATTGAATGCTATTGATGATATAATTGCAGCTAGAGACCGCGATGAGGTATCTGTTTTGATCTTACTTGATTTTAGTAAAGCCTTCGATACTATTGATCATTCTGTACTCTTATCTATTCTTCAATACATTGGACTTTCGAATAACTCTTGCATGTTGCTTTCTGACTACTTAAGCAATCGGGTGCAAAGGGTAAAGTTACCTAACGGGTATTCTGATTCTAGAGAGACTACCAGAGGAGTTCCGCAAGGTTCAATTCTGGGGCCACTTTTATTTATTATTTATACATCCACCTTCTCTGAATATGTTAAAACCGGCAGCATGCATATGTATGCTGACGATACTCAAATGTATCACTCTTTTAACATAAGATCTAATAAACATTGCCGAAATGTCTGAAAAGTAGTGATGGGCATAATCGGATGATTTCAATAATCGGAATGTTCCATTTTGAAATGTTTATAAAATCGGAATATCATCCGATTATTTTACATTCCGTAAATGCAAGCAAGAGAAAACGAGCGAAACAATAAGCAGAAGGAAGATGAAGTGCGTGCAAATTTGCGACACTCGCCGTCGCGCTGTAAGCCTTTATCTGCGTTGGCATCTATTGTTTGGGTTTGCAGGACGGCAACTAAAACAATTTATGAGTTTGAGTCGCACAGTGGCATATAAGAGGAAATAAAATATTTTTTCAAATTATTACAGTAGTTACCTTAATAGACTTTCGGAAAATGGTAGTGATATTTTAAAGTTTAATGGCACATAAAGTACATAATAGATAGTGTAAAACAATACATGAATTTGAAGTCTGTAAGTTGTACTATCTAATAATTAATCTATGAAATACCACTGCCATTAATGCCATTCACGTATCATACACGCCGCGACCCGACGGCATTCGCCAACCAGCATATAGCAGTCAAGTGAGTCAACATAACATTCGGTATTCCGTTCAGTTCAAATTGGCATTTCGTTTTCTCATTTTGTGTTCCGAATAGTATGATAATCGAATTCCGAAAGTTCCGAATTTTGTGCACCGAACAGTAAAATAATCGAATTCCGAAAAGTTCCGAAACGTTCCGAAATAATCGGAACCTTCCGATTTTTTTAACAATCGGAAACTTTCCGATTATTCATTCCGGATAGGCCCATCACTACTGAAAAGCATTCTCTGAAACTTAATCTTAAGAAGTCTGTCATTTTGTTATTTGGAAATAAAAAAGTTAGAGTTACTAAAAGATAATGTTAACTTGGCTGTGGGCGGAATTACTAGCCCAATAGTTAATGAAGCTCGCAAACTGGGTCTAATAATTGACAACAATTTTCGATGTACTTCTCAAATTACTAATTATATCAAGAAATCGTATATGAATCTTAAACTAATTTATCCTCACCGACAATATTTGTCCAACAAAATTAAAACTACCCTTTGTCAAAGTATTGTCCTTTCTCATTTTACCTATTGTGCTGAGATTTATGGTTCCTGTATAACTCAAGATTTAGCTAATAGAATTCAAAGAGTTCAAAATTGTTGCATGCGACTTATTTTTTGTATTCAGAAATACGATCATATATCGCATAAACTTATTGAACTCGATTGGCTCTCTATGGCGAATAGAGGAAAGTTATTAACTGCAACGCTGTATCACAAAATAGTCACTAATAAAATTCCGATTTATTTATATAAAAGAATCTCGTATCGGGAAGATATTCACAATATTAATATAAGATTCAAGCACACTATCACGCCACCCTATCATAAAACAGCATTTTATGAACGCAGTTTTTGATATCAAATATCGAAAGTTTATAATGCTCTTCCTGTTAATATAAAAACCTTTTCGGTAAATTCGTTTAAAAAACATATCTACCGTTTTCTTCTGAACCAACAAAACTTAACAACCTAAATACTGAGTGTTGATTCACTAGACGGGCATTTATCCGTAAGATTTTCTCTTCATTTATTTTTATTTTTTTTTGTTCTGTTTAATGCTGCGAGTGTCGCCGTGCTAGTTTAGTTTTAGTTAAGTTAGTTGTAGGCATTTTGTTATCTTTTCAAATCTATTTTTCAAGGTGCAAGTGGAAGATCAAGCAAAACGCTTGAACTAGCACCTCCTGGTTTCCCCAAATCATATATTTATATATTTATTTTTATTGTTATTGATTTTTTTTATATTTATTGAATCATGTACAGTCGTGTGCAAATAAATCTGGGACAATGGTTTTTTCATATGTAGGTTGAGTTGAGAATTGAAGAATATCTCCATGGATTTTCTGCTACCAGAAAGAGCTACATTTTCATTTAATTGTCAAAGTTTAATGTAACTCTTTCTGATAGCAGGAAATCCATGGAGATATGCTTCAAATCTTAACTCAATTTACATATGAAAAAACCATTGTCCCAGATTTATTTGCACACGACTGTACATAACCTGTTTGAGCTGTGGGAAATAAAGCCATTTATTATTATTATTATTATTATATGTCCAAATACTGAATGACGTATATAATTATTTCAATAACCGCCATCCACCTTTTTTCACGATCTATTTGGGTCTGATTTATAGTATGTACGGTTATTCCTTTCTCTATATTTTGTTTTAAATCTACACGTTGCCTCACACTATGAAAATGTGTCACGCTTTTTTCATGTCTTTCAATCACGGCCTGCTGAATTGTGTGACAAATGTCACAGTGAGGTTTGTCAAACAATTCAGCAGGTCGTGCTTTCAATATTTCTAGTTAGATAAATGACGCCAATCGTCGTAACCTAGTTTACTATTAAATACATTCACACAGCTGTTGAATAGATTACAGTAAAAACAAAATACAGAGTCGCTAGATTTTGAATAAACGGGCCAGTCCCGAATTACTGTTTCATTATTTCCTAACTTGTTAAGAGAATACGCAGCCGAAATAGATCAGTTTGAATCATCTGTGGGATAGATAAAATTCTTGATTTGTACTGACCCGATTTCAATTATTGACAGTTTAATATTATCAGAAATAAGATGTGGTCAAAGAGCAGGATCTGTCAATGCATCGGCAATAAGTTGGGGTTCCGAAGTATGAGTGATCGAATCAGAAAGTTCAGCGACTGATACCGAGGGTGAGACTGCTGCGGCTGAACTTGTTGAAGATCCTGGTTCAAGAAACTTTCTAATAAAGCTCGTAATTTTTCTCACGTTTTCTTCTTTTTCCGCTTTCCGTTTTCGGTATTGGAAACCAGAAAATCTCTTTCTTCCATCAGCCAACTGCAATCATTAAACAACTTTTTTTACTATTTTACATAAATAACAGAAGTCAATATAAATTACCTTTCATTTTACAGTTGATTGGTACTATTGGTAGATACTTCGTACAACAATCCTCAAAATAGTCTGCTTCTCCACAGTTTTCACTAGCGGTATAGCATTGGCAGACAGACAAACTATTACTGTTTTACGTAAAAAACAGAAGCCAATGTAACTTAGGTACCTTTCATTTTACAGTTGATTGGTATTATTGGTTGATACCGCGTACAACAATCCTCGAAATAGACTGCCTCTCCACAGTTTCCACTAACGATATAGAACTGGCACGCAAGTAAACGCGTGTACTAAGAAACTAAGGCAAATAAGCGCAAAGGGCATATTACCGTGCACGTAAAGTTTTTGTTTTGACGGCATCTGGAGACTGTCCGAATGAAGTGTGCAGTATCGAATTATAGATTGCTAATTCAACTATTTACGCTTTGTGGTCGTCGAACTATGTTTATGTTTTGTTTAATATAAATAAACATTTTATCTCACAATTGTTACTATACATTACAGTAACCAGTAGTCGCCCTTTATTAAGTGTTATACAGATTTTTTGTATCTTTCGTGAAATTTCAGCAGAAACAGAGTACACAAGGACTAGCTGCCGCCCCTGCTTAAGACGGCCCTGGCGCTGTTTCTTTATGCCGTTGGCATTTCAATTAAGGACGGTTAAATTATTAATTATATGTTTTTTATTTGGATGCATGGGTGGGTAAATTTATTAGCATTATAAGAAGAGGCACAATTTAATCGATGTGTGGTATGATTAGTTTAATTATCTTTGTTACAACAGTGGTTAACGACTCTGGGTTTTCTTCGGTATTTATACAGTTGTTTTCCCACAATGTACTAATTGTGGGGGTGTGTTACGTGTTTTCGGACATTTGGTGTAGCCATTGTTGCTCGTGCATTTTACACATCGGGCCTCTATGTGGCAATAATTCCTGGTGTGGCCATAACGTTGGCACTTTTTACATTGGAGTATGTCTCTTGATCTTTTACTGCGTTCCACTTGTATTTTCATTAATTTCATAATTTCTTTGGCGTTTTCAGAATTATCTAGATCCGCCGTTTTTATTATAAAGTCGTACTACTTTTAGGACGGGGTATTTTAATTACATTAGTTCTTCAAGTACTTTCTCGACAGTGATTGATACCGGAAGGTTACGGATTATAACTGAAAAGTGTTTTTTCCGGGGTCTTTAAATGTATGATAGTTACGTTTATTGTCAGTATAAAATGTTTTCATTTTCCTATAGTCTTCTATTGTATTTAAATTGATTCGCAGCTTATATCTTTCTTGTGAAGTTTCGAATTCTCCTGTGGCGTTCTCTTTAAGGTCCTTTACTATTTCCTGATGTTTTAAGTGAGGAGCATAGTGCAGAAATATGGGTGCAATTTTTATTTTGGTTTGTTGTGATGGAAGTTGTGAGTTTAAGCGGTTCAATGGTGTCCATCTCGTCGACTGCTGCAGCAAATTTATCTTGATAGTTTACATTTTGGGTATTTTGTACGTTATCACTTGAGAAATAGTGCTTATTGGTTGTGATGAACTTAGCAAGTTCAAATTAGTTTTTTTTAAGTTATTGGAAGTTAAAGTTTATTGTTACTTCTCGTACCCATTGTGTGGAAATATTTAAAAATTAATATTACCGATAACCTTTTATAAAAGCAGTGCGTTTAGTTGGCAGTTTTAAGTTTGTAAAATGACTGTTTAATAACATGCTTTCATTAGTTCACGTCGTCAGTAGCAACGTGTTTAAAAGATTTCATTAGGCACGTCGTCAGTAGCAACGTGCTTTAAAATTTTTAACCACACAAAATGACGACCGGTTACTACTAATCTTAATTTACATTTAAATATTTTTTTTATATTTATTGTGTTTTCTAGATTCTATGGTAGATAAAATATTGTACAATACACATGCGTAAAGCATCTTTAGTCTCTCGCGGGGCTTAAAACGCGAGCGAGCGAGCGTTTTAACTCTGCCCCACTCGTGACTAAAGACTAGCTTTACGCATTTGTATCGTAAATTATTATATTTGCTCTGTTTTCTCAGCAATATATTAATGAACAGTCGGCCGATCTAAGTGACGAATGGTGGGTTTTAGGACTCGATCGCTTCTGAAGTACTGTCATTAATATATCCCACATGTGTAGAGGCAACCACAGGAAATTACAACATCAAATTGGGTTCATCAGTCTATTGCCGCAGACTCTGCTCCTGCAGAAGAGTGCTATTTCTATCGCTATGCAAAAATATGGGTTTGAAATGTGTACGCAACCAAATAATTCTGCAAATTTAGTTGCGACTGATTTTGTGGTTACTACTGAAGGAATATTTGCAAGACAATCGTTTTTCAAATGCAAGAAAACCTTAACAATAGTTTTTGTTTTACCAAATCAGTCTATGTTAGGGATAATATTTTATTGTTAAACCACCTTCATAGTTGTAATTGATGTAACATGCTTGAAATTTTTCCATTAAAAACGCAATATACCGTGCTGATACTTTTTCTATAATAACGACAGATACACCTTACAGTGACGTGCTTCAATTGCCCACTATCCTCTATGTTTCTTCAAAACTAAATAATCGGGAAAATCTGACCTATTTCATTAAAAAATTTCAAAATAATGAAAGAATGGAACAAACTCAGTCATGAAATCATGATCATGAAACACATCACGACCTAGTTTGGTGCTTTACGGTTTTGTTAACGGCATTTACTTACATAACATCAAAGATGAGTAGGCAACTATTTGCTGATTGGGACCGTATAAAGAATGATGCTGCAGAAAGGCGCTACGTCATGCATACTTTAGTTAATTACAAAGTGGTCAAAGAGCCAAATACTTATTAAACTTTGAAGGATAGAAAATATATTTTTTGCTATAGCAAATGTTAAAGTGTGCTTTAATCGACTCAAAACAAAAGATGAAGTGTTACTTTAACAGCAAGGGTAGATAAAGTAGCACTTTAACATCAAGGGTAGATATAGATATTTATGGATTAAGGGAGATATGAATATCTATGTTTTTTCCCTAAGGTTGGCATGTGTTGGCAGTGTAAGTCAACCGAAGGTAAAGAACACGAATATCTGCCGTGGTGCATACAATATTTTATTTACTAGCATATTAGTAAGAATAGTACGAAATTTTAAAATGTCATAATGACATTTAAAATTAGAATATGTAAGTAACATCAAGGATTGCCTCATTGTATGGTTGCTAAGACGTTATTTGTAGTTGCATGGTTACAATGAGTTTGCGGGAGAAATAATTTGACAAGTCCCTTGGGAGTTATGAGTAGTTGTTCATATTTTGTTTCTATGACGAAAATGTACAATATCATGTTGCTAGTAAATACGTAATTTAATTTTCTAACTTTTATTTAAATTAAATATTACAGCTTCGTATTATCCTAGCAACCCAATCTAGCTACTGAGATTTTTAAATTTTATTGACTTTCCTTATTTTCTTTTGAAATTGTTAAAGTTCTTGCTATAGAAAAAAAATGTATTATACACGACGATAAAGTTATTACTATCCACTCTTGAATCATTAACGTCTCGACTTTGTCTCGACGTTAAACGATTCACTCGTTAATAAAATTTAACTTTATCGTCTTGTATAATAAATTAATATTATATGAAAGTTTTAGGGTCTAAAGTATCTTAAGTCGTAACGTTTTAAATTAAATTTTAGAGTAATTTTATTTATGTTTTCCATACCTACTTTTACAAGATTTATAATAAATATTAACGCCTCGTTTGCGTTCTAATGTTTGTTACTTTTTCAAAATTCAACACAACAAATAAATTATTAGATAAGCAAGCTTCCGTCATAGTTCATGTTTTTATATTAAAATCAACCTTTCTTCTTTCATTACAATGGTATTATTTAATACACCAAGGGTCAGAAGTAAACTGGGACTTAAAACCGGCCCAGGCATCCATCATCTATCAAACTGGCCCGTTGTTGGTAATATGTTGGTAATCTAAGCTTTTCTGCTTTTGACAGTCACACCATGAATGATATTCTTAATATCAAGTTTGGCTAGAATACCACCTTACCACCGACACCAACCTCAAGATATTTTGACGGTTTTGGATATTCTATTAAGGAGAGAATGACCTTCACATGCCATATGTCACACATACATCGTTAACAGGAACTTGTAGGCAAGTCCAACGAATACCACTTGAAGAACAAGCCTGCAGCTCCCCGGCGTGACGTCAGCACGGGATGGCCGAATTGGCCAGTGCTGACGTCACGCTGGAGTGCTGCGGCCTTGTTCTTCAGGTGGTGTTGGCGCAATACCGTTGTAGGCATCAGTTAATGACTTGAGGAGCACCTTGTAGCAGCAGAGAGGATATGCTTCACACGAGTTGTATGTACTTGACAAAGTCTTTCTCTTTTGTCCAAACTTATTATCACTCTCTTCCGACTGGTCGTGCACGCTATAGACATCTACTATTGATTGTTTCAGTGTTGGTTACTCTTCTCCAAGCCTTCGCATTTCTGTTCGTAGTTGTTTCGCAGTGACAGTATTATCAAATATCCGCAAATATTTATGCGGCTCTTCCATAGCCTCCGATGATATTTAATCGAAGTTTCTTGGGTGAATGAGCGTGACATCAGCATACAATGTTGTTGTAGCTATCTTCCAAACAGTTGCTGAATGCTGCTGACAGTAGTGTTCACTATTTTATACACTTCAATGTGTTACTTCTTTACTGGATCAGAAGCTGGTGTTGCCTCATCTGTGGACAGTTCGTCATCAACGATTGTGTCTTCTTTGCCGTTTTATAGGAAGGGACTCTTCCATAACAAGATTTACATCCTTTTCATCCAGCTGATCATTATCCTATGGAACTAACTTTGCAGCTATATCATATCAATTTATCCATCACTCGCTGAACAGTCAGGAGATCCAATTGTTCAGTTTGTAGATACTTGAAGAGCTCTGTCCGTTATAACGAGTTAGAAACTTGCAGATATATCTGCGAATTAGATTTTTTTCAAATTTCAGGAGATTTTCAATGTATTTCTTCACTATGGCCCTAACAGCTACTTGAATCTTGTCAACAACTAGTGTGGCATTAAATGTGGTGATAAATTTCATAAAAGGTGCTGCAGATGGGTTGTTTAATGAACCAAAAACCTTTTTCTTGGCGACGTCCTGTGATCACCGTCTAGTTTTACCGATAGTTCCCATTAAGTTTACAATAGTGGGGTGTCGACTCAAGATGTTTATTTGCTGATAAGATTCCTGAAAGAATGTCATTAAGTAGTGAGAACAGTGATGCGCTAGTTACAAGAATATGTAATGGCACCAAATATGGATCTACTCTCGCGATTTCTTTAATAGCAGAGTAGTGAAGCCTTTATAACGCCCCTGCAAAGGTTTGTTTACGTTGGGAGGCAACGTCCTGGTAGGTGTGGTTTACGTACTCGTGAAGTCTGGTTCTGTCTTAAGACAGTCAAAATTCAGCAAAGGGGTTGATACCATCACAGATTCCGCTTTGGGCCGTTGTGGGTCCCCGGTACAGTTGGGTTGTTAATGACTTTAAACTTTTGGCCTGTACAAACGTGTGATAGTACACCGCCCTCTACTATGATGAATTTTGTTAGGCTTCCATAAACACAACGTCGTTTAAACACTCCGGGTTTACTATGAGCTCATTATTTAAATTCCGCAGAGAGGGAAAACACACACGTGTTTTCTTTAATTTACGAAGTTGTTAAAGTTTAAATCTGGAATTTATTCGTGAACCACTCGCAAACTTCCACGAAAAGCAACACTCGGTATATACGCCGTTTTCCCCAATAGCGGCTTTTGTCGATTCCCAACCTGGAGCACGATTTTTAGTTATTAATCACAACATTCGTTTGCTTGGTTCAAACGTTGGGACCGGAATCTCGGAAATAAAGTACTGTAGAAATTAATTATACGACCAACTTAAGTCACTGAGACAGTCCTCTTGCCAATTTGCAAGACAACTGAGTTTCTTTTTAATTCTCCCAATTGCTTATCAAGCGATGGTTAGTCGAGACACCGAAAGTCAAAAAAGGCAAATGAACGTGACACAACCTGGCGGTAATTAAGCTGGAATACGGGAAAGTAAATAACACATCAGCAGCTGGCGTTTAAAATTAGATTCTTTCAATGCGATATGAACGGGCGAGCTTAGATTCGCAAATTATGTGAAGGTGAACAGAGATGTACTTAGCCCAAAATGTTTATAAAAGAATGCTCTGAAAATGAAAAATTAATCTAACAAAATGTCATTACATTCACTAGTCTTACTTGGATGGTGCCAGTGCTATCAACATAGCTAACAACAATAGAGCATTGGTTTTGTGTTGAGATGTCTTGAGTAGTATCAATTTTCAAACTCAAATTGCTATTCAGAACCATCCTCTGCCCGCCATTTCCTTGATATCATCAAAGACACCTTTTCTGTGGTCTACCGACCCTTCTCCTGACGGTTCTTGGTTTCCATTATATTACTTTACTGGTCCATCAATGTGGGTCTTGTCTGGCCACGTAATCCATCCATCTCCATTTCAGTTTATCTATTTTGAGATTATGTCTGTCACCTATTTAGAGATCCCTGATAACTGTGGTAACAGAATTCACTATACTTTTATACAGCAAAGTTACTAAGAAACCTCGACCTCATGAACTCTTTGCCTTCTCATATTGCTCGTTCCAGTTTTGTTTCAATCTTTATACAGCGGCTATGACCCAGTTTTTCATGAATTTTTTTCAGTTGTTTCTTTTACCCAGCCCAGCGGCTCACCGGCCATTGCTCAAATGTTCGCATGCCCAATTCGCCTCTGCAAGGGTGCATTAACCAGAAGCAAAACTACAAGGATTTCGAACCATGCAAAATAAGATATTTAAAGGTCTGAACAAGATATATTTTTAAAAGAGAGCGAAGACATGCTATATTGCATGTTTTCGAAAGCCTTCAATGCGGATATACTCGTATGTGTGCTACTTATTGTACAATAGTAAACAAAATAGCATGCTATCTATAAGTGAAGCTAAACATCAAAGAATAAATCTGTCTCCTAATTAACCTATATTACAGGAAAGAAAATCGTATTATTTCTTTTATTTATTGTTTAATAGAAAACTAAACTTGTTGCTTGTTTTTGAAGCTGATGTTCGAGCAGTTCTTGTTAAAACTTTGAACCGTGGCAATATTTTTATCTTTTGGAAGTAAATGCAAATCTGTTTTAAATTAAAATTTGTTCACTATTTTAATATAATAATTTTTTTTCAGAATTAGTTCTCATAGAAAGTGGTTACGACGACCACAAAGCCTATCGCCTAGAAGACTTCTTTTGGACTGGTTCTGGGGATGGAAGTCCAGATGGAGATAGTCAGGCACACTGGGCTTCAGAAACGCCCACAACAGTATATAAAACCAAAACAGTATTATCCACCATATATGTTCAAACCCCATCGACCCATTTTCACGAGGTGCTCGTTCTCTGAACTAACATGCATTGATATTTGAACTAACACTTCTGATCTAGGGTCAGCCTGAAGAAACGACAAGCTGTCCGTTTAATTGTGAGGCTCCGGTAACGCCTGATGCAGAAATCGCCCCAACACCAACTTATGAACCCACTTACCAAGAAGATGCATTCAACAATACCGATCGACAATTTTGGTTATTAACAGTTTTAAAAACTGATGGAAGGAATCCAATTATAACTGATATCAGGAACAGTTTAGCGAAACTGTACAAAACTGCTTTTCAAAGGTGATTTAATATTTCAGTTATCTTTGAAAATGTAAAATTAGCAAATTAGTTAAAGCTAGAGTAATTCCAATTAACAAAATATTTCTTTTAGGCAGCAAGAACGCCACTTAGGTATAAATAAACGCCCTAAAAGGGACGTAGCAGATCCCGAGAAGCCTGTCAACGTTTATATAATCAATGTAACCACATCCCAAGTCAATGGAAATGAAAAAATTGCAGTTTTATACCATGTTTCTGTATCTGGACAACCAGTGTCTGCTACAACAGCTGCTGCTGATATGCACCTGGTGTCTGACGAAGAAGTTAGGGATGAGTTAGGATATCCTTTTATAATAAAAGCTGAACGTGAGTTTTGTAGAATTAAACTGAAACATTATTGTCAAATTAATTTCACATTTCAGCGTATCTTAAAATAGGTGAACCACAATATCTAGCTAGCTCAAATAATACATGGATATTTATTGGAGTAGCTCTGACAATATTATTTGTACTACTGCTACTAGTAGCATTACTAACATTAGCTATGAGCAAACGGAGCAAGACTCCTTCAGCTTTGCCTAACAAAAAGCAAGTGTTTCACCAAAGTGTTGGTGTGGGCCACACTAACAGTGCCTTTGTGTCCAACGAACTTGATAGAAAAGGTCACTCGTCTGACAAGCACGGGCACTCGCCAACATACATAAATTTCAGAAACCAGCCCTCCAATCAAACGTTGAAAAGTGGAACTCTAAACAGGCCACATAGTGCATCCAGTTCGAGTTCGTTCAGGTAAACTTGAGTACTACTTATATTTCAAGTTGAATAAGTAATACAAATTGAAATGTCCACAGTGCAACTAGTCTTGATATTTCTCCCCTCATGAGTTTGAATAAAAGACAACGAACCCCAACCAAGAAAATTAATATGCCAAGACCTAAAGCGGCTCTGAATAAAACTGCTCCGTTGAAGCCGAAAAGAAGGGCCAGCTTGGTGTTGGATAGTGACAGCAGCAGCAGTGACAAAACGAGAAGAGACTCGTCTGATACAATTATTATCAAAAGTTATGATCCAGGAGTAGTTAGTCCTAAGTCATATCTTTCGATGCCATCAGTCAAGTCATTTCCAAGGTAGGTGTGAGTATAGTGTGTCCACAATTTATATTTTGCAAACTCACCTCGTTATTATTATGGTAAGAAACATTGGAGCGAGTGCGTTTTAATTTAAAACATTTTAAATCCTGATATAAATTTACAGCGACGCCTATAATTGGCCTAACGGCTGTTGGCTGAGTACAAAATAAATAAATAAATATTTTCCTCATTAGAGAAGATGCGCCGGTATGCAATTTACATTCGTTTGTTTTTGAGATGTAATGTGAAATATCATTTTATTAAATGGTTACAATTTGTTGAAAACCCTTAACCACGCAATATTTAACAACCGCTAAATACGTACTTCCACAGCTAACCTGACATCTTTAGTGGTCTTGAAGAGAGACTAACCCGCAAAATTTGGCCAAACAAATGCTCTCCACCAAATCACCAGTGAAAGTCAGCACTCCCGCACATTCTAACGCTATTTATACTATCTGCCCGGAGGGTGTGTCCTATGTGACCAATTAGGTGTCAACGGGAGCTTCGTCTTTGTTCAAAATATTATCTTTATTCTTTAAAATGGTCAAACTGTCAAAAGAATATAGCTGCTTTGTTGAAGTTACGTTTTAGGTCAGTTTCAGTAATACTATGACCTGTTTCGTAAATATGTTGAGCAATACTAGATTTTTCAAATCTGTTGAATCTAAAATGAGCTATATACTTTTTAAACATAGTACCAAAATTACAACGTGTTTGCTCAATATATTTAGAATCACAATGGGAACATTTAATTTTGTAAATTCTAGATTTCTCTAAAGTCTTAAGTTTGTCTTTGAATTCTCTAATTAATTTCGAATATCGTTGTTTGAACTAAAAACAACTTTATAGCCTGAATCTTTACAAATTTTCTCAGGACCCTTTGTAGTCGGGTAAAACGGAATTTTGGTGTACTTTTTGTTGGGTCCTTGACTTCTAAGACTGACCAGAGTTGTGGAATTTCAAACGTGCAATTTTGTTTTTGGTTTTCTAATCAAATTGTCGATAATTTTAAAAGATTGAATTGTTCACACCTAGTTCACCACTGTCTGGCCGCCACTCCTTATCAAAACCAGATGATTAAGACACACTTTCTTCCACCTCTTTGTATGACTGTTTTAGTCCTTAAAAAACTCGAGTTTCGCCTCTGACGTGGTTAACACGTTGAGTTACCGTGCTCTTTTGCTTTTTCCTTCTGATGAAGCCCTTTACGAAAGTGGGCGAAACGTTGAGTTCTTCGATCTCAATCATGACACGGTCCAATCTCGGAAGTCGTTTGTTACTTAATGACAATAGCCGTGAAAGCCTCAAAAATTATGTTGTAGTCCTTGTCGTTATTTCCATTCTATTTGGCGTTTTTTTGCTCCTTTTCTGTGGTAATTAAGGATCCTCTAAATTTACTCACCAGGTTCAATGTCACTTCATTGTATCATTACCAAGTCTCCCTTTTTGAGAGACAGAATGGGCCTCAGCAGTGGACGAACCGGAGACAACTAATACAAAGAAAAAGAAAACTACTAATAGGAATGTGGAATGTGCGTATTTAAACAGGGAAGGATAGAAAAGTGTTGAATAAAATAAAAAGATATACGGTACAGTAGTGGAAGTCGAAGTGGAGAAATGGCTGTGCAACGTGAAACACGGATATATACTTAGATATTCAGAACTAGCTGAGACCCAAAAGCGGAGTTGGAATCATAGGAACAGACCTGGAATTAGAAGAAAAGATCACCATAATTCAAATATTTGCATCAATAAAAGATGTAGACATACTAGAAAAATAACTATTTTATAATCAATTGACAGCTGCAGGAAACTCTAGAAATGCAAGCAGGCATATATTGGAGTTTGGAAATTGGAATGCCAAGATCGGAAAGGATCATCGCAGCAGAAATGGAATAATGGCACAATATAACGAGAAAGACGTTATAAATGAGAATGAAAGAAGAATACTTTCTGTTTGAATAGAGAATCAACTACTAATAGGTAACACATACTTTATACATAAACCTATTTATGAGATCATTTTTGAAACAGAAGGTAGAAGAGCAAAAGCATTATAGATTACATCATATATACTAGAGACATAAAATATGCTATACATGACGTCAACGTAATTCTTTTTCTTTTTCTTCTGTGGTTTCGGTCACTCAACTAGTTTGTCACAGCATTTTAACGACGTTGATAAATGGCCTTTCTCTTAAGTTCTTGATAAGTTGTGCATTACATGTCATTCTCAATTTGTTCTCTTGCATTTGGGCCTTCCATTTTTCCTTCTAATATCGTTTTCAACAAGTCATGTCTTAATACGTGTCCAACTACTTCTACCCAGCTAATTTTGAGCTTTCTTCTATAACAACATAACTCAAATGCTTCTATAGTTTTCCTTTCTCAAACGAGCAACACGGTTCTGTAGTCCAAAGAAATTGAGAGCGAAAAGGTACAAAAGACTACAAGTGAAAAAAACTGACCAGTGCTGAGATATGAGAAGAATAGACGAATAGTCTTTGGGGGAATAGATTAGAAGAACTGTAAAGAAACAAAGAAGATCAAAGGTGGAATCGAGTTTAGAAAAAGGATGGAAAACGCTCAAAGAAACCATATTAAATACAGCAGAATTACGCGAAAAGATAAAAATCAGTTAAAATAGAAAAAAAGGAGTACGTGGTGGAACAACACACTCAAGGTAAAATGGAAAAGAAGAAAAAAAACCATAAAAACTACGTGAAATCAAAAAGAGAAGAAGACAGACAAACATACATGCGAAGTAAAAGCAGCAGTCTTAGAGGCAAAATTTCTGATGGGAAGAATTTGGTGAAGATATAGAAAGCAAGATTCAGCATCACAGGAGGGTATTCTGTAATATAATAAAAAAAATTGAAAGGAAAGTATGTAAAACACTTAGAACTATGAAAAACAAAGGAACCAAACACATATCTGAACAAAAAGAGTAACGGAATGATGAGAAATATAAGGAAAAAAGAACATAGGAAAAATTAAACTTAAATAACGAACTAGAAAGTGCTGAAAATGTTGTTTTAAATGACGAGAATGTGGAAGAAGCACCCAACGACGCAATCGCAGAAAAAGAAGTAAAAATAGCGATAAAGAAGCTGAGAATAGGAAGAGAAGCAGGCAGCAACGACATCAACACCAAATTAATTAAATATGGGGGAACAAAACTAGCGAGTCATATAACAAAACTATGCAATATTGCATGGAACCTTATATCCATAACAAAAGAATGGGATAGAAACCTAATAGTCCCAACACATAACAAAAGGGAGCACAACAAATTGCGACAACTATCAAGCAATATGTATATCATAAGCAATTAAAAAATTTACTCGTGAGTACTAGAAGGAAAGGTCAGAGAAGAAGCAGAACAACACCTTCAAGAGGAACAAGCTGCATACAGCAGAGGAAGACAAACCTAGGATCAAATATATACACTAAGACTTACAATAGAAAACACTTTAGGCAGACTTTAGGTTTCCTAGATCTCAAATCATTTTTCGACAACCTACCAAAACAGAAACTATGGAAGGCCCTAGAGGCCCAGGTTTATCAAAACCGTCACGAAGAAGAATAGAAAGCAGCTACAAGCACACAAAGAGAGCTATCAGGATGCATGGAAAATTTCAAATAAAGAAAAAATCAAGCAGGGTGACAGTCTAAGCCCTTTTATTTGTTATCTACATGGAGGATATTACGTTAAAGAATATAAAGAAAAAACACTAAAGGGGCACATAGAAAACTGGAATATCAACTAAGTGAATTTCCAAAACCTAATGTTTGCAGACGACATAGTGGCCACCGCTGACAATCCAAGGGACCTGCAACGCTCACTTGATGAATGAACTGCAGAAATAGAGAGAGAAGGTATGGAATTCAATGTAGAAAATGCAAAATAATGTGCGGAAGAAGAAGTAGAACATGGAAAAGTATTCAGAATAAATCAAAAAGAAGTGGAAAGAGTCAGCAGTTATGAATATCTAGCAACAATCTTGAACAATGACAGAAGAATAGATCAGGAAATCTTAAGCAAGATAGGAAAAGCAAGCAAAGCCTACTATCAGTTGCACAAAACAGTTAATGGTAAAAATTTATGAACCCAAAAGCTAAACTGCATACTCACAATACAAATAAATAGGTACTAGTATAGGTAATGGTAATTACAACACAATCAAATTTTAAAAAAATAAATGCTGTGAAACGAAATACAAAAACAGGCCACACGTTGGCGGCGCCGAATTTGTCAGAGGTGACCATCGATATTAAGCTTCTGGGTGTTAACTGTACAAGACTCTGCCACACTGCAGGAATAAAATAGCGCCTCTCGGTGCCCTGTTATACAGGCAGATTGGTAACTTTTGGCCTAACTGGGAGTTATGCCACTGTTTTGGGCGACAAATTAAAAGACAATTCGATAATACACAAGTAAAATATTTATCCCAACTACGTTACAAATGTCCCTGTAACAGCAGTTTGGCCAGCTATTCGTAGGGAAGGAAGCTGTTCGATTCGATAAGCTTTAGTTAGGGTGATATTCTCAGGAATTACTCAATGATGTTAAAAAGGGCACTACAGATTTTTATAATCTCTCTAGGAACTGCTCCCTTGTAGTCTGAAATGGCAAACAGTTCTTTCGGTTGTCGCTAAAATCCTTCATAAAAGGAAACACAAAGATTAATTTAACCTGTCTGTATTGACTTTAAATATAAGTAACAAAAATGGAATAAATGGTCAAAAGGGTTCCTACGCCTATTTGGCGTTATAGGGGGTTCACATATTGCTAAAAGGGTAATAGCTATTGACTCTTGTCAAAACATTTATGTATAGGTATCATACTAACTTGAAAAACTGAAGTTTATGAATAAATCACGGCGATATAGTGTTTTGGAGAGCGTCACTCTGTATTTAACTCATCCCACAGACTTCAAGCGGTAGTATCAAAATTAGCGATTAATTATTACAACACAGTACCTGTCTAGGATACTAGCGGCTACTTGACTGAGGTCCGTCGGACGCCTTTGGTTTCTTTGCACAAAACAACCGTTATCATGGTAAAGGCCAATTTTTTACAGCAAAAATTTACTTTTACGACGATGGCACTCTGTTCACTACGGGTCAAAAATGCTGGCTTATAGAATTCACCCTAATTACGCCTCAACGGTTGTGTAACAAAATAGTTGTCTGACTACACTCAGGGAGATAGACGTGGTTCTATCTAACCAGGCCAAGAGGGGTGGTCATACTCAAGACAAGTAAAAAGAAATAGGTATTAGGGCGCTATGGGCTTGAATTGGGGTGGGTACAATATGCAAGACCCTGTATAAATCTAAAGTACAGGGCTTCTAATCGTGTCAGAGCTCCTGGGCGGCGTCTCCAGCTGGCTCATGGACTCAAGCTATCTCGCTGTTTTATTTTTTTGTTTATTTGGAATTCTTCCGAGGTTTCACCATTTAGTCTTACTCTTTCTGTCACCTTTTTGCATAAGTATGCTTTCATTAACTCTTTAAGTTTTGGTGTTACCTACAATTCTTGTGCTCTCATGATACAAGGTTAAAGGCCGATTTTGGATTTAAAAAGCCAGATATAATTCTCTATTTTTGTCTAGATAATTGTTCTTATTGTACATCTATATCTATTGCGTGTGACGTCCTGGCCTGAATCCTGCTTGGTCTTCTTTCATTCTACCCTTAATTTTCCTTCTATTATTCCTTGTATATATCTTTTGCACTATTGGAACTAGGTTTCTTATTCTACAGTTATTGAAATCGTTCAAATCTCCTTTTTTCTATAGGTATGTATAGTCCATGTCTTGCTGTATTTACCTTTCTTCAACAGAGTGCAGCTTCAGGTTGTCTGAGTTCTGCCTTGTTTTCATCGCTGTCTTGAGGGTTCCATGTAGCACCATCTTGCTGATTTCTGTCTTCTCTTTTTAGAAAATGGCCAAGCCAACCCCATTCCCGTTTTAGGATTTTACTTGCCATCCGGTTGGTTAGTTTGTTAGTTAGTTGGTAATACGCCATACTTCTTCATTGGGAATTACTTCTGGTTGTTATATTCCTTTACCAGCTCTTCTTTCCTAGTTTATGTTGTACAATTGTTGTGTTTTACATTGGTTTTCTTTCTTTGTGCAAGTAAATCTAGGTTATGTATGCTATTAATTGTTTCTTGTTAGTGTTTTTCGTTATTTTCTCCTAATTTGATTGAACTTTACTCCACTTTCGCTGGAATTTGTTCTGAGCTCCGTGGTACTTGGAAAAATTTTCGGAATCACCTTCCAGCTTGTGGGCTTTCTGTTGTTAGAGCTTTTCTAAGAGGAATATTATGTTTTTTCTTTTTTTTTGTTTTATTCAAGGTCTCTATGCATTTTTTTTTAAATTTATTTTTCTTCGTTTTCCTTATTTACGTTGTTTTGCCTTCTTCATTTTAATTTTATGCTTCGTTTGTTTTTTTCTAGTATCTTCTTTAAGTATGGACGCATAGTGCTGATTTCATACTATTACTAGAACAGCTGTTGCGTGTAGTTTCCTTCCTTTATCTTTGACAGTTCGTACTTTTTATTTCGAATCTCTTTTAGCCTTTTTTTAGAATTCTTTTTGGGTTAGTCTATTTTTCTACCAAACTCTTTCCAGGTTTTCTTCGCCCTCTTTGCTTCTTCTTTAGTTTATCTTTGCAGCCCGAATTGGGGTTTCTTAAATTCCCTTTTTTGCTTACAGACAAAGCAGGGCCGTAGCCAAGGGGAGGCTAGGGGAGGCTCAGCCTCCCCTAACCTTATTTTAGCCTCCCCTAGCACATTAGTCGCTAATTTAATCTAACTTTTTATTTTTATTTTTTCTAAAATGAATTAACAAAATCGCTCGGGATCGTAGTCTGACGTCACATCTCCACTCCAGCAGCTGAGCGACAATTTTATACTTCAATTTTTAATGGTTTTTATGAAAAAAAATACTGGAAATTTTCAAACCAGCTGATAAGGTGTTGCAAGCTCGAGAAACAGGTTTAAAAGATGCATTGGTACTAATAAACAGTTACACAAACTATAAAAGACCTAAGAAACGAAAAATTCTTTAATGACATAATAATCCAAGAAGTCCACAAAACCTATTTTAGTCTAGTTGAAGAAAATCAACCGCCATCACGCCGGCATAAGAAAGAAATACGTTGTTAAAGGAGTTTCTCATTACCTAAAGAATTGGTGAAAGGTCATAATATGAAGTCGATCAAAATCCGGTCTGCACCTGAAAACTATTTTATATCAAAATTAATAAAAGATTTTCTACTAACGAGGATTTGCTAACAGCTATTTCTTGTGTAGAAGATGAAAATCTGGATCTTCAAAATATACAATTTTTAGAAACTCTAGGAATAACTAACTATACCATGTGCGGAAGAAATTGCGGTCGTGAAAAACTTTTTTAATGCGCAGAAACAAAGAGAGTGGCACATGCAGTGTTGACGTATTTACAGACATTGATCAGCAAAGAATTGCTTTCCCTGATACTTATCAGTTGAGGGCAACTGCACGTACATTTGGTTGCAACCCTGCTTTATGAATCTTCATTTTCTGTGTGGACCCGCATAAACAGAGAATGGCAAATTTAATTTTGCCAGCGTTTGAGAAAGAGCGCACTGAAGCCATTGATATGGATAGACTATTAGTTCAATTCAACAGTTCGAGAAGTAGAAAACTTCAACTGTTTTAAATATTTTATTTCGATTTTTTTAGTACGAAAACTGCTCATGAACACAAAATGTTAGATGGAAGATGTTTCAGTTATGAAATTTTAGAAATTTAGTACTGTCATACAAACTCAAAATATCCAATGCGCTGTTTATCTGTCAATTCTAAAATTCACATAAAAATGCTGTAATTTTTACAGTTTTTGTTTCGTAACAACCTGAATAAATATTTTTGAAAAAAGTAAAGTGTGGAAAATATATGTACAAATTATTATGTTGTGTTCTTTTTAAGAAATATAAATATTTTATTGCGGCGTCTTATACTATGGAAATCACTTTCTTATTTCATCAATATTTTTTTTTATAGATCAGAATATACAAATCCCACAAAAGGGTTAAGTAACACAGAAAATTATGCTAGCCTCCTCAACCTTTTTTTTTCCCTCCCCTACGTTGTCATACTGGCTACGGCCCTGAGACAAAGGAGTTTTCTCTATACTTCTTGCTCCTCTAGCGTATTCAATTTTGATGAAAGTGTTACTTCATAATGTTGTTTGTTTGTTTTGTTCTTTTAGGGTTTCCAATTTAATCGTATTTTTTATTTTTTTGCTTACTAAACCGTTATTGTTACTGTTATCTCCCTTCCATTCATGTGCACCCATCATTCCATGTCCAATTTGTTTCCTGATATGCGCGTTCCAACGCCTATGATTAACATGTTTATTTTTGTTTATAAGAGAGTTATTTTATATTAACCTCCGATTCAGTAGAAGTAAAAAACAAGAATGACTATGAAACATTTATTACGGAGGAAATGTAAGTACATCGCTCAGCTTCATTTCTACGTAATTGTTATTTCAATGAAGGCACTTATCATACCGTACCACGATTTTTTTATGTCCTCCTCAAAGAATGTTGCTTCGCTTAGTCACTCAGCCAGCTCTTTACTTTGGCTTTCATCTCCTCCTTTAAAAACTTTCTTTGCTATTCTCGTACACAGCTATCACTCATAAACTGTACTCTTTTGACGATGAATTTCGGCTGCGTTTTGTCCTTCAGCGTTGAGCCTTCAACCAGAAGAAAGCGAATTACGGCTAACGACACGCAGTAAGTCGTAATTTTTGGCTGAAGGCATATACTCTGAAAAAAAATGCAGCCAAAATTCATCGTCAAATGACTGTAGTTTATGAGCAATGGCTATATGCAGAATGATGAACAAAGTTTAAAGAAGGAGCTGAAAGTCAACATGAATAGTTGGCTGAGCAACCAGGCGGCAACATTCCTTGAGAAGGGAATAAAAAAGATCGTGCCACGGTATAGTAAGTATCTTCATCAAAATAACGATTATGTAGAAATGTAGCTGAGAGATGTACTTAATTTTCTATACAATAAATGTTTCATAATCAATTTTGTTGTTTATTCCTACTGAATCAGAGATTGATAAAAAAAAATGGCTCTCGTATTTTCTTTTATTTTTCTTTGTAATTCGTCAAAGATCACTTCGTTGTCTTGTGCGTTTGTGTTTTCTGTTAGAACATATACTTGTAGGAGTTCAGATATTAATTGAAGTTTATCGGTTTTCAGTTCATTACTTTTGATTTTATCTCATTAGTAAGTATGAACCTAATCCCGGTGAGGTATTTAAAAATAAAAAAATGCGGATGAAAGCCCCTACAGAATGCCATCATTCGGAAGTGATGTAAAGCCGTGAGTCCCATGTTACTACAATGTGTAGCATGTAAAAGATCCCTTGCTAAGGTTGGAACTCCTTAGTCTCGGCAAAATTCTAAGTAGGACAAAGGTACCTGGTACTCTGCATGCCTAGATCTTGTTCATGGGGTTGGCAAAATGGGCCTATAAAGGCCTACTTGCATACATACATACATACATACATACAAGTATGAACCCAACTTCTGCGGTCTATTCGTCCATTTGCTTTTTTCTGAACTTCAGATATTTCCAAAATGTCTATCTTTTATTTTGTTGTGTCTTCTATTAACTCTAATTCTTTGGGGAATTAATATTCTACATTCAAAACCTTCTCTTTTTCCTTCACCTGGCGTCTTTGGTTTGACTATTTCATCCCAAAGCTCAACTCTTTGGGACAGCTAAATTTAGGTCCACCGCTGCTTATTGTGATTATTCGCAGAAATCCGGTCTCTAGAACTTCTCCAATCCGCTACCTGAGAACGCACTTTCTAAGAGTTTGATCTCCCAAGAGGGGCATGAATAAATCGTCCAAAAATGTATCCCGTCAAGTAAATTGATTATAGTTTTGCTAGACACTTTCTTTAATGTTGCACACTGCATTTTCAGAATCCAACATTGTCTATGTGAGAATTTCATTGATTTTACTAACCTTCTAGATCCATTCCATGTGCCGTGTCACGAGTTAATAAATAGCTTATTTGTTTACTATTTTTGAAATATATAGAGTGTACATATACTTGAGTAATTACAAAATTATGCCATTTGGTTCGTTTTGTAATTATTTTATAATGTTTCAGAGGAAATATTCCAGAACCATTAAATAAAGTTTTGGAGCCTGTCAGTGTTCTTCATTTGGACATCGGAGAAGATGACGACCCCGTGCTATCAGAGTCGGACAAAAAATACAATCATTTGTTTGGCAGGCATGGTAGCTTAAGTGCTGTAGAAGATCCTGGCGTGATCGGACCTGTTGTTTGGAGCGAACACTGTAAAAGACTACAGCGTGGTATGTAAAACAAGTAAATATCATGCTACCATTTTTTGATTCGAATGCTACTAGGTGTTAGCGTAGATGAAGGGATAGATGACGTTCAAATCTCAAACAATGCGTCCCGTATGAGAAAGAGGTTTCACAATCTTCTCGATGAAACATTTAGTTTGTTTGGCAGCAGGCGAGATAGCCCTGTCGAGGACAGTCGAGCAGTACCCTTGGAAGTGAAAAGCCATTCTGCCAATGCAAACAGGTAACTAATTAGTATTTGCTAAATTTAGAGGTTTAGGAGAACTATCTCGGAATTAAATGCACCTTGTGAATTCATGGTGAATGTATTACGTATTCAGTGCTGCGATAAAATTACATTTCTCGTAGACACATACTAAATTAATATTATTTTCAGACCCATAGAAGAAGCTCATGCAAATTTGTTCCCAAGGCCAAAAACTTCAGACCCTCGACGTGCACCGCCAAATGCCAAATACCCAAGGGGAGCCTGGGCTAGCAATGCACCATCACCGCTGGACAGGCCTTTAAGCGCAGGGCCTTTTCAGAAATCAAGTGTGCCTCCTCAAGTTGACGTAGACCGCATACTAGCAGAAGGGACTTTGCCACCTAATGACCCCGCTGTGCCCCTAATTGCTGCTATTAAAACAGAATTGGGGAAGTGTTCGCTGCCAGGAAGTACAACCAATTTAGTAGAGTGACTTGTTATAGGTACATTGTTGATCTAGGTTTGTCAAAATCTACATTGTTTTCATTTGAATGGAGTAGTTTGCACTTATTTTTATATGAGTCAATGCTGTTGATGTTAATTGAATTATAAGGCACGTCAACGAATTTATTATTCTCTGTTAATGAATGAAATTGTCGTTTTATTTTAGATGTTTTTATCAAATTTCTATCTATTAATACATGTTGTAGTTTTGTATAAACTAGACTGTAATTAGACTCACCATATTACTTATAGAATTTATACAAATAAAAATCGAGGATTAGCTGGAATTATGAACAGCCTACAAATTTACTTAATCGATCAAATTTCTTTTAGAAACTACAAATTAAAAATTACGCTGAAGTTTCCAGTTTTAAAACTGAAGACAGCTTATCTCTGTAAATAATATAAATCACCCACAGGAGAGTAGCTCTGAAATATCTTCACGAAACTAATATAAATCAGAATAACACTTTATGTTTCATTTGTGCCGTTGCTTAAAAATGTGATACAAATCAATGAACTTTTTGCTGTAATAACACTGGTTATTTGTATGTTTATCACAAATTTTATGGGGAACGTGTGTGTTTCATAAAGAAAGTTTTGCCTAGGCGGCGATTAAGTATTCACTTTTTGGGATTTTAAACAGTACCTACTGAATTCGTCATAAACAAAACTATCCTCAGAATGGAAGGACTTAGTATTAAATATTTCGATATGATCTTGAAAGACATGAGTTTGTGCAGTTTTTTAACAGTTATAGAATGTCATACTTATAAGTAGTGATTTAATGAAGAATTAAATGTAAAATTGAAAAAAATTAAGTGAATGTTCAATATATTTTAAGAAAATTAGTCAGCTAATCATCTTCCTATAATAATATATTTGACGTTTCGTCAGCTCAGCTGACTTCCTCAGAAAATATACATTACGTTGAATACAATAGACTAAAAGGAAAATGAGATTAAGGTTAGATCACTTGAACAATGTATATTTACTCTTACCTTATGTAATGTCCATTGAAATTTTGAGATTGTAAAGTTGTACAATGTTCTAAGGTTAATTATAATTCTTACATTACATAAGGTAAGAGTAAATATACATTGTTCAAGTGATCTAACCTTAATCTCATTTTCCTTTTAGTCTATTGTATTCAACGTAATGTGTATTTTCTGAAGAAGTCAGCTGAGCTGACGAAACGTCAAATATATTATTATAAGAAGATAATTAGCTGACTAATTTTCCTAAAATATATTGAATATACCTAAAAGACAGCTGTTATAAACAAATATAATTAAGTGAATGCATGTAACTTATAGTCAGAAGGGATTGCTGACTAGGACGAGAGGGATAGGTGATGCAGATACCAAGTGAATTGGAATACACAGAAGATAAAGAGATCTTGAAGAAAGAAGATTGCCAAGTAAGTGTATAAAACTTCACTTAGAAATAAAACTGATATAAAAAGGAAATAAGTAATTACAAGTATTTATCTGCTACTTATAAATATAAAATTGAATTAAATTTAACAACAGAAACATTAACGTCTAATAACTTAACTAATTAACTATTGTAAACATACAGTATTATTAATATAAAATTTGAATTGATTTTAAATAATTAGTTTACAAGTATTTAAACAAAGGTTATAAAAAGTAATAAATGCAGATATATTTTTAATAATTTGTTTGTATCGACTTAGCTGAAAGTAGTCTCCATGAAAACAACATATAAATTGACAGCTTTCTTTATTGCGTTGCCTAGTGAAGTTTCTAGTATAATCAATTTTGTATTATCAGTAGTAATACTTTAAGTACTTCGATATTATTGGGTTATATGTCCATAACTTGTTGTGCAATAATAAAAGAGTGGCACGTTTTGTTATTGTGCAGGTAGTTTGAGATGTATAACCTGTTCGAAGTACGCATTGTATTCGATTTGATTCTTTTTTGAGTAAATTTCAATATTAGGAACAAATATTTTATTAGCAGCTTGATTTATTTGTATTAACCTAGCTGAAAGTCATCTCCATGAAAACAACATCAAGTTGACAAAAGTTATGTATGCTTAGTGAAGTTATACTCCAGTTCTAGTATAATCGATTTTGTATAACCGAAATTATACAAAATAACTTAACTAAATCCAGCCTTCTGATTGGTTGAGATCGCTACGAAAAAAATTATCATATATAATATAACTAGTGAATTCTTGATTATCAAATCTGTTTACACGAGATATAACGAGTGGAAAAAAAATGATTTCATAATCAAGAAGACACGAGTTGCATTCGGCTAGATCATATCACGAGTCAATAAACAACGTTTGAACAGTTTATTTATAAATATTAAAAGTACAGTTAGTGTGGTTCCTATGACGATTGCACTTTCAGCAGATAACGACGCGATGTTCGTGTAGGTATTTGACTATCAGTTATTAGTCAAGAAGGTATATGATTATCACCGTTGCTATGTACAGTCGCGGAATTAAAAATCCGGGCACTTAAAATGATCCAGGGTATATCTTACTTTACTTTACCTATCACGTTACCTGATGAAATTAGTCAAGAAACGCAAAGCCCAATTTATATTACTCAAAAATTGCAAAAATTCTCTATAAGACTCGCTCGGATTTTTAATTCCTCAACTGTACATTATCAAAAGTTAGAACATACATGCGTAACTATGCGTTTTTACCGTTTTTCATTGGTTGATGTTGTAGGGAGTGGTATAATCGAAGTTATACAAGATAACTTAACTAAATCCAGCCATCTGATTGGCTGATATCGATACGAAAAAATAATCACATATACGAATGCATCTATCTCAAAAGAGGTTGGAAAATTACTTGCATTGTTACATATTTATGTCTAATGCACTGCACTCCAAAATCTTCTGCACACTTCCTTTCTTACTAGATATATGAATAACACATTGGCAGCTTTAATTATATTCAAGAAAGTTATTAAATTCAGGACTAATATGTGACGTGTTTCAGGAAATTAATACAAAAATTGTTCTCATAGAACGATTGTCAAGAGTAATCTTGCTTATACTTAACTAATTAAAAATAATGATATCTGGCATTTAGTAGGTAATTATTACTAAGGGCTTTTTCAGAGAGTAGTTTGAATCTCAAAAAGTTATCGACTGCTGACAAGAGAATAGAAAAATTGAATATACCTAAATTTATTGTTTTAGTGATATTTGTCCAAACTACTTACCTGATATTTACAGAGTGACGTTATGAAATTATTTTACATATAATCTGGCACGCAATTTAGATATAAGACGTTAAGACGCAGCATTTAGTAATGATTAAACGATGAAAAATTTATGACAGGATCAGTTGTACATATTGTGGATTGCATACATTCATGAGAACTTTACTTAATACTGACCTTTTCGATTTAAATCGATCGTACATAGAATTTGGTTTTTTCAAACGTGTTTTGGAATTTTAACTGCACCGGAATCGAAAGCAGGTAATAAACGAATAAGGTGTTTTTCGTACAAAAATCCCAGAAAGCTGAACATTGGTATAAATGTTAGCATCCCAATGAATGGATAAAAGAAAAGTAAGAAGCAAAATATTTTCGTTGGAAATTTAAATGTTAAAGGACAACCTGTGTCAAAGGAGCAATAAAAATATTGTACGTCAAATGAAAAAGTGTAAGTATAGATACTTGAGTAATTTAGAAAGCAAAGCAAAAAGAGATTGAATTTATAGTACAGTAATAGTAGAAGACTACACACTTTTTAACAGTGGAAGTCAAAACAAAAAGTTTAGAACGAGATTTTTATTTAGTAAAACTATTAAGGAAAACATTAAATTCCTGCATATAATAGATTGAATGGGTAGGATAAGAATCAAAGAAAAGTACATAAATATAAGAATAATGAATATACACGAGCCTATAGAAGACACGGAGGAAAATGTAAAAGACGAATATTATAAAACTAGTGAATCACCCGAGCTACGCTTCGCTTCGCTAATTTAAGAGATATTCATTAATATAAACAAAGAAAGGATGCATCGGCCGGGAATCGAACCCAGGCCGCCCGCGTGGCAGGCGAGCATTCTACCACTGAACGCTGCTATAATGGTATATAGTGAATCACCAGAGCTACGCCTACCTTCGCTAATTACACGATTTAATTAAAACTGTACGTTTTCGTACTTTTTTTGTAAATAAAAACCGGTCTACGGGCGGAGTAAAATTTAATCGGTCCAGTATCTTCGGAGGAGATAGCGAACAAATTTATATACATACAAAGAGACCACCGATTTTATGGTATAGGATGATGACTAATACGTACAAAAAGTTGCCAAACTATGATATGAAAATAATAGTGGACGACTGCAACGCAAAAATCGGAAAAGAGATTTACATTCCAACAATAGGGATAGGGAGATACAGCAAACTCGAAGTAGGTAAGTAATGACAAAGGAATACGATTAATAAGTTTTGCAATAGTTGAGAAATCATTAAAAATAAGAAGTACGCAGCTTCAACGTAAGGGAATGTGGATGTCATCGAATGGACAAGTAATAAATCCTTTTAAAAGCTGTGTGATCTAAAAGTGTTACAAAACGAAAAATTACAGAAGAGATATTGTGCTCAAATAGTAAAAAAGACGGAACGTTTAAAGCTGGTAATTTCATAGAGGAAAATTGGGAACAAATACAAAATGCAGTGAAAGGAGCTGCAAATAAAACAATATCACGTGAGAAACTAAAGAAGGAAAGCGATTGGTTCGATCAGGACTGTTACACTGCACTGAACGATACGAGTTCTGTTAGAGAAACATGCTAACGGTGAATACTCAAGCAAACAGAAGAAAGTAGGAGGAACAGATACGTATAGCAAAGAATGTCGGTAGACAAGCGTGGCAAATTTACAAAGAGTGAAAAATGTAGACCTGGAGGAAACGTATAAAAATAAAGATATAAGAAAATTTTATCAAGCAGTTAAAAAGGTAGAAAATGATAGCTACGTAAAATGATATACTATAAACATAAGAACGAAAATTTAGTAGGAAATGAGATGGAAAATAATAGAAAGATGGAAACAGCACTTTGGAGAAATGTTGAATAATGAAGCAGAAGGGCGGCAGAAAAATGAAATATTTAAATTCAAAAATATTGCAAACTTAATAAACATAAATTCACTAACAAAATTAGAGATTGGAATCGTAATTGCACAGCTGAACCAAGTGCTGGAGAAACTTCTGAACGAATCAAATATGTTGGAGGTAAAATATGGGACAGAATTTATGAGCTACTGGCGAAATTTGATTGACCTAAAGAATACCGGAAAGTTGGTCAAAAACCATATTTACTTTCATGTACAAGAAGGTCGTCAAGACAGAGTGTGTAAATTACATGAGCATGTAATACTAGATGTGACTTATACAAATCTATGTACATTGAGAGGGAATAAGTATGTTGAAAAACAATAGGGGGATATCAGTGCGATTTCTGAAAAACAGATCGGTACCTAACAGATTAGATCTTTACTTTAAAACAAATACAGTCCAGTTGTTATGAATACAAGATAACAATACTCGCCTTGTATACACATTACCAACAAGGATATGACTGTAGCCAGAGAATAACTACATAAAATACAGAACCATGCAGGAATTAGGTATATCGCAAAAGCTGATAAGCATGAAATAGATGACTTTAAATATTACCGAAAACAAGGTGAGACTGCAAAGAATTATGTTCACTGCTTCCAGGGCGGAGAAAGATTTACAACAAGAAGAGCCCTTATCAAATATCCTTTTTAATATGGAACTGTAGAAAATTATCAGAAAAAGTAAAGTAAATGTACAAGGGGCGATCTACAATAAAAGCGACCAATTGTGGACGTATGGAAATGCAACTAAAAATAAATAACTAGAAAACGAAATAAATACATGGAAATGGAGGCAGTAACAGAAAGGCACGAAAAGAGCATAAAAATTAAATTGAAGCAAGAACAGAAAGCTGAGTTTGAAAAGAAAAGTGAGCAGTTTGACGTTTTTGGCGATGACAATAAACCAAAATGGTAATAGCAGTACAGAAGTACAGGTAAGATTAATTAACTTCAACGAAATATTAAAATCGAAAACTATATAGCGAAGTGCTAAACTATGAATATACAAGGTGTAAACGGAAATGTGGTACATAGAGAAATGGCAATGTCAACTCTGGTTTTGACCCGAATAAAACATTATTATGAGCGTTTTACTAACATGACAGTATGGATATTTTGTTTGATTTGACGTTTAGCCGAACTTATCAAAAATATTATTGGTTCTTTCAAATGTAGAATTATTGGTTCTGAGCAAATCTGTTTCATAAAATGAAGCTATTTATGAAATTTTTGCGTTTTTCAAACTTAATTTATGTAACAAACCTTAATTGACCGTTGACATGGTAAAACAAACAACGTTGCTATGTTACATGACCACAGATATAGTTAATCCTTCATAATTTTTACATTGCTTTTTCCTTATGCACAATCTGTATATATGTAGAATGGCTACAATACCTACCTCAACGTACGCGTGTGAAACAGGAATTTTAAATAAAAACGAATAAAATAAGATCGACGTATGACGCAAGACGTTACGAAGACTTTATAAAAGTCGAAAATTATGGGAACTATGGGAAAGAAAGTCCAGTTGCAATTATGCAATTATATGACAAGCATATGTTACAGCAATAGTGAAGGTACAACAGTTGATATAGTTAGGGCACGTAGAAAAGTTACCGGAAGAGCGAAGCATAAAAGCAATATTTGGAAGTAGCCAAGAAGGAACAAGAAGGTGTGGCAAACCACGAAGAAAATGGTTGGAGACTGCGGAATATGGGGATCCGCAATTGGAAATAAAAGGCCAAAAACAGACGAAACGAACCATCAACCGAGTGATGGGCTTATGAAGTCTGCAATACTCATGGTAATCATCATCTCAAAATATCCTGCCCGTAGAATATGAGCTACGAATAACAACTTGATTAATACATATGGCAAAAATGCATAAAAAATTAAAGATTGTTACATTTTTATTCCCCTTTTATTATGTTTATGAAGCTAATGGTTTACGAAATAATTGCTTCAGAATTGGAGAGACTAATAACTTAACGATGATACAGTGCTATGCGGTAACTGATCAATCAAATTATGAGAGAAGATTTTTTTTACAAAGCATTAACGAATACTGAACAAGAACACAGGAAGAAGTTATGGGTGATCTAAACGCTTAGATAGGTCAAGATATGGTCTAGCTAGATGTAGCATCAACGGAGAAAAATTGACAGAGTTCGAACTATCAGCAGGTCGTTATTCCCCCATAAATAAATACATACATACGATCACATGGATAGCCCCTAATAAAAAACCCACAATCAAAGCGACCATATAACAGTAACAATAAATAGTCTTTTCTCGATGTAGGCAATAAAAGGAGAGCGGTTGCAAATATGGCAAGCAACCACCATCTTCTGATAGGAGTTATACAAATTGCATTACGGGCAAGCAAACCAAAACATACTAATCTACCTAAAAGAAAATATAATTTGGAGAAACTTAGAAACCCGTTTATACGTCGAGACAATAGAAGACTAATCCAAACCAATGACACTGAATCGAGTACAACACGCATAATAATTCAGTAAACGCTGAAACCACGCATGTGTTGAAGTTGAAAGATTTTAAATGCATTACAAAACGCTAGAGAATAACTACTGCAACTCAAAAAATTTCCAAAAGAAGAGTGGCTATCAAAATTGATAAATCAATCAGAAATGCATAACGCGAGATTATAGCGTCAGATGAAGGCCAGATGTACTGGGAAGGATACTTTTCCAGCATATTAAGTACACAATCTGAGCAAGCACAAGTTGCAGGAACAAGAGTACCAGTGCATCACAACTAAACAGTAATACAGCGCCCCCCAGTCATAGTAAAATCAGGACTGCAAGTCAAGGACGAACGTGTAACAGGTTTTGACAATATACCAGCCAAAATTTCTGAAAGATGATATTAACAAAATACCTGCGGTATTGCAACCCATACTAAGTGAAATGTGGAAGAAAGGAACAAGGAAGTATTTATAATTAAACTGCCTAAAAAGGGCGATATTTCCAGATACTGCAATTAGTGCAATAAATCTTCTAGGACTACTTCATTATTTTAATTACTAATATTTTGCAATGCTACGAAGATAGATCGAAGCCAAGGTCTGTAAAGTTCTGGAGTCAATTTTATAAAGAGCATTTGCTCTTAAATCTACGGTACAAAATAAATAGTGTGTGTTATCTAAACCAAATGTATTTAAAATAAAAATAAATTTAAAATGTTTTTCGAGCTGCAGGTGGTTTTACAGGAACTGGGTTTGACAATCTGATCGATAGATACGAATTTGAAATACGAAAATATGTAGTTATCAGGGAAAGTATTTAGCCTGTCGACATGATTTTCCATGCGCTCCGCGACTGAAATATCGAGGTGTTAATTATTAGGGCAGCACTTTCAAGCCTGTCAATATTATTTGAATTGAACGTGGAGACATCAAGTGTGTTTGGACTGGAGGTTCGATGTGGACAGGTCGACTAAACCAAGCAAGGAGGAAAGGTTTATGTCAAGTCAGGATATCAGGTAGTTCAACTTCTGAGAAAGGATTATAACTTATCTTATGTGAGCTTGTTTTGTGGGACGAAACAACTCACATAACCTGTTGTGGGAGCCTTAAACCCTTCAGGGTTAAAACCTGTCCCCGGTTATTCTTAGATCTAAACTCTGAAAAAAGAGAAGAGACTAAGACTACACGGGAATCGCTCTCTCGGCCTCCTTCCACTTTTCTCAGCTATACAATTCTAAGTGTGGCAAACAAGGGAGATGCGAAGACTCGAGCGTTGCTGGTCCCTATCTATTTAACCTGGTGCGATTAGCTAAATCTTGAGGTGACCAAATGACTTTAGTAACTTCTGGTGGAGCCCAGATGTCTTCGTGTCGCATATTGTTGTGAGCAGTTGGCTTTTGTAGCGAAGATAGCGCCGTACAAATTAAAACATGTGCTTAACACATTTTTAATACAATTTACAGGGATGCAAAACATTACACTAGAGAGGCATAACTACTAAATATGGCAAACAAAATTGTCGCATATACCATTAAGAATAGTATGACAGAGCAGCTAGAACTAGAAGACTTGAACCATATTAACACCATACAAATAATCATAGAGCAATTCATAGACTGTAAAATTCTACTATATATTACTTATATATTTCAAACGAGCGTTTGGTTCTCTTAAGCACTCTGCGCTTTGTCAAATACTTCATATAATTAGCACACCTTTAAAACTAATCTATTAATTCATTTATTACTTTTAGTTCTTTTACCTCTAGGAAAATGATAAAAGCACGAAAATAAAGGCAAGAATAGTAACGATATTCCTATCCTAAGAGGAATAAAACAAGGCTGCCCATTGCCTCCACTCCCGTTTAATATCTTGCTGAACTGGACCATGCAAATACATACTTTCAACGAATAAGCATTTTATGGAGAGTGCAGCATTAACTTTATGACCTAGACTTAGATTATGCTGACGATGCACGCCTTGTGATGCACGTACATAGATTTACAGATTAAATTGGATCTTCTAATAAAGTGAATAAAGCTGTTTAGCCTTAAAATAAAAATCCCAATAACAAAAACAATCAGAGTTGTAAGAACCAATCTACAAAATGTATACACAAACAACCAAGCAATTGAGAATGTAGAAGAGTTCTACGATCTAAACAGTATAATTACAACAAGGGGGTACAGAATAAAAAAGCAAGAATTGCATTTGGAACAGCCCGCACATAATATTATATGAATGACAAACTAAGAGTGTTCAATTTAAATGTGAAACCAGTTTTCCTCTACACACACTTATGAAACCTGGAGAGTTACCATCGTTACAGATAAGAGATGTCTTCGAAAAATCATCACTAATGAAGTACTATGAAGAAGAAACTAATAAACACAAGTAAAATTAGAACTCATAAAACTTACATGGAACTTCATTGGACACTCACTAAAGAGATAAACGAACGGCCCACAGTGGGCGATTCGGAGGTAACTTTTCCAACAATCAAAGAACTCTTCACAAAATGAAGATATCGTAGTAATTCTTTCGGGAGGCTACAGTTTAGTTGTTGCCTCATAAGGAAAAATAGTCCGCTACTGACTGATTGCGGTATCATTTGACCTTGAAATTTTAAGGTTAAACATGGCTTTTTTGAAGAAAAAGAGATTTTGACGAGTAAAACATGCCTAAAAGAACGATCCTACTATGTTTTTGTTATCAAGCATGTTAAATTTTTCAAAGTCCCTTACAAAAACATGTACATAATAGAGTGGCAAAACGAAAAGACGGGAATCTTCAACCCAATCATTTATAATCACTCGGTATATGTATTTGTCAACTTTCTCAGTTTCCTGACCATCCATCCACTGAAACCATATTGTCATCATCTCTTTGGTAATGCCGTCATCACCGGGAGCCCTTCTATTTCTCATTTGAATTAAAGCTTTTCCGACTTCTTCCTTGATGATTTCCGGCAAGTTTTCAGAGCCCACATTTATATTTTTTTACGTCTTTGTTGGTGTCTGTTTCAGATTTGACTGACTATAATGGTTTCCGACAATCTCTCTTATCTGACTTGTTTCGTATTTAATAACTTTATTTTTTTAAGTAAGGCATCATTATCCTATTTTCTGTCATCTTCATATATTTGTTATTAGTGTAAATATCTTACTCTGCATTTCTTGTTCACGAATTAAAGAAAATCCTAAAATTTGGCGCTTTCGTAAGTCTGTATTTTTTATATTGTTTATATCTTTATTACTACGTACTTTCTCTAAAGTAAAATCTTCTATTTTTCCTCTTCTTCTCTTACGTATAGTTCTTCTCATGTTTATTTTGTTGTTGTTCGTTTAGAAGTTCACAAATCTGTTGTCTTCAAATTTGCCTTTCATTTTCGATTTCACCATTTTTGATTTTGGGGGCCTTTTGATCTTATTACATTTAAGATTTATGTTCTTCTCTATATAAAAGATATAAGAGAATACGAAAAGATGTACGAAAAAAATAGTGGATAAACCGACAGATACAAGAAATAGAATATGTCAGTCGAAACAGCAACTCAAGAAAATTTAAAAAAAAATCGAACCACTATATGGCAAAAATAAAGGTAGTATGAAAAAATAAAAAATATATAAAATAATACCTGGAAAAATAGAGGAAAGGACATATCTGAAAATATGTAGATGGATTGGCGAATAAAGCACACAAAGTAGATAAAGGCGATTCGAAGGAATTATTTATAAGTAATAAGAAAATCTAGTGGAAGAAGGATAAACATAATCGTAAAATATTAAATACAGCACCATAAAGATAAACAAGATGAGAACCCTTTAATGAAACAATCGCTAAAGAAGAGGGTAAATCAGAAACGATACAGTTGAATACTAATGCACCGAAAAACTGGAAAAAATGCAGACCATTCAAGAGAAAAGTAAGGAAAGTCTGCACGAATAAAAAAACTACAATTAATACATGTACTATTGCGAGATAAATAATAGATACAGCATGTTTTACCCTATATAAATACGGCTTTCGCCAATGGCTTGTACGATTTCGTAATAGGATGAATGCACCTCGATACTCGAAAAGGTAAAGAGATTATGATTATGAATAAAATATAAAATTGCCACTATGAAACTTGGTGTAAATAATCACTTATAATACCATGAGTAGTCAAAGTTATGTCGACTATTTTCGCGGTGGTGTCACGAATGTCCATTGCGCTTTGGTACGATTAGGACGAGTGCGCTAGCACGAGTCCTAATCCCAAGCGCAATGGACATGAGTAGTGATACCAGCGCAAAAATAATCTACTTAACTTTGACTAAGAATGGTATTCGAGAGACTATTTAATGAACCAAACTACTTTTTCAAATTAGTTTTCAGTAAATCTAGCAACAAACTACGCAATTTCTATAGTAACAGAACACTAATATTGAATTTTTCTAATAAAAATCACATTTGTTTAAAATAGTCACTTGAATACCTTCTAGGAAGATATATCCGCTGATATTTTTTTGATTGGTAAAGAAACGTCAGAATTCTGGATTTTCATTGGTCACTTTTTGACAGATGACAGGTGAATTGAATAGTCAAAGTAATAAAATTACGTCATATTTGTTTTTAAAATTCGGCCTACTTCATAATGCAGCGGTACCAATTAACTATCTCGTAATAGTACCAACAGCGGCAGAGGTATTTAATAATAATAATAATAATAATTTTTTTTCCATTTTAATCTTACATTTCTTAATAGCCTGATTTCTTGTAAAATCTAACTCAGGCCGTAATTTGCTTCTATTGACATTTTCCAAAATTGTTCTATTATTTTTTACTTATACCTAACATGCTACATGCTAAGATCCTAAAAACCTAACATGCATGAAACATAAAAAACATTACATGACATCACACAAAAAATTCCTACACCAAACAGAACATGCTAAAAATAATAATTTTTTTGTTCGACTTACATCTGGGTTTTCTGATTATGTTGTTTTCTTAATCTGCTAATTGCAGTTGTTTGTTATCCCCTTCTTAAGCCTAGTATAATTTTTTTGTAGTCAGCTGCTTGCAGGTCCGGTAATCCATGACCTTGCACAACAGCTTCATTTTATTCTATATTTCCTTCCCTATCCTTAAGTCTAGTTGTTAAGTCATTTTGCGGTTGTAGATGCTTAATTGCATTTCACGCCTTTAGGGCAATTTGTTGCTATGTTAAAACCATTTTCAATCTTTGCGCACAAGTACAATCTCATCTTCCGCACATTTGATTCAGGTCATTTTGGTATTTTAAATAGCCACCTAGGCTTTAGGGCAGCGTGCACGTATGCTAAACCCTTTTAGTTCTTTATTTGGCTCCATCGCCTAATTCCAGAATCATGATTTCGCACATATTTGGCCCCAAACGCAGCATTTCTCGTCGGTTGGAGCTCCCCTCTGATGGCGCTGTGGCAGCCGAGCGTATCGCCAGCAAGAATTCCGAATCTTCTAGAAAGCACGCCGTTGAGGCGTGATACCATTGGTGCCGGCATTAATTTGTTTCATTTTATCGCCCCGCGATTGGCTGCCGAGGTTTAGTCACGTGGGGACGCGACCAAGGTGACCTATGCCAGCGCTTCCCTCTGGGCATTCAGCCGAGAGCCGTCGATCAAATAAGAGGTCGGATAGTGTGTGCGTTTGTGCGGCGCTTCCGCTCTTGGCGGGGGCGTCAGCCTTTTTCCCGTCGAGTGCTGCTTCAGCAAGTATGTGACATGTGACAAGCGGTTTCGCCTTAAGTGGCAGTTGACCGCAGCCCGTTGCAGAGAACGCTCGTGTGGTGGTTGTGAGTGTGAGTTTAGATTTGTCTTCGGCGTAGCGTGGGTGTTTTTGAGCCCAGTTCCTGCTTCCGTAAGTAAGGGGTCGTGCCCCCTTCATCTCGACCTTCGAGGATCTGTCCCGCAGAACGAAAGTGGCCCATTTCTCGTCGTCCCGTTGTACGCGTCCTGACGCGTCGCACGTCGCCACGATGGCGGATGTGCACTCATCCCTATAGCCGTCGAACATCGAAGGTACCTGCCACCTAAGACTGCAGCCTGTCGCAGCTCAACTGTACCAGGCTCCCCAACCGCCTACATATTAAGGTATGTGTCTTTGAACTGATTACCGCTGTGAACGCGAGCGAGCCGTCACATCTCTGGTGCCTACAGGCACTGTCGTCATATTTGTCCATGTTGCGAGTGCTAATTTGTTCATTGCTGTTCGCTGCATAAGGCGTCGCGCCAGCATATTTGTGCATTCATTCAGAATTGCAGACTGTCCATGTCGCGAGTGCTAATTTGTTCATTACTGTTCAACATCTGTCGCTAGGTTTAGAGCGCGCGCCAACTGGTGTTCTTAGTTATAAGCTAGTTATAGATATAGGGCGACGCACTCTGCTGCCCCATTGTAACCCGTTAGTCAATACATGATTTGTTAGCTAAGGGAACTATTGTTTTGTTTCGACTTATGCATGCTCTGTTTCAGATAAGCGCCCCCTTCATTGTACTGATTATTGTGCGACGGAACGAGGGAGCTTTGAGCGTACAGGTGGGTAAGACAGCTGCGTAGTCGCGGTCGGATTGACACCTAATTACAATCCTTGCATAAGGCAATCCCGAAATTGTTATTTGACCTTGCAATTCTTGAGTAATCCTATCGGCGGAGTATTTTGCGTGCTTCGCTCCCGTCTAACCGTCCAGGCCCGGTTAGCCGGGTTAAGACAGGCTTGGTGGCGCCCTCATGATTTCGACATACCCTATATATATATTATGCCGCAACACGCTTGCCCAGAACGTATCGTGTGACTCACGCCCGACTCCCTGAGCGTTCCAGCCGTGGCCTATTAGCCTATTTCGAACCGATTTCAGGGCAAGTGTGCCAGTTTTTCAGGACTGATTCCGTGGTGCGATGCTCACCTTGGGTGGGTGTCGTAAAGTTCTTTTAATACCGTAACATAGTCTTATTTCCTATTTTTATTATTATTAAAAAATTGTCTTTTAAGTGTCTCTTTCACTTTCACTGTTTCACTGTTACTTGGTCCGGTAATTCCTGGACCATGTTAGACAGTTTAGTCATATCCTTTGTCGTTGAGTGTTACCTCGTGGATTCGTGGAATTGTTGTTGTATCTGTGGTATCGTGCTCATTTCATGGGTAGCAGATTTCAGTAGCCCCTTCATCCCTTGACTCGGAGAACTTAGTGTCAAGAAACTCCAGAGCTTCCTTCCTCTGCAGCCCCATTCCATACCTTTTTCTTGTCGTTAGATGTTGTTGTTTATCATCATCTGTGGGCAAGTTGTTGGTTATCGCTTTAATGTTTGAGAAAATTGTTGCTCATTTCTTGGGAAGCAGATCTCAGCAGCCCCTTCATTTCCTGACTCGGAGAACTTAGTGTCAAGAAACTCAGGAAACTACCTCCTTCTGCAGCCCCTTTCCATGATTGTTCTTACATCTGATGGTTATTTCCATTGAGTCTTTGCTCATTGTATTTTCGTTGGCACTCTTTTGATATTTTGTCAGCAAGCTTGTTTAGATATGGCAAGAGTCTCTCGTCTTCCAAGATTTCCCGCGTCTTGTGTCCTCTTAACTCTTCTCTTTCTCTATATGCAATGGCGTGCATAAGCTGGCATTGAAACACCACGTGCTCAGGAGTGCCTACCTCACCACATTCGCATTCATTGTTCTCTTTTAGGTTGAATCTATAGAGATATTCCGGATACGGACCATGTCCAATGAGGAAGTGTATAAGCCCTTGCGTTGGGTTTATCTCCGCTGCTCTTCTGACGTCAGGTAGGAAGTCATACATTCTTCTTCCCTTATCGCAGTTCTGCCATGACGTTTGCCATTCTGCTTCTATAGCTTCTTTGATCTGACGCTTTGTTGTTGTTTCTGCCTGCATTATTTCTTGCACTTTTCCTAGTTCTGCTTTCCTCATCCAGTACATGGCCGCTCTCTTTTTGATTTCCAGGTGGAGTGGCAGTACCCCCGTTACCGTGGTCAAGGCCTCCGTCGGAGTTGTGCTGAAGGCCCCTGTCATTCTTAGTAGCACTTTTCTCTGGGCTCCATTCACCTTTTGTTTTTGCTTGATGGTTTTTAGCCTGTGCGCCCATATGCTGGCACCATATCCCACAATTGAAGAAAGTATCGTGTTCATGTATACCCTTACACACGAAAGTGGTATTTTGTATTCTCTCTGCGCCAATCCAGATATTTTATACATCACCTTGGTCGCCTTGTTGCACACTTCTTCAATGTGTTCATGGTAATTTCTTTTTTCATCCATCTTGATCCCAAGATATCTCGTGGATCCAGACCTTCTGATGTTTTGTCCTCCTATCTTTATGATTGGATCCCTTTGCAGTTCCCCTTTCATTAAGGAGTAGGTGGTCTTTTCTTTTGATAATGTCAGCTTTGTTTCTTTGCACCATTGGTTTATGTATTGCATAAGGTTATTGCACTTTTCCTGAATGTGAGCCCTTGAGTTAGCCTCCACCAAGAGTAAAAGGTCATCCGCATACTCTACTGTTCCTGCTGCTTCTTGGTTGTCTTCCAGTTTTTCCAGTAGCTCTTCCAACAGCACATCCCAGAAAACTGGTCCACACACTGACCCCTGAGGACATCCTTTTGTAAGGTGTTTTGTTACCTTCTCGTCTGGGCATTGTATCGTTACATACCTGTCCTGGCAGTAACTTCTAAAGCTCTTATATAATTCCCTTGGACAGTTTAGATCTCCGTCCGGGGCGGAAACACCACAAAATGTAGCCTGACGGGCTAATTTAATTTAATTTAAATGCTACAATCACCAGCCTGAAAACTGGTTGCCCAAGGTTAGCTCAAAACGCCAAGATCCAGGTGATAAGCTCAGATAGTAACGTGGGATAGAAACACGGAATAACTTCTTACCATAATATAATAATATTTAACTAGATACATTAAATTAAATTGTATTAAGACACGAAATAATAGAATGTAATAACATTTATAAAAATAAAATAATTCTTCTAACGGGGCGTTTCGTTCGTCGTCAATCGAGCGGTGGCACACTATTACGGGACAGCCTGTATGTACGTCAGTTCTCTCGTCACGTTGGCAACGCGCCGGTCCTGAACAGGTAATTTGACAGATTAGTGGGTCGCCAGTAATGGCGGACAACAACAATACATTTGGTCTTGAAATCGTTAAATAAACAAAACTGTGGTCAATATCAAACTAAATTGTGTGCATACCTAGGGCGTCTGGAGCTTTGACAGTGAAATTCCCAGCGTTCGAGTGGCGGGCGCCGTATTTAATTTGTTTTACTTGCCAGCTGTTCTGCCGCACCAGGTGAGTGGATTTTGATTAATTAAACGCCGTTTCTTGTTGGCGGAGGTGGCCGCTGAGTTACCCTAGCTTCACGAGTACGTGCCTATGGGCGGCGGCCTCGGGCTCATTCCGCAGAAACCCCCGGTGCACGCTCCTCGGCCTCGGAGATGCTAAGCCACTCCGGTCGCAATTAACAGGCTTAATTGCGTCGGTGACGCCGTCCTGGTGCTAGGAAATTTGTTTCACGGACGGCGTTGTCACCGGCGCACACGGCTTGGCCTCCCGGGTGCCCAAGCTTTGGAAGGCGTCGTCGGTGAGTTTTGAAAAACTCTGCTTATGTCCAGGTGTCTGACGTCGTCGCCGTCGGGCCTGGGACGGCTCTCTAGGTCGCTAGGTGCTCGGGAAATGACGCTGGAAAGTATAACAACAATCCGAACGCTCAGGGGTTCAAAAGAATACCGTTGGAAAGTATAGTAACAATCCGAACTTGCAGGAGTTCAAGAGAATAACGTTGGAAAGTATAGCAACAATCCGAACGTTCAGGGGTTCAGGTAGCTGGTCGGGATACCCTCGAAGAGTCCTGGGGGACACTCCTGAGAGCACAGGCAAGGCGGGAGGAGTGGGAAGATCTAGGAAATTCTATGAAATTCTGTCTTGTCTGCGCTCCGGATTCTGATTTTATACCTGGTGCGGGGGTAATCGGAGATCGCTGGAGCGGGGATTCGTGGTCTAGGTGCGCAGTGGTGTTAGGACGATCGTTTGCGGTGACGTCACGTCGCACTCTCGGCGCGGAGCTTCGGTCTCTAACGTGGTGCAAGACAAGAGGGAACGCGTTAATTAATTTTTAATGTATACAATCGCGTTCGCTCTGGGCGAAACGTTACAGCCTTCTAAATAGGGCCGGCCACCATAAGTTATCAAAAGCGCCCGTAAAATCTATAAAAATCGCTACTACATATTTGCAGTTGCTTTCCTGCACCGATCTTATCGCCCTGTTTATTGCATCCTCCGTCTTTCTTCCCGCCCTGTATCCGTATTGGTTCCCGTGCATTCCTCGCCTCAGTGTGAGTCGATGCTGTAATAGCCTCCCACACAGAAGCTTCTCCTGCACCTTTCCCAGCACGTTTAAAAGACATACGGGTCGATACGACTTTGGCTTCGCAGGGTCCTTGTCATCCCCCTTTTTTATAATCACGACCTCGGCCTGCTTGTAAGCATTGGGTATTTTTCCTTGTCTTAGGCATCTATTGTAGAGAGAACATAAAGGTTCCAGTAATTCCGCTTCAAGGCTCTGGATCACCTCCGGCGGTATGCCATCGGGTCCTGGTGCCTTCTTTCTTTTTAAAGATCTTATTGCTTTGCTTATTTCTTCCTCTCTGAATGGCTCTACCATCCCTTCTACTGTATAATTTTCGGTCATTCTACTTCTTGTGTTGCGCTGTTGTTCATCCTCTTCTTCTAAACTATCACTTGGTAGTAGAACCTTCAGGAGGGTTTCTATTGATTCCTTCCAGTTGCTCGTCATCGTCCCATCATCTCTCTCCATTGAGGAGAGAAGCGAAGGCGACCTGACCTTGTTGGATATAATTTTATATGGTGCTCCCCATATATCTAGTGTTAGGTGTCTCTCCACAAATATCTGCCAACTCCTTTCTTTTGCTTCCTTTATTTTCGCCTTATAATAATAATAATAATCATCATCATCATCTTTTTATTGTTTATAATACAAACTACAGTACGTCTACAAAGTATCCCGGATTTATAAGTTTTAAGAAATGCCATGAAATTTTCTTTTAGAAAGTCCTGGGCCTCTAAAATATTGTGTGCGTAATGTCAAGGTAGTGAGTCATGGATAAAACAAAAGACAATGCTATATGTCAAACATGTTATTTTTAAAAAGCCAAAAAAGATTACTTTTGCGGATACTTTCTAGAAGTACTACATAATAAAATAACAAATTACATGGAAAATATTTAATGCAAAACACCGAATAAATATGAATAACCATAACATGCCTTATAATTTATAATACATTTTAACAAATTAGGAATATCAGTAAAATATAAAAATATGCCGTAGATAATAAATGTAGTAATAAATAAGTAGAACGGATCAACAATATGCATACGTTTCTAATAACAACTTTAGTTTGCATTCAAAAATATAAGTTTCTACAAATTATACCAGTACAATGAACACAACTATTATAGGTGATTTTAACAGTAAATTAGTTCTAGCTGTTCGTAAGTAAAAAATGTACTGTAACCTATTATTACTTCTAAATATATGGAAATTAATTCTAGCCAAAATTGAAAGGCAATTAATTTGGTGACGCAATAATCTGTATAAAAACGTTAAAGCAATATTATTGATCGTTTGGTATTAAGAGAATAGTATGGCAGACTTACAACAATCGTTCATTTGGAAAACTTCTGGTTGGATAGAAACCATAAACTTTAATACAAAGTTATTTTAAAAATTTTGCGGTGAATACACTCGACAACAATTTTATATCGATCATAATAATAGGGGGCCATATTAAAGCGGAATATTCAAGACGCAATCGTACAAGTGAAAAATTAATGTTATAGTGGTTATAATGGGGAAATTGTTTTGTATTTCCCATTATATAACCCATCATCAAGTACAAGCAGGTGTTTTCTGGAATTGATTAAAACTTTACATTTAGGTACATTTAAATTTGGTTTATTATTAGTACACCATTCATAAAGAAAATTTAAATTTCTTTGCAAATTGACATAATCAGCCGAAGTGTTCACTAATGTGAATATTTTTACATCATCCGCAAACCGAAGGTCGTTAATAAGAGCAAGAGCCCAAGATAGGGCATCTGAGGTACACCAGACCATGCAGTGAACAGTACAGAAGAGTAACCTGCCTTCTTTCTAGTAGAGAATATCATAAAGTGTCTCAGATCTGTCAACCCCCCCCCCCCCCCCCCCCCCCAATTATCTTCCCTGAGCTAGAGTAAAGTAAGGTAAGTTTGTTCAGCAAATAAGACTCCAAATGTATCGTCCTCATTTAAATGAGGGGTTGACAAGACCTCAGGAAGTTCTTTTGACTCTCGGTAAAATATGGGGTGGTGCAAGAACTAGGCAAAAATGCTTCGGGCTTTAAAATTGAATAGTAGGATTTTTAAACTTTGGGCGCCTTGTCGTTACTAACAACATAAAAAACAAAACTAGCTAATTAATAATACTCCACCTACCTTGGGTGCTTCGCTGCATACCTAGATAACTCTTACAGCTAGAGGGGTTGCAGAAAGAACACAAACAAATAAGAGCAAATGGGGCATTTAATTAAACCCAAAAGTCGCAGTAACACATGAATTATATACATACGCCCTGAGGCCAAGTGACAGCAATTAAAGTTCGTAGGACGATTGCCTATCAAATGAATTAATAAACCACAAATTGGAATTAACGCTCTAGCGGCTTCGTTTGCTTAAAAACAAGTACGGCTTTAGCCTACCCGACAATCATATTCGCAAAACGTACTTCTTAAAAAATCAATACTAATCGAGCGATTTCACTGTTTTCCAGCGGTCTACTCGGAATCGAATGCTCACAAACATGCTGCGACAAGAAAAGCTGCAGGTGTTTATCTCTAAAGGCAGACGCTTGCTGCGATAAACCTGAGTTCTTTTGCTACAATATTTAGATATAAGGTGGTCCGAAAGAAGACGCTAAACGCAATAACGCGCTATTGAAACGAGGCGTTACATAAATTGTAAGGACGACTTCTTTTGATTTCGAAGCGTCGCTACCATCTACAGATTACAATAGTGTTCATCATTCGAGTCTCTAGGGATTTGAATTTTACACGAAATCACCTGCACTTTTACAGTAATGCCCATGATCCACTAAAGCAAGCCATCTGCATCTCTTATCTGTTACATGTGGTAAATGAGTTTTCAAATGTAACAACGTTGCCACAAATAGTATGATCTTTTGCCCAAAAATATACTGCTATCTGGCTAGCCACTGTTTAATAAAGTAATCCGAAAAAGAAATAGCAATACTTCGTAGATCTAGGTTATAAAACAGAGTAAAATTGCTACAACTTTAAAGTCAGCCCTAAGGTACCATTTACATCTTCGGCAATTAATTATATTTAGAAGACAAGCCATATTTTTATAGAGCTTAAAGCGGGTCTCAGTATTCCTTACCTGTAGTGTTTATTTTGACATTTAAAGATATAGCCAACGTGTATTTCATATATGTTTGTATTTAAATTCGATTTAGCATTGTATTTTAGTATAATCAAATGTGAGCAGATCTGATCCTGTACGTGAATCGGTAAGATTGGTGTGCTCAGCGACGTTTGCCTAATGAGAACTTAAGTGCATTAGTCGCATCAGGGCACCTCCAGCTGAAAGCGCCCGTATTTGCGACTCCAAAAGTCCATTGTACAAGCCCATCATTAGGCGAAATAAATAGAAGCGGAGACAAGCCTGCAGTAAGTAATTGCTGCATACCAATGTAAGTGAGCCAAGTCGGTGTTAACATTTTAAGTGAACGCATTTTCATCGTGTTGGGGGTGAGCACACAAATACGCAAAGCATTAAGTCTTACCGACTTGTCCATTTTGGAGACGCAACTTCAGCAGTCCTTAATGGACCAGCTAGCCATTGGAGATTCCCAGCATCACGCCATCCGAGGTTTGGATAACACAATATGACGTTAATCTGATATCTACAGCAAATGTGTATAGCTGTGTGAGAATCGTGCTTAAGGAATGCACATACCCACGCGAATTGTGCTGGCTTAATACACGCTAATTTAATCAAGGGTGGTTTTGGACAGTAACTGCTCCAGGCATATTTTATTTTAGTGATCCATTTTGACATTCTTCTATAAATTTTTGAACGTATATGCGCGTAGCCCTACACTATAGCGCATATATGTTTATACGTTGTTTAATTATGTAATTCTATTGTATTTGTTGTTGTTCGTGTTTTGAAGTTAATAGATTTCTGTAAACAAATTGGCTTGTCTTGTGTACATTGTTTGATATCAGTTTCAGCCCGAGAACACTACAGGGACAGTTTCTTGTATTTTTTTGGCAAATAATAATTTTTTATAGCCGCGAACTAAAGTATTAAGGGAGTTTTATGCTCGCTGAGCTAGCAAGGTAAATACAAAAAGCAAATGATTATATAAATATTAAGGCGTACGAGACGTCTTATTCGAGTTTAAAGTACCACGTAAGGGGTTGAACCTGACATACTGGTACAGACTCTTTCATATGAACCACGTGACCAATGAGTAGAGTCAACATTATTTTCTTTCTCAAATATACCTGCGTCTGCATAGACGGTTGACATCTTCGAAGCTGTTTCTTATGTTTCCGTAAAAACGACGGGACGCCCACAAGTCCATTCCGAATGGTACTGGACCAGTTGCAGATGGCTCATTAAGATGTGTAATTTTCTTCTTATTTTTGCCGGAAAGTCCTAAGTTTTCGGTGCAGCAAAAGTAGCAGTTCGTCATATATTCCGTTCGATCTCACCAAATCATAGAAACGACAGACGGTGTCGCAGTGCTTTTACCGTTTAATCAACCTCTTGGCGAGACAGTGCAACGTGCAGAACAAATGTTCAAGGCAAAACCATAGTACAAGTAGGCCTAATAAGATTTTTCTATTAAGAATGTAATATAGTTTGCTTATGTCGATTAGTAGTCAACTCTCCACACATATAACAAAAACTGTTGAGACCATTAACATCATAAATTGACTTAAATCACTCTATTACAGCTTCTTACATGCCCATTTAGGTGCAAATCGATGAATATCTAAACTGACTAATTCCAGACAATAACCGGTGTGTTAACATATTTTAAAAGAGCAGGTTACTGAAGATTTCTCAAAATCCTGACGTGATTGGAAAATTTTGAAATTATTTTGAAAATTACCGTAAAAAATACGTAAGGTGCATATTAGAAAAATACTTGTGCTGTGTCATATAGTATTTTGTTAATTTAAAACCATTTTGTAAGAAACAACCGTATCCAGACATTTCTTAGCAATAAGAAATTCCCTAGCAACAAACGCTGTACTTTACATATATGAGAAATAGACTTTCTAGACCGACAAGGTTAGATGACATTATAACATATTTTTAGCATTCCATTACGAGAACCTACTAAGATTATTTAGTAGCGTTAAAAATCATAATAAAGAAATAGTAAATTGTTACCGAAGTTAGTACTTTATTTTTAAGTTCAATGTTTTGGGAAATGCAGTAGGTGCATAACTAAAAGTTAAAGTATCCTGTTTTTAAATTCTGAAAACCAATTAAAGCAAATTCCAGCAGTTTTAATTAATAGTGTTACATTTCCAATGCAGGTAATTTTATTTCAAGAATTTATCAGGTCCTCAAATTTGTTAAAAAAAACTGATGGATGAAGTACTGCAAATTCCTATTTATAGATGATCCACTTAATATGTGGGACTGCATAATATTCACATAAACTACACGAACATTAACATGTAACATCATACGCCGTTTGTACAGAATCCTGTTATTCTCGTTAAGCATAATATTACTAAAAATAATGATGACCTATCAACCTGGTTGCATATAGCCGTAGTTAATACTTTGAAATGCACCAAGTTGGCCCCAAATCTTACTACTGCCAAAGAGTATTTGCAAATCCGTGTTTGTGTTATACACATTAGAGACTTAAACATTTTTGGTTTTCTCTAATGCTGCATGGAGAAGCACTCACAGCATAATCATGGAAATGAGAGAATAAGTGGTCGAGTAGGTCAGTACATACATAAACAAGGGCAAAAAGAGGACAAGCCGATTTTGTACACATTTTGAATTTGCATTTTTAAATTAATTACCTACCTGATTGTAGCGTAAAATAAAAAGCGATCCACTGTCACAGTTTTCCGGAAGATCGTTGTATTCAAGCGCTCCAAAAGTTTCTTTTAAAGATTGGTTTCAAAAACGACACTGTTGCAATTTCATGGAATTACTAAAACTGGAAATTTTACTAATAGTTGTCCTGTTTTCAATTACCGCCGTCGTATTACCCATACTCGATCGTAAAAGTGAGAATATTTCACCAAGGAACAATCATCAGTTGTCATACACGTACTTCAAGCGAAACCACTCACAATCGGGTTTTTTAAAAATGTGTCCCTAGTCATTGCTATCTTCAACAATGCAAACAAAACAAGAAATTCCAAATTCTCACATTGCTGCTATTTTTGGCTAGAAGGTGTGGGTAAAGCTAATCTCCAAAGTAAATAATACATGTTTTTAATTTTCTGTGTTAAAAATGGCATTTAAGCATTCGCGACTAATAAATAATTCTTACTGTTAATGTTATTAAATAAGCAATAAATCCTTATACATATTGCCATGCACCTCAATGCAGGTATACTATCTAGTTTATTTACTTTAAAATAGCCCCGATGGAACATACCTATTTGTTTGCTATGAGTTTTATTTCTTTTTCTAGCTCCGGTAGAACATATCACTCTCAGATCAGGTTAGGTTCTTGCTTCATAACATATGACAAATTATCCTCATGTAATTACTAATTGCTATTGTGTTGCTTATCAAAATTGTTACACTTGATAGTGCTTATTATTATTATGATAATTATTTCAAAAATTACAATTCTACAACTACCAACGTCAACATTATGAAAAGTAAAGAGTTGGTCTAAATCATATTTGATTTTTATTTTTATTTTTTGCTTTTTAATCAAAAATACGTGTACATTTTGGAATCATTTTTTTTTGTTATTTTAAAAATTACAATTCACAATAGTCTTATGTATTCATCTATTTTTTAAATTAACACTCCTGGATTACATTTCAAACCAGTTTATTTATATTAATTTGACATTTTAGTGACTTTTTCAAATAATAATTCGACTTTTGCTTTTCACCTTTATTCAAAGTAACTTATAGTTTATTCTGATTATTAACTAATATCAATTATGACTTGAACTCTGATATTAACAAACAACTATCTTTATCAATTCAAACATTATTTAATCCATATGTTAGAACCTTTCTGTTAAAATATAATTGCATTACCGGATTTAAATTTAATCTGTAATTTATTAAATAAATTTTGAATAGTTATTCTGTTCTTTTACTACTTAAATTCACCTTTGTGCGTTTTAATAATTAAATAATTTATCATTCCACAATTAATTCCTAGGTACCACAACAATACACTTTTTGAGTTAAACATAAAATTAAAACATGTTGCCTAATATGAATGTCGTAACTTGTTAATACAACTATTAGCTCACGACCGAAAGTCTGAGAGGGGTTGCGGACAGAAGAAGTATAGTTAATTTATCTAATTATTATAAACAGTAGGAAATCAAGGTTCTAGATTTACCGTGGCATACTGTAAGGACATTTTTAGTTTGCATAAACCTACGGCTAATTTGGCATTATCTTCTCGATTTCGAATTACGATTCCACCTGTATGTGGGCATTTCGGAGTATTCACTTGCAGTCAAATGCACTCATTCTGAGTTATCGATCGGCTTCAGGCCTGTTGGCGGTTAGAAAAACCGCGCACGTGTTTCTTATCGTACCGTTTCAGACCTAAATTTGTTGTAGAAGCGCTTACGTGCTGAGCCAGAATAGAGATAATTGCCGTGTGTTCGATAGAGCTAGTACGAGGTTTACCCCCCCACCTTTCGATACGAACTGTTTTAGCGTTGTTTTTGGACAGACTTGTCCCGGAGTGGCTAGAAGCAACAAGTGATTTTAAAGTGGTCGTCCCGCTGCAGGGCTCTTCGGGGTTTGCGTGAGCGAGGCTTCACGTTTGTTTATGGTGTGATTCATAGTTTGTTTTTGTACTACACGTGGTAGTGTTAGTTGTTGGGCGAACTTAACGTTGTTATTTATCGGTGTGAGCCTTGGAGTATCGTGGGGCGGCAACCCCTAAAACGTCGTTTGGGCGGACTCTCAGTGAAACCCCAGTATCGGCTTACCATGTTTCGCAAAGCTCCCGATTTTTTGTTCTGCCAATTTTCCGCAGCGTGCTTCGATTGTGTCTCGTTAGAGGATAATTTCCAGGCCACGTCCGCCAGCAGCTTCCCGTTGATTTGGTGCAGTCTCCTTAATAGTCTTCTGCAGAGTTTGGAAAGCGACCGTGTGCAGTAGCATAGGACATTGATTATAGTTAAGACAAGCTTCTTAAAGGTATCATAACATTGTAGTAGCTTTACAGTGCGAATTTCAAGTGTACCGAGTGTTTTGCCTAAGTGCCAGACAATTTGCGTAATGTTGCAATTATTGTTACATTGATTGTGTATATCTTTGCGTTTGCTAAACCTTTTATAGTTGCTTATCTGCCAGTTTAGTTCATTACCGTCAGATGATATGATTCTATTCAACTTTATGTAGTAACATTTGAAGCATGTGTCGCAGTTGTGCTATGTTTAGCTGATTACCGCCTTTTATTGCTGTTTATTGAGTCAGTGTTTTGAATATTTCAGTGTTCATACCGTTCACCATTCATTCCAATATTTAATTTCAAGTTTACCGCATATTTAATAGATTAATGCGTTACGCAATTTAAATAGTTAACCTTTACTAACCCATTTCGCATTTTTATGTAACCTTTTTTCTTCTTCGAATGTTTTTCTAACACATTTCATATTTGTTTAACTGTTGTTTTCTTTTGATATTGTGCATGCGATTTGTGTATGTATTTTTCAGTTGTAAAAGGAGTTTGGACAGCTGTTCAAGTGAGTTCTCGAAAGGTAGGTCCGATGATGTTGCACTTGGCATCGCTGACCAGTACACTTCCAAGGTTATAGTTGAAAGGTGAATCTATTATGTTTGCATTCCCGCGGAGGACGCATGGTGGCGCTCTCGCAATTAAGATCTGCTTTTCGTTTATTAGGCCGTTGCCCTGTGTGATCTCGCTCTACTGAAGTTAGTCGGCACTGTTTTGCAACAGGCTGAGGCATCGGTCTTATGTAATACATTCCCGATTTTAAGTTAGCTTACACGCTAGTTGTTTAGCATTGTTTGGCTTGTCGTGATTACCGTTTTGTACCCTTACAATCTAGCGAGTTATCGTAATTATTGTTTTAGCCTGTTACAAACTGGCAGCCCAACGTGGTGACATGTTTGGTTTGTCGTTAAGGCGTTTTCATTCAGTTACAATACCTCATAAATCCGTCTGAAATAGTACAGATACGACGAAAATGGCTGTAAAGAAAAGAACAGTAAATAGTAAGAATAAAGAAACACTAGCACATTTTCAGTGACCAATAGGCGTTTATTTGATATTCATGCCGTTTCCTTGGGTAATTTGCCACACTACAAAATCTTTATGTGATAGATATGTAAGTAAAGTATTCTTTATTATAAATTCAACTAATTACATGTTGTGTAGTTGATAATAAACTTAAATTTATTGTTGAAATCTTTTCAAAGCAGATCAAACAAAAATAATTGTTTTTCGTAGGAAGCGTATGATATACTAAACTAAACTAAAATTAAGTAGAGTAACCTAGATATATGAAGTTATATTAGAATAAAGAATTGGATGTGCGATGGAACAATTCGAATGCACCTCGTACACGTGCGACAAGTTTGTATGAGACTGACAAGTTAATTACAATGACAGAAATATGGTAAAGTAAGTATTAAATCATAATAAAATTATAGTAGAAATCTGGTGTGAGCCACTCACACAACTTGTTTTTACAGTCATCTTATAGTTAGCCAAAAATTTGATTTTTAATTTTTAAGCATTTGTCAAAAAATTGAAAAAATTACAAATGTTACAAAAACGGTACAAAATAGAGCGTTAGTTGAACAGACAAATTTTCTCTAAAATTTTAAGCTGAATTCAAAAATGTAATAATATACCGGGTGTTCTATTTAAAATAGGAGTTAATAAAAAAAATAGAAAAAAACAAAAGAAACCCAGTTTAGAAGTATTCAACTGGAAAATGATCTATCTCACATCAATACACATTGAAAATGTAATAAAAATGTAATGTTTGGAAAAAATCGTTGGAGCCATTTTTTGAAAAAATCGAAAAAAAATTAAAAATCACAAGAGTAAACACCTACTTCCGGTTATGCGATTTTCTTAAAAAGCTTGCTGTTGCATCTACATATTACACAAAACTTATACATGAAGTTTCAACGCGATGCCTCTTTTCGTTTTTGAGATATTCTGTTCACAGACAGCCAGACACACACACAGACAGACCAATGAACAAAAACATGTTTTTTGGATTCAGAAGACTCTGAAACGTGAAGATCTGTTAAGAACTCAATTTCGAATTTTTGGGGTGAATCCAATACTTCTTTTAGGTATCGTAAAAGGAAGTAAAGCCCGTCTACAAAATTTTGTTTATTATTTACTGAATGGTTAGTTGTACATAAAAGCATGTAGGATCTTTTTTGTAGAGAATTTCCTAGCCTTAATTTTTTGTAATAACTAAAAAAGTCATACGACCCATAGAAAGAGAGATATTTGCGAAAAACTTATTGCTCCTTGAATAACTCAAGACGCAAGCGCGATATCGATGGAGACTTTTGAGATGTAATGTCAAAATAAAGGTGTATGCAAAATTTCAGCTCACTTGGATTTTTTTGGCAGACGGATTCTAATGTAACTGGACTATAATCAAAACGTAGTAAAAGTAGGGACGAATATTCAATGGAGCTAACGCACCTCTATAATACGAGCATGCTTGTCAGCCATATTGAATCACATCACAAAAGCGGCAAATTCAAAAAATTTGTTACTTTTCAGAAAATGAAGATACGTTAATGTCTATACGTTTAATAGTAATAATTCGAGGCTGAACAACCGGTCATGCTCAAAGATTTTGAAAACTGAAAAACAGGAAAGACCGTAAATAGTTCATTCAAAAATGAATCAATGTTTTAGGCTTACCTTATATCAAAAAAAAAAAATTCCTTAGTCTTGAAATAGACTGAAGACACAAGAAAATGAACACAGTTGGCAACTCAAACACAAGGTTAGAAGCTAGAACAGCGAGCATAGATAATATAGCCCACAACGAGTGTACTGTTTGACGTTGTAGGGTTATGTTTTGGTTGCATCATGGCTACCAACATGTAAACGCGAAAGTACTGTGATGCAAGATTTTATACAACTTGTGCGACATGCGTCTTCTTGTATTATAAAGGGCTCTAAATGGAGCCATGACGTCACAAACGCGTGCCATTCTCACAGTTACTGCTTTAAAAGTAGCCCTTATCGACATATGTACGAGGGGAACTAGAAAAATTATCTACCTAGCCATGATAGAAACAATTGATAAGCTTCAGCTTGTAATGTCAAACAGTGACAAGTCTTTCATTGTTGCATGAAAAATTTGATTCATATCCGCCAGTAATTTTATATTTTGTGGAGTGTTTTGCGTCTAAATATGGGTCTTTTGAAATTAGAGCATCGAAGTGTAATAAAATTCTTTACAAAGGAAGGCAACAATTCGAAAAAGATTCGCGAACGAATTATTGCGGTGTATGGAGACGATGCTCCGTCATATTTCACAATTAAATTTTGGTCAAAAAAATTTCGGTGGGGACGGGAATCTATAGAAGATGATCCCAGAAGTGGAAGACCTGCAGAAGCGACAAATGTAGAAATGTGCAAGAAAGTGGAAGCCATGGTTATTGAGGATCGCCGTATAAAAGTATTCACCATTGCTACAGCATTGGAAATATCCGAACCTAGCGTTTTGACAATATTGCACGACAAACTGGGCATTAGTAAAGTTTCAGCAAGGTGGGTTCCCAGATTGTTGTCTCCTGAGCAAAACTTGCGTAGACAGAAAATTTGTAGAAACAATTTGGAATCTTTGGAAGCGGACCCCGACTTCTTAATGCGGATAGTGACTGGTGATGAGACTTGGGTACATCACTGGGATCCTGAGACGAAATTAGAGTCTATGCAATGGGTGCATAAGGGGTCTCCTCCCCCAAAGAAGGCCCTCACGCAATCTTCAGCTGGAAAACTCATGGCAACCATCTTTTGAGACATGCAAGGTATTCTTTTGATTGAATATATGCCTAAAGGCTCTACAATCACTGCAGAGGTAACACCCTCAAAAAGCGGCGTACATCTATTGTCAAAGAACGTCCAAATTTATCACAAGGTGAATCGCTCATTCTTCATGACAACGCGACCGTGCATAAGGCCTCCAAAAGCAAACCAATTTTGCATGAATGCCGCTTTATTGAGCTAAACCATCCACCTTATAGCACAGAATAACGTAGGTTGTTATTCTGTGCTTATAGTCCGGATCTGGCACCGTCCGACTTCTATCTATTTAGAAACCTAAAAAAGAATCTCAGAGGGCGTCGTTTTGAAATAGACGAGCATTTGAAGGAGGCAGTCAAGGACTATTTTGAGACCCAAGAAGAATAATTTTTCAACGGGCATTAACTCTTTGAAGGACAAATGGCATAAGTGCGTTGAAGTTGGGGGAGATTATATTGAAAAATAAAATTATTTAAAAAACCGTATGTAATTCGTTTCATATTTAGGTAGATAACTTTTCTAGTTCCCCTCGTATTAAAGTATAGAAAATCGAAGATCAATTTTGCTGTCGTCCCATAAAGTACGACATATTTATTTATAATTCTTCGACATATTTAAAGGATTTAAGTTTAAAACAGTTTTATTATATTTTTAGATAAAATTGAAATTCAAAGTACGGAAGCACATGCGGGAACATGATGCATTACTGATCATGGAATGTCAGATATCAGCTATCACTAGATAAATGATACCTCCGTAGAGGTATTCGTACACTGCGTTCCTGAGCACATTAGTTGGATAATATGTCTGAAGTAACACTTCTAGTGTTTCTTTTCCAGTTTCTTTTCGACCCCTTACCGGTTTTCAGTGTTCCGACTTCCTGCTGTTTGTCTCTGGCTTTTTAAAGTTTAGCACATTCTTGTGTGTTTTCAACACCCTTGTAGTACTCTCTCTATGAGGACCGTTTTGCTTTCTTCACTTCGTCGTTATATTTTGTAAGGGGCTCTTTGTAGGGAATCCAGCTCCCGGACCTTCCTGCTTTGTTAAACAGCATTCTCGTCTCCACTCGCAATTCAAAAGCTGATTGTTACACCAAGAGTCTGTCTAGTCTGTCAGGACATTTTTAAAGTTTACGAACGTGCAGCTATTAGCGTATTTATCTAAATTACGACTCCGCTTGTATTTGAGAATTCCGAACTATTTCGCTTACAGTCGACGATCTTAAATGCGTTCTTTTGGTGTTACTTGGCTTATATTCGTTGGCACGCTAAGTTTAGCCGTTATGGAAATATCGATTTTGTCTGTCGTATTCGAAAATATTCCTCGAGTTGATTTTAAAACACCACGCCTTCGGGTGCGAGAGAGAGGGCCGGTAGCCCCGAGTGCTTTTTATCGGTCGCGCGTCTATGGGGGCAGCATTTTTTTGAGCCAGTTAGTACGCGGCACTTGCAGGGTTCAGTTGGTCTTTGTGTTCTTGCAGCCGGGCGGCGTCGGACCTTTTGGGGACGACTCGACGTCGCAAGGCGTCTTGAGTGTTTTACCGCACCATGCCGTTGAGTTTCTGTGCGAAATGCCGCCATTTTGTTTGTCTTTGGGACTTCCGATTAAAGCTTTTGGCCGTGCGTTACGTATTGTTTGGTGTGGGGGCGTGAGTGTTCGCTAGATTGTTGAGAAACGTAAGCCTTTGAGTCTCCAATTTGCCGCGGGGCAGCAGATCTCAATTTAGCGTCGATTAAACGGATTCCTTTTGTTGGGGGACTCATTTAGCAGTGTTTTGTACCGGCGAAGCTGTCATGTCATTCTGCCTCCCGTTCGCACTTCGTATTACAGCTCGTTGAAAGGTTAAATCTCCACGTGTCCGGCTCACAGCCTCCCGTTCCGTTATCGCAGTATTTGCTTCTCGTCTGGTTCTATGCAGTATCTGGGACGGTTGTCGTTTCAACGGCAAAGGACATCAGTATCGCACAACCAAGCTGCGTCAGGTATAGTTTGTACTATTTATTAACGTTTATTCGTGCAGTTTAACATTTATACAGTGTGTTGCGTCGAATTATCGAACAGTTGTGATAACGTCTCAGTCAGTTAACTTTCATTGTGTACCTCTTTGTAATTGTCAAACCGTTACAGCTGTGTTTCTGTCTGTTGCAGTTCATTTACCGTCAGTTAATATAGCTTTTTTGCATAGAATGTACTATTCATACCGTTTCACGAAATTATTGTCGATGTACAGTTTTAATTAGTGATGGGCTTATTCGAATAAAAAATAACCGGTTATCCGGTTATTGAAATAACCTATGTAACTCGGTTTTCGTTCCAAGTATTCCAATGAAAAATAACCTCATCCTGATACGTACTACGTGCCGTATCTCAGCGACCTGCGAGTGATCGAAATTTTGTAAATAAGGCGTCATTCATAACTCATAACCATAAGCAAGGCAGATTGTACTGAAAACCACCATTTGGACTCGCGGTCGATCCGTCGTCATATGATATGAACATAAATCAATTTTTTGCCGCCTTTAACCCGGCCGATCGATAAACATAAACGTTTTACCACTGTTTTTTATTGCGATCAGCAAGCAGTCCCGCATATTTCTTTCTTTCTACACTTCTTAATAAATACCTCTTAATTTCCAATACATAACACATAATGTACATATTATGTTTTGGTTATAGATCGGAAGAATGTAGGAGTAATCGAGCTAATGCAGAATAGCGAGTAGTAAAACTCGTGCAAATACAACAATATATTATTGATAATTATTATATTATTATAAATCGCCAGCAATCGAAAACAATAAAGGTGTATCCAGATATATTTCATTCATATCCACAATTACTTATTGCACAAACTCCTTAGAAATCAAATAAAAATCATTTATACAATTATTATAATTAACGATTAACTGAGATCCTCTGCTATCTGCAAGTTACGATGGCGATGCAGATGACGCTGAACCGCGTAACCGGCGAAATCGAAACGAATCGAGAGCCAAAATGTATTCGAATGATTATTCAAATAATCATTCGGTTATCAATATCATTCGAATGCAAATAATTCGGTTATGAAAATTGTCTGGTTATGCCCATCACTAGTGTTAATGTCAATTTATGATAATAGTTTAAGACGTTGCGCAACCATCGAACTACCGTATTTACATTTTGGATTTACATGTGCCTTTTTATACAGTTCCAAATATTTTGTGTCAATACATGTCATGTCATTTTAAATGTGGTTTCCTTTGTGATTGTGCATGCGCTTTGTGTGTTTATATTTTACAATTAGAAGAGGAGTTTGGTCAGTTGCCCAAGTGGATTTTAAAAAGGTAGGTTCGTTGTTGCTGAACCGGCTTGCTGTCCAGATTACTGCCAAGTGTAAAGTTAAAAGGTGGATTCTTATACTTCCCTTTTCCACAGTGGGTTCACCTGTGCAGAATTTTCTCTAGTAGGAATTGGGTGGCGCTTAATCAATGTATGTCTGTTTATCGTTCATTAGGCCGTTGCCCTTGTGTTATCTCGTGTTGGACCACCCCTCGCTTCACTGAGTCTAGTCGGCACTTCTTGTTACGGGTTGGGCAGCGGTCCTATGTGAGTTACATTCCCGATTTTGAGAGATATCGTACGCGCTAGTCGTCTAGCTTCTTTGTGACTTTTCGTGTGAGCTGACGCGTTGACGTAAATGTCGTTTTAGACCGTAACAAACAAGTCGACTAATTTGTAGTTGCATTACAGATCCGAAGGCATTTATTATTAATACAATAATGGCATCTGCAGTAGTTTATAATTCAACAATATTACTAGCTCTAGAGTGCATGCACAACGTTCTCCCTATATGAGTCTCACCTGCAGTTTCTGAGATTTCTTTACTCCATGTTAGTTACCAGTATGGTTTTAAGGTCAGTTTTAATATACGTATGGCCTGAGAGAGTTGCCTCTTCATATACATGCCATTTTTCTTCCAGATTTGTCATTGTTGGAGTGGCTAAGGTTATATCAATGATCTCCGTTCTAACACTAATTACAAAAGTAGGCTCATTGCTTTTATTCATTGCCATGAATCTATTTTCTCAGAAAAATGTAGGAGTTACTTACCGCTTTACTTGATATCGCTCCTACCGCGTACAGTATGGTGACTATTTGCATCACAGCCAAGCAGTTGCTACAGATTCTCTCTCTGCAGTAACCTATAAGCCTTTGCATCTCAAGATAGTTGGTTTCCCTGGCAGGTCATACGGAAGGTATGACGATCCAACAGTAAAATTTTTATCTGTTTAAACTGCGTTACAACATATGTATTTTAGCTTAATTTTAGGGACAGTACGTAACACTACTTAGTTTAGATTTTGTAATACCAAGACATATTTAGCGGTAGTAAGTAACATTGGTAAATGGCCAAGCCCAGTTCGTTTTGGGCTTCCGACCGCCCTATAATCAAGCTATTTTGACGTTTCCATTTCGTCCGCTAAACGCTACGACGGATACATGGGGTGATCTCACCAAGTTGGTGAGTTAACAAAATGGGACTAGTGGGCAATTTCTAGTGTCTTCGACGTACCGCATCTCTTGAGATAGTTCTGTGAGACACTTCACCTTGAATTACTTCCGATGTGCTTGTCTGCACGCTTCTTTGTCTTCTCTCGCACCGTCCTTTGGACGCCTGCTTGGACGTGTTATGAGCTATATACTTAGCGTTGTTTTGGATTGTGCAGAACCTGGATATTTACCAATAAATTACGACAAAATTAAGGTATCAAGCTCACCACGACATTTAAAATTGGTTTTATTTAATGCTCATTCAGCGCAGGTTTAGGACTATTAAAAATTGTAAATTGTAGATAGTGTCAGTATACATGCAGATTATGTAGCTATTAGGTGATGTCACCGATGAAGTTTAACAGGTAAGTGCAGCCTTGTTCTAGAAATTTAAATAATAAATATTGCACTGGCTACCCTATTTAAATTGTGCCTTTCAATATGTAAACTTTCAAATATTGATATGATAGCGCCTGAAACTCTTACAGAGTTGGGTTCAGTTATCTAGTTACTTTTTTCTGAAAAAGTGATTTTCAAATATTTTAAACTATTCATTCAAATCGAACGTCACTTCTGATGTCAACCAAATGTCAACAACAATTTTCAAATCTGAATGACAAATGCCCAATCTTTAGAATGGTACATTATAACATTAAATAACACAGTAACTTATTGTTTCCTAATTAATTTCACCTTTTAAAATGTCTTTATTTGCTTTCTAGTTGGTATACTCTCAGAAATCACGCACCTTGTATATTTTAATTCAACAATGTTCAAGACTGCAACCTATCTTTTAGCCGCAATCGACTCCTCTAAGCAGCTCCCTGCAATACAACTCTCACGAACAGACCACCAGTCCCAAACTTCGTCCAACACTACGAAACCCAAAATCCGTGACAGCTACCAGCCAACAGAACAATCCCAGATATCCTCCTGTCTATGCCACTACCTTCCGGAATGTACCCTTTCGCTTCACCGACGCCCTTCTGGACTCACCACTCAACAACGAATAGATTGATGTAACCCCTTTCTATTTATGTTACTTGTCAAATGTATTCTTCTCAATAAAGCTGTTCCAATACAACTTTCAATTATTCACTTGTAAATAACAATTCTTGTATCCATTAAGTTTTACCACATGCCAATTATCTTTTGTAGTTAATTCTTTACTTCTCTTACTTACTTCTTAATATTTCACTTTTTTATATACCACGTAAATTTAGATATTACCCTTCTTAAATAAGCCAAGACATTTTCACAGTAAAAGAGGGTTAAATTCAATATTTTTCATTAGACCAAAACGATTTTCTTACATATTTTTCAAGTTGTTATTTCTAATAATCTGAAACAAAATTAGTAACTACTACATTTTTATTCTTTATGCCTTCTGGTCTATATTCTTATTTGATACTACCTACTTTAATTCTACCCTTATTAGAATTTTGCATTTGTCATTGTTTCTTCAACCGTATTTCTAATATTCTCTTTATTTTTAAACCACCTGTAACCTTTCAATAGCTATCATTCAATTACTAATTTGCTTTAACTCAGATTTATTCAGGAAACTTTTTAAACATCTTCGGCTATTATAACGGGTTCATATGGATTGTAATAACATCCCATTTACTTTTACAAATTTTAATTTTATCTACAAACATAGTATAGTCGTATCATAACAATATATTGCTTTTATAGTTGGGTTTTATTTGACATGTTACTTGCTGTGTGTAAAGCTGGAATCAGACTCGGACAGGTCTTTTTTCGATCGCCAGCGTGGCCGAACGGTTAGGGAGCTCGACTGCGGTGCTATGGTGCGGAGTTCAATTCCCACTTCTGTCAACTGGTGGGTGGCCCACCCAGTCGCTTTAAAAATTGGGTACCAAAACCACGGTTGTGGAAGTAGGGAAAGTAAGGCAGTTGGCGAAGGCGTGATGCTAACGACATCACCCAGTACTCTGCTAATGGTGTGCCAGATGACTGGATTTCGGAAAGAGATATTTGGGCGACCCTAACTTGCCAAGTCTCAAACCATATTCCTACGTGCGGAATGAAGCTCCCTAAACTTTACTTTTACAAGTCTTTTTTCAAGCAAAGCATAACACATTTTTAGGAACTAAAGTAAGTTTCTACCCAGCCTGGCCAGTTTTCCGGAACCCATAAACAGTCCTTGCCCCATTGAAATGCTTTCCGTTCCACTCCTACACATTTTATCAGCAGGTGGCGCTCATCAATTTCCTCGCTTTGGTACGCTTTGATATCCTATTTTAAAGTTGAGCTGGAAGACAAAAATATAGAAACATTTTTCACTATTTCACTGAGCTATTGGACCTTCTTTTGGCTTGTTGGGGTGTCTTAAGTTGATCGTGCGTTCCCCTAGAAGCTACGTGGCCCACAAGCTTCAGTTAAGTTAGTCTTAAGTGTTAGTGCGCATGCAGATCCAAAAGTTCGTGAACTCTGCAAACGTTGCCCTATTAGCAACCCATAACAACATGTAGAACCAACTTCAGACAAGGTGCACTACAATATCAATTTCGTCGAACTAATCCACTACCGATTTGAGGTATAACAGTGCTGTTGTTAGCGGTGTTTCTGGCAAAACCTATTTGATGGCTTTTTCATAGTCTTTTATTATTTCTTGTATTATATTACCTAACAAAATTAAGAATGATATGTTTTATCGAACTTTTTCCACTATCTAGGGTGTATATTAAGAATAATAACGATGACAGAATGCATGCTTGTTTGACTTCTGTTTGAAACGGGAATCTGGTTGCCTTGCCTAGATGGTTTATTTTTATGTTAACATATACGTATAGTCAATGTATTTACATGCTTTTTTGTTGTTAATTAGGCTTAAACGTTGTAATCTATCATAACGAAAAGTGCGAGTCCGACCGTGTGCAGCGAGCGAATTGTGAAGCGTAATTTCGTATGTACAGCGATAAACGAGAGACAGAAGCAGTCACTTGCGTGCCCGGCGCACGTTAGCTAGAGGCTTCTAGTGCATTGCGCAAAATCGCCTACAACAAATTAAATAGTAGCAGCTAAGAAAGCTGCATACACTTTGAGTGCAGCACGCCGCGTTCACCTGTCCAGCAAATGACAGTTTAGCTGCATTCAGGGTGAGTACATATTGCGACACCCCCAAAATTATATTTGAAACGTGCCAATGATTTCGTGCGACAGCCTACCAAGTGGCGCCGAAGCAAGAAGCGAGGGGCTTTCCAGGTGCCTTCGTGTGGAATTCACTTACGAATCATCCCAATAATGACATTCCAAGGTGAGGCTAATAAGCAACATAGCAGCTCTCAGGACCCAATTCCCACGTAACTTAATACCTAGAGGAAGTAATCGCGCTAAATTAAAGGAATGCGCTTAGATACATGAATTGAGCCGGGTTATTTTGGCATTTATAATGTTGTTTAAAAGTATTTATATGTCAGACACAAATCTGCTACTATTTAAATGTAAATGCGGGTAGTCTAAAGCTATATCGCCCGTAGAGCGTCTTTTCGTATTTTATATTTGCATTTAGGAATGGCCAATCGTTCTAGGTTTTAATCCTATTTTCTTTTGTTTTCTTTACGATTTTATATGCGTTTTATAGACAATATATTTGTGTACACAAATTGAGTTTTTCTGTATATGTTGTTCAAAATCAGATTCAGTCCGAGAACATTACAGGTGCAGACGAGATCAGGTGCAAATGATAATCATTCGTAACCAAAACTGGGCAAGCATACTGTGTTAACTTGATAGACAAACATAGTAAATCATCTATAAAAATACTAAGGCGTACGAGACTTAAATTTAACGTCCAAACGGAGGAGCTAACAAATGTCTTGTGTCAGATTTCTGTTGCAAAACCTGATAGTTTACCATTATAAAGTTTTGAGTTCTTATATCCGACTTTAATTAAGCGAACTACTTTTTCTGGCATTACTTAATTTATCAGAGCTATTCATACATATTTCCCGTTGATGGAGTCAAAAGCACGCTCGTAATCTATCGTAGCTGTAGCGATGACTTATGTTCGTGTGCTTATTTGACTATGATTCTTATTGTTCCTACGTTATCTACACAAGACCAGCCAGCCTAAAACCCCTTTGTTCTTTCCGCAGTTAGTTATCCAATATTTCAGCTAATCTGCTTATAACGATTTTGTTGAATCATTTGCTTACTATACATAACAAGGTAATTCCTCTCCATTTGCTGCAGTGTTGTAGATTACTTTTTTTAGATATTTTAGCGATCACTCCTGGTTTCCATTCTTCAGGGAAAGTTTCCTCTTCCCAAATTGTTCATGCTAAGAAGCACTTCCATTGTAGTAGATATCCCAGCTTTCATAATATCTGTTATCATTCTGTCAGCATCAAGCGTCTGGCCAATTTTCATTAATGGAACTGATTTTCCTACTTCTGTTTCTGTTAGGATGTCTGCATTGATGTATCTGGGAGTTTGTTTGCAATAGACTTAAAATGCTGCCATATCTAAATAGTGGAATGGGTGGGGTTTGGATGAATAGACGTTCGCTGGCAAAGGTCAAATTAGTCGGTACAGGAAAAATGCTTTTGTTATTGATTAGGGCGTTAGTGTTTTAAATACCTGTGACCTCCTGGTAATTTTGTAGAGTGCCTAGTTCGGGAATTTCGACCTTACTTTATTTTTGTGCCTTTGAAAATAGTTACCTAGCTGCAAACACACGGAACTGCATTGCGCTTTACAAATAAATATAATAGACAAAATTTCAAAGGACTCTATTAAGGCAACATTCATAATATTAAATTTGAGCTGGCCAAACGTGCAGCTGCAACCGCAACAAGTGTTTTCCAAAACAATTTCTAAGAATTATACCTGCGCGTTATTAGAAAGGCTAGTCGAAGGCCTGCGGAAAAATTTTATAGAGGCAAAGAATATTGATACGTTCGTGCAGAGAGCTGAAGGCGTTGCTGCACTACAACTGGGGATATGCCCGAAAGCGTCACAACGACATTTATATATAGACACATGCAAAATTTGGCAGTAATTTACATGCACAATACTACAAGCTCAATCTATTCTAGCACACCATATCATACTTACAATCAACGTCAAATCTCACATGCAATATGAAATAATGGGTGCAGTCCCTGATCAGCGGTCAAATAAAAACCCCAAAGGAGGTTATAGACCCCGGGGCGTCGAGTAGAGCCCTAACGCGGTCGTTGTCAAAGTTTAGCGATGAAAGCTTTGCCAAATGGAAGGTGTGGCATTAAATGGAAGCAAAATCGATGGCTTCGTTTGAAGAATAAACAGCGGTAGTTGAGAAATATTTAAGGACATTTAGCATAAATTCACTATGCGTTGAACGGAAGGGTTTTCAGAGCTTTTTTGGGTGTCGGAGGGTTGCGACACGATAGATTGATGTACAGGGCGCTGAATACTTTGCAGTCTACAGAGCATAGCGGGACACGAATGTATCCAACCATCGATTGATATGAAATTCCGCAAAAACTCAAATTCGAGACGATATTCAGAAAACTTATATGCCTGAGTTTCGGGAAGTTACAACATCCGATTTGCCTAACCAGCAGACCAGCACAATATAATTTTCCAAGCGGCTATGTTCATGAAACAAAACAACACTCCGCAAAATGGCCTGTGCTAGATTACATCTGGACAGCTTCTGCCGATCTCTTCCTTCGCGCTCTAACGTGAGGAGAAGTTGTTGGATACGACTCACACGGCTCCTACTGAGGCGGTACAAGGATTTTCAAACGATTCATGCATTTCTTGCGTGATTCCCCTTTTGTAATTTAAGTAACTCTTACGGCGCGTGTAGCCACCGCTAAGACCAGGACACGAGTGGTCGTTATCAGGGCAGTAACTAGAAAAAATTTCACTGTAAGCAAGTCGACATTTTGCGACTAGTAGTACACTAACGATAGCAGTGATAAGAACTTGAATAAAAACGTAAAACGTAATTCTAACAAAGCAGTAGTACGTATTATTATGACTTGAAACTTGAAAATTTGCCAACTTATTATCTCACCTTAAATGTTTAATGTATTAGTAATTCTTGTTTCTCTTGAGATATAGTTGACCTTAGAAGATTCTTAATTAGTTTTAATTTAGAAAATAATCGTTCGCATGGAATATAACGTGTATACCAAATTAAGGGCAATTTTCTTTGTTATAACTAGCATTATTTTGGATGAAATCATTAATATTAAAAACTTCTTTCTTTATTTCCCGCTTATTTAGTCCTTTTTTAATTAATATGAAAGAAATTATTTTTTCCCGGTGCTATTTTGGTGCCCCATGCCGCTTATATACCTAGGCGGATGCCTACTCGCCCTGTATGTAGTTACGACTCTGGTCGTTGGCAGGTAGCTTGTTGCCACCCTTTCCACACAAGAAACCAACTTAAACCTAATACACTAACTTAAAAACTACAAATATTGCTGGTTGGACGAAACAATGGTTATTATCAGCATCTGTTCTAATAAGCTTGCAACGTAACGGGGTGGCTTATACTGTTTTTCACTTCGTTACATGTTATGCCTCGTGGTAGCTCATTGCCAGAGTTCTGTTGTGTGTACTACACTCAAGGAAAAAAGTAATTGTTAAAATAATTCAACAAGTGTACGGTACTTAAAATATGTAATATTAAAAGTTGCTAATTAATTGGCTCTTCCTGTTTCTATCAGTACTGCAATCCGTTCGACCTCCTAATGCGGACGGTAGGTGGCGTTTTCCGGATTAGCATTGTGTGCTGTAACATCAAAATGGCCGGATTTACTCTGTAAACAAACGACAGTTACGGGTTATACTCAATTCTATGGGAGTTGTAGGCGTTGGTTACTTGTGTGATCTGGCTCAGGTCTGCATGTCGACTAGCTTAGACGAGCTTCAAACGCTTTCTTTGGCTTTGCCGCTGGTTCGGGCTATTGAATTCATTGGAGGCCGCAGTCTAAGAAGATAATTCGTTTACAGGGGCTCCTGGGATAGTTTGCCACGTTTGCTCGGTCGGCACTACAACTGCATCAGGAGATATTTTTAGGGTTTTTAGGAGCGATTGATATACAGGGTGTACCAGAATAACTGTTCCTAATGCTCATAATTGAGAGAGGGTATATTATTCAACACTTTTTAATAACAAACTAGTGTTCGGAAATACTTCCATGCTGAATTAAAACTGCATGAAGGATATGAGGATTAGAAATTTTTCCAATGTGGATACATAATGCATTTCATGTTTTTTACTTCGCTTAACTTTTGACACATGTATCATAACCTAACTTTAAATATTACTAATTTCTAGGTACACTCAGCAATCCTTCATGCAGTTTTAATTCAATATGGAAGTATTTCCGAACACTAGTTTATTATTAAAAAGTGTTGAATAACATGCCCTCTCTCAATTCTAAGAATTAGGAACAGTTATTCTGGGTCACCCTGTATATAGGGGACCTCGGGAAGGTTTTTTGCTCGATTAGTTCGACAGCGGTTTCAGGCGATATTTCCAGGGGTTTCTAAACTATTATTATGTACAGGGGTCCTTGGGAAAGTGTTTCGAGTTCTCTCGATCGAGGCTACAGCAGAACATAAATTCGGTACGAGGTTTTCGGGAAAGTTTATAGCGAGCACTGACTATCTGACATTAACAGCACCAATGATCCAACCCTTTCACTGCATTTAAAGGTATGCCAAAGTTTGAAACCGACTTTTGTATTGAAATCCACCAGGATTAATACATCTTGTTTGTTGGTTTGGCCGTACGTTTTGTTGACTATGCTGTAGGCAAGTTATCTGTTCTCGTTTTATGCAATTTCTGGTCGCCAACGCTTATTTTAACAGTAATTATTCTTTCGAAAATACGTTTCTACTGTATTAATTTGTATCCAATATCAGGTTCTCGGACTATTCCCACTCTATACTGATATTAGGCATTTATTCTATATTTAATAAACCTCATTTTTATTTGCTGGGTACAGTGGAAGACCAAACGCAGTGTTCACTGCTGCTGAACTGCTACCCAATGGTTTCCCCAATTAACTTGTTTCTTTAATTTGGTTTTCTGTACTGTTGCTACGTGTGGAAATAAATGCATTATTATTATTATTATTATTATTATTATATCCTGATTTTTCGCCTTTTAAGCCTGAACATAGGAAAGTGTAATCGCTTATCGTTATTATCTCACTAATTTCACTGCTTTAGATCATTTTTTATTTCAAATTTCTTCTTGGCCAGCTCTATGATAGTTATTTGTAATCACATCCACCAACCAATTAATAAAATACTGCTAAATTTATTTTTAGGTGGATTCGTTTTTAAAAAAACTTTATATTATAACTTATAACAGTTAATAACAGTACCTAGACTATAATTCTTAAGTAAATGATATTCCGCAAATTTTAACTAAGTATTTAAACAACAGGAAAAGTAACTAAGAATTTAATTACAGAAAAAAGGGTTATTTTTAACTCAAAAATCGGCAAAGAGAATCGAATGTGTAATGTGTAATTGAAATTTCTAATTCTTATTACATACATCTACACCGTATAGACAATTACTGTAATTACATGACTCGTGTCTGTGGTCGCAGTTCAAACACGATATGGTGTTTTGTAGCAATGAAGATTATATGTAAAACAGGTAGTTAAGATTTAATATAAATAACAATAACAAGGTAAAATAAGTTAACATTGTAGTTATAAGGTCCAGTTTAAACTTGCATTTGTTAGGTCAAGTGATAAGTCACATTCAATGCTAGCAGGACGGTTATTTCAAGAAGAAAACTTGTTGGAAAAGCGAATAATGTAAATGGAAAGTAAGTACAATCTATGATATTTGTCAAAAAAGCCGTTCTCATGCAAGAAAGCGTCAGAAAAGTCGACCCTTCGAAACCTCTGAATTATTCCGATGGAAAAAGATTTTAAATAATTATGAATTTTTAGAAAATGAAAATAATAGACGACTCAATTCATAAAATCATTATTTGAAATAATTTTCATTTAGTAAACTATAAATGTTTACAGATCAAAAACTTCAAGTAGTTGAAACTTCAATGTCATAAGTTGAAAATTGTAGGTTGAACTCTTACCATCTATATATGGATGGCTATTGGCAATGGTTATTTTTTTCCTGAATTAATAGTTTTGTACTTATTTTTGTGGTGGAATTCTAACACCATATTTTCTTAGTTCTTTCACAATATCTGATAATACTGAAGGCTTTAGAATTTTGTTGCAATTTAAATTAATAATTTTGATATGAATTTTAGCTGAGATTGGATTTACAGCTTTATTTAGTCTTACGTTAAATAATTTATAAACATGAAAGTAAATGCGCGTGCTCTTAATAGATAAAAGTTAGCAATTCTTTCGATAGTTTTCCATTAATATCAATAAGAACTTTACAGTGACAGGACACACACATCGATGGTTTTGTTTTAAATTTTAATTTGACGAACTTTAAGTTTATTTTTACTTCTTTTTACAATAAAAGAAGTATTGGATCCTGAACTCAGAACACATGTTTTTTCATTGGTCTGTCTGTCTATATGTCTGTGTGAGAACAGAATATCTCAAAAGCGAAAAGAAATATGACGTTGAAACTTCATGTATAAGCTTTCTGTACTATCTAGATGCGACAGCAAGCTTTTGAAGAAAATCGCCTGACTGGAAGTATGGTGTTTACTCTTGTTTTCAGTTTTTCCGATTTTCTCAAAAACGGTTCTAACGATTTTTTCAAACGTTATATTTGTATTACATTTGTAATGTTTATTTGTGACATATGTGATTTTCCAGTTAAATACCTCTAAAATGTTTTTCTTTGGTTTTATCATACTGTATTAGGTAAGCTAAAAACAAATTTTTGACTAATTATGAGGTCGCTGTAAAATAAAGTTGTGTGAGTGTATCACACCAGATTTTTTGAGTTTCAATTTTAAAATTATATTTTATGTTTCAATAGCTCTTCTGTAATTTATCAATTTTGAGCTTTTTTAAAATTTGTAACATTTTGTAAATTACTCCTTTTCTTAAACTATTTTATTTTTGTAAATTTTGTAGCGACTTAAAATTAAAATTGTCAAAGTTATTTATTGCAAAATCTGAAAGAGCTATACATAGTATTTGATTTATTTGGAGTGGAAATTTGTATTTTCTTTACATTTTGTTTGGTTTGCCTTACATATACAGGGTGTTTATGAATTGCAAAGACAAACTTGAAGGGGTGATTCCTTGATCAATTCTAACATAAAAAGTTCATACAAACATGGGACCTAAACAGCTTCGTTTTCAAACTACAGGATGTTCAAGTTTAAAGATTTTTTTCCTAATATTTGGAAAACGTCTAGAGGTATTCTAATGAAACTTGGTGTAGGTTAGTATTTTATAAAGTGGCATTGTTCGGTCAAAAGAAATTTAATTTATTTCTACTCGTGGCGTGCATCGGGGCGACCTCAGTTACCTTATTTTATAAAAATCTGGTACGCCATTGTTTCTAGCCAAAAGTTTTGAAGCTATTGTAAGATTGTTTACTATTAAATAATATTTTTTAAATACTTATTTAAACTGCATTTTCAAACGAAGCCGTTTAGGCTCCATTAACGTCCAATGAACGAAATTGCTGTTACAGATTTTTCCGTTTTTCTCGAAAAAGGTTTATTCTATCAAAAAAATAAAAGATACATCTTTTGTATAGTTTTAATGGATGAAGCTAAACAACTTGTCGTATTGGTTAAAAAACCGTGGCGTACCAGATTTTTCTAAAATAAGGTAAGTGAGGTGGCCCCGATGCACGCCACTGGTGGAAATAAATTAAATTTATTTTCATCAAGCAATGCCACTTTATGAAATACTATCATACACCAAGTTTCATTAGAATAACTCTAGGCGTTTTCCAGATTTTTGAAAAAAAAAGTTTTTTGTTTAAAGTTTAACATCCTGTATCTTGAAAACGAAACTGTTTAGGTTCCATGTTTGTACGAACCTTTTACCTTAGAATTGATCAAAGAATCACATCTTAAAGTTTGTCCCTGCAATTCATTAACACCCTGTATAATTTGTTTCGCAATTAATATAGTCTATTTGATATATTATATTTATGTCTTGTTTATATTTTAATGTACTTAAACAAATTGACCTATTGTATTATGATTTTTAAAGGCTATTTGGAAATTGTAATGTTTCAATTCATTTTCTAATAATTTTAATAATTTAGAAATATATGGCAATAGATTATTGTTAAATTATTTCCAACAAATAGATTGTAAGCTAGTTGATCGATAGTTATGTTCATTTTTTAATATTCCTATTCTATTAGCTATATTTTTACTTATGAATTTTAAGAGATAATTTTTTGAACATATTTTAATTCTTTCTACTTACTTTTAGTTGTTTATTAGGATTTTTCTGTATTTTGTAGTTGTGATTTTGGACTTTAGGTATCTGTCTAGTTTTACATATTTGCGCTCAAATTATGCCGTTTTGTTTTCTAATTAACGTCTAAAAAATATTGAATTTTGGTTATTTTTGTTCTCCGTAGTGGATTTAAATCTAACGTAAATGTTAGTAAATGTATCCAAGATATTTTTTATGTTTAGTTTATTAGCACTTATTATGTCATTAACAAATCTTTGATAAAATGATATTTATTTTAAAATTCTTCTATGTTTTGCATTATCATTGCATCATATTATTAATCAGCTACCTATAGTAATTGATAGTGGTTGGTTCATTGCTACTCTAAATTTTTGTTTGTAAATTTACTTGTTATAATGGAAATAATTTGAATTGAGAATATATTGTACAGCTTTTAGAAATTCCTCCTTTGGTATATCTGTTAATTTTTACTTCGTCTAACAGACGAAGGAGGTATTGTTCGTGAAAAACCACCTTCTGGTTTCTTTAATTTAAAAAAAAATGTGTTAGGTTTTTGATCTGCATGTGATATTTGTTTTATTTTTATTTTTATTATTTGTTAATGTGTTACATATTGATGACCAAATTTTATTTTTGTTTTCTTCATCTAAATTTGTTATACCATATTCAATGTTAACCGTTATACGAGTTATTCAATTTCGATACTCACTATTGGGATTTCGAAAACGGTAAGAGATGCAAGGTCGGTAAAATTCTAATGCTGAATAATATTCAAAAAGAAATTCGACCTAGCCGTGTTAGTTTTTGAGTTATGTCCAAAAAACAAAAATGTTGTTTTTTTTGCTATACATTGCTTATTATGTTACTTAGAACAAGACTTTTTGAGATATTGATCCTTACTTTCTTATTTTGAATGCACATCAAGTATGGCCATGAGCCTATGACTCCGTTAAACAGAACAGTAAAAAGTTACTAATATAAGGTTTGCTACACTTATTTTTATAAATAAACTGCTCAAGTACAGGTCTAAAGAGTAGCTTCAGCACTGCGAAAACATTAAGTATTATAGTGCACCCAGAATGTGTAGTTCAAAACGTGACCACCGAACTTCTGTAGATGGCGCCAAGTGGACAAGCCGCCACTGTGCTACAGTGCTTGGAAATTTTGCAAAGTGGAAAATCGCCACCTTTCGCCAAAACCAAATAGCGCATGAAGGTGCTCGCGACCTTAGCAACAACTTTGCCCCCTTTAAAAATTTCGATATCTGTAGCCGTTCGAAAGTTACAGGCGATCCAGACAGACAGACAGACAGACAGACAGACAGACAGACAGACGGACGGACGGACAAAACGTTCGCATAAGTACGCTGAAGCTACTTATAACCGATATATGCGAGAATTTTTTTCCCCCCGATTAAACACTGAGGGCCTATAAAATAGTATATTATATCATGAGGGACTAAAGTGCACCATTTAATCCCGTGAGTGGAGTTTGTTGCCTCGAGGGCGAAGCCCGAGGGCAATAACCACTCAAGGGATTTAGGCACTTTAGTCCCGAGGTATATACGCTATTTTTTGCACTTTTGGGAACATTATCATCAAACATTTCCAAAATTTGGAAACTGACAATTACAAATTATTACAAACTGAATTGCAGCAGGTCCTGGATAGCCTGAATCAGTTGGAAGTACTGAAGTGTATTGTCAGTATATGTCAAATTCGAAATTTGCAGGTTAAGTTTTACGTCAGTGTGTGTCAGATGACAAACAAAACCTGACCTACTAACCTCGTGTGTACATAAATTTACCATAGTTACGGTATCATTTTTACTTTAGTCCCTAGGGATTAAATGAGTTACTTTAGTCCCTAGGGATTAAATGATCTACTTTAGTCCCTGTTTACGGGGACTAAAGTATCAACTTTAGTCCCGGAAGTGCAAAAACATCTTTTCACATATATTATCTCGATTATTTATGAAAACAAGTGTAGCAAACACTATACCAATAAAAATAAAAAATAAGCTCTTCTTGATGATATCGGCCATAGTTAATAAATAAGAAAGTTAGGATCAATATTTCGACAATTATGACAACAAAAGGGAATCTAAAATCAGATTTGAATCATTCATTAAAAAGTGTCCTAATAATGTTAAGTGAGTTTTATTCTTAGTACCATAATAACCACCATATAATTAAAAAAAAAGAAAAACTAAAATGTTTGTTTTTTGAACAGAATTCAAAAACTAAAACGGCTAGGCACAATTTCTTTTTTGAATATTATTCAGCATTAAAATCGGCAACTTTGCTCCAATTTAACCAACTTTGTATCTCTTACCGTTTTGAAAATTGAATAACCCTGTATGTATTTTCATTTGGGCTGATGTCTTTTGGATCGTAAATATTGAACTTGGATTCTAATTCTAAATCACTGCACTTCCTTTGGTATTATTGTATTAATGAAGTTTACTATACAATTATTATCATATACTTTATTTATATTTTGATTATAATTTACATTAATTTTAGTTTTTTTTTTCTACCAAGAGCTTTATTTTTGCGTTTTTAAATAACTGTGTTCTTCAATATTTTCATTTGAGATATTATGGGCACTAGATAGGCCATTTTGTGGTATATATTTATTTTCAAGTGATATCTTGCTGTTTCTAATGTTTTGTGTTGTTTTTTGTATATATACCGCTAGTTGATTATTGTACATACAGTGCGATTATAAAAATATGGATGTGGATTTTTAACTGCACGTACAGCTGGGTATGCAGCTACCACAAACACTGTAATCAGCTGTTGCCATTTTGTCTAATAACGAGAACTTTATATCGTGTGTTCCAAAAAAAAAACTCATCCGCAGCATGCCATGATCAAATTTGTTTGAGATATACCCATTTATACAATTGAACTACCAAGTCAGAGAGAACTAAACTCCGTCTTGACCTTGAATTATTTTCCTAAAAATATACAAAACAACAAAACACTTAACAAAAACAACTATTATTGACCGTTATGATTATTACACTCGTTGTTGTGTAGATGCCATCTTATTTTCCTTTTTGCTTAATACAATTAAAATTAATGCAGTGTAAACTTTTACCTGTCACAGTGACACATGTTTTCATGAACAAATTGCAATCTGACATTCACCTACAGACTTAAGACATGGCTAGATTTTCTATCTTTCTTTCCCAAGGCCTACCCCATATATCTAATACTTACTATATTGCTAGCGGCTATGAGTGGGAAACTGGCCGATGAAGTGAGACACACAACCAACTCCTTCATGTATACGGTGAGCTGTGCGCAAGCGCGGCGGCGTCGTCCGCCCAATGGGGAAGTGGTCCCGCCCAATGGGGAAGTGGTCAAGTTTAAAATTCGCTTCTAAAGGCGGAGTTCGAATTCTCACGCATGCGCACGAGACGCGTTATACTATAAGTGAGACTATGTCGGCACCGTAATGTTTTCTGAAGTTTCCAGGCCCTACCAGCAATATATGTGTATTATATATATGGCCTACCCTAAATGAGTTTTTTTTAACACACGATATAAATTCGTTCATCAATTCCTTGAACCATTTGGTGATATAATGGAGTTTAAAACATCTTGTATTCTTGTGGAAAAGTCTTATTTTTTGCATGTGACAACTGCACAGATGAATTATTAATTGTAAACAGGCTATATGAGTTAATCTAAGATGTTCACAGCCGCGCTCGTCCATTTTTTTAATAATTGAACTGCATAAAACAATTGTTTGAAGTCTTATAATAATGGTAATACAAATCTCTTTTTTCGCCTTAATCGCCCATATTTATATCTTGTGTTCAAAAAAAAAAAAACTCATTTAGGGTAGGCCTTGGAAAGAAAGATAGAAAATCTAGTCATGTCTTAACTTAAGTCTGTAGGTGAATGTCAGATTGCAATTGGTTTATGAACACATCTGTCACTGTGGCAGGTAAAAGTTTACACTGAATTAAGTTCAATTGTATCACGCAAAGAGGAAAATAAGATGGCGTGTACACAACGAGTGTAATAATCATAACGGTCAATAAAAATTGTTTTTGTTAAATGTTTTGTATATTTTTAGGAAAATAATTCAAGGTCAAGATGTATTTCTCTCTGACTTGTTAGTTCATTTGCATCAATTCAATGGGTATATCTCAAGTTACGGCAAACTTCAATTTGATCATGGCATACTGCGAATGAGTTTTTTTTTGGAACACACGATACTTTACTTGAAATTAACCTGGAGCTATTTGTTCGTTCAACAATAAATTAACTGTAAAAACGGGCGAACGAATGCCGAACACCTTTGTATTCCATGCGCATTCATTGGAATTCTAGTTCAAGGTCGTCGTTTGCACATTTGCACTGCCACAGTGGGCCGACATGTCATTGTCCCTTCGCACCCTTCGGATTTCGCAGGTTTTAAGGGCAGGTACCAGGCACCCCGCAGTGCGAGCAACTGCAGCAAGAAATGCGCGAGGCGATGGCTGGTAAAACCCACTTGCAAAATAGATTTGAATGCTGCCTTGGTGCCCGTTAGTCAGTCTCCTTCGGTCAGTTATGAGAGAATCTTGTTGAGCGACTCGAGAATAATCATGTGCACGGTCGCGACGGTCGCCGCGTTGACAGTTCTCTTCGCAATCCTCCAGTGCAAAGCGGCGAAGGACGACCAAACCAGCGCCTCCTCCGGGTACAGCATCCAGCTGCAGTACCAGCCGGACGCCATCGCATTTCCTTCCACAGAGTCGAGGGGTAACTACTACCATCACCACCACCACAGCTTGGACAACTTCGATCACCACCATCATCAGCCCGATTTCTACCACCATCACCACCACCATCATGAGCATGGGTATCCAGGCGAAGACGACAACGACTCCTCCGAAGAAAATTCCCAGGATAACTTGGAGAGTGCTTCTTCCACGGTAAGAATTCAAAGTGCAATTAGAAAGACATCAGGACGATCGATTCTGCTAATGAGTTGAACAAATGGCATGTGTCATTGAGTTTTTCATTTATAGAAAAGTGCGCGTTAGTTGGGCTTCACGTAGGTTGACGCTTCTCGGAATGTTTTAATTACGTATTTTATGTTGTATTATAAACATCTCACAAACACATTTATGCCGCTAAATTGTTTACGTACATTTAAAATCTATGCATTTTTCAATTTTGACATGATATGTACAGGGTGGGCAAATTTCAATTTTTTCATAGGGAATCTCGATAACTATAGGAGATATGGAAAAATGGATCTCTTTTTTCTAGAAACGCTTAATGATAAAAACCAAAATCAGCTATCGTTTGTTTTCGGTAAATAAAAGTTCGATTTTTTTTACGTGTACTTTTGTGACTATATCTAGGCTTATTTATGAAAATAGGGGAAAGTAATTTCTACGTTATTCATGCATTTGTTTCATAAGAATGCAGTGACCTAATCAATTTATCAGAAATAGTTTTGAAATTCGGATTATATCATAAAGTTGTATTTTTTTATATGGAACTCATAGTTGGTTATGGCATCTCGAGAAAGAAGATAGTTTTCCGATTTGAGTAATGTATATCATGTGGGGTCGATTTATTAATTCTGCATTCTAGCAAACACTCACAATTTTCAAAGTACCTAGTTGTTTAATATTTCTTCGTTCTCTAGTAGAAGGTTTATGTCATTTAGAATATACGTGATTAAATAAAGTATCTGTCAATGTGTTGTTATAATAACTACCGACAGTTTGACAGACAGAATCAATACGGTTTGATTTTTGTTTATACTATAAATTGTCCGTCATAAATTTGGACACTTGAAAAACGGTTTCATTATCCATTTATAAGAAAATTTTATTCTTGATAAAAGTCCCTGAAGCTTCTCAAACTAAACATTTCAAAATTTAAATATCTCCTTTCGTATACGAGGGAGGTTCGAAAATATGAAATTTGAATATGCTTTGAATTATTATTATTGTTTGGATTGTTTGTTATTACATTTTTTGAAGATATATCGTTTTTACTTTGGGCACAAAAAATTGATTGTTTACTCGTTTCAATTAACGTAGTTTTCTGGTTGCTAACAGCTACTCTTATAAAAAACTTAATTTGAGATTAACTTTAATTCTTGTTACTTAATATAAACAAAAGCGTATTAAAATGTGTTAACAAAGAATTAAAGTTAATCTCAGATTAGTGGCCCTGCTGTAAGTGAGCCAAACTCAAGTTAAACGGTACATCCGTATCGTATCGAATGATAAGTTAAATATGTAATATCTTAGTTTTCGTAATACACAGGGTGGTAAGAAACCCTAGTTGAAATTGTTTTTTTAGAGTAGGATATGACTGAATATTTGAAACCTGTTAATTCTAAATAGCTTTCCCAAATAGCGTTTTTGTGTATTTTGAAAAATAAGGCCACTTTATTATTGAGCCATTTTCATATTTTCGAATCTCCCCCATATACTAAAGACGATATTTAAATTTTGAATTTAACCAGTTTATTTTTAATTTAAAAAGCTGCAGCGACTTGTCAAGAACAATGTTCTGATAAATGGATAATGAACAATATCATATGTGTACAAACTTATGGCGGACACTGTATATTATATATTATAATACACAGGGTGTCTCTTCGGTGTGCCGACGAAGAATTCTGTTTTGGCGACACAATATGTACACCCACATTTTAAAATTAATTTTCATTTATACAGGACGTTCACATATAGAGTGTTGCACTAAACATATGTTTTGTTAACGGAATACCCAGTTTATTGTGGCGTTTTTGAAAGGCCGCTTCAATGTTGATCAAACTTATATAAAATTGCAACGCACTACGCTTATAGTGGCTGAACTAAGATATTGGTATCGAGTTTTTACAGAAAAATGTTCTTATAGTAAAGATTACATACATACGTAACGAAATTGTTGTCTGTTTTTTTAATATACAGTGTTTTTTAACTTTCGTGAAACTTTAAGAAACTTATTTTTTAATTCAACATCGTATATATTTAGTTTTATTGGATATAGGTTTTTATAAGCTTGCCTTTGTCTAGGGCAAAAGAAACAATAAAAAATTTACAGAGCTCCAAGTGTTTTATCCTTGTTGAAGTGATTTTAATATCCAGAACATTATTAGCATTTCTAACCATTTGTAACCATTATTAATATTTTTTAAGCTTTTTCCTTATTTACTTCAACCTATACAAACGATAGATAGATAGATAACTGTTTATTTATTTACAGAAGGAACGAAAAAAGGTGTAGAATAATGTTAAAAAACAAGTTAAAAATACACTAACTTTACAAAAAAACATATTAAACAATTTAAAAATACATGGCTCTACAATTTAGCACAATTTATCCTAAAAAACATAATAAAAACCTAAAAGAAACAACCGTCCTTTTTTATTTCAAACATGTGAGGGATTAAAAACTGCAAACCATACGAAATTACATTTAAAAAAGATAGTGGTGACAATAGATTACATAGGACTAAAAATGAAGTACTTGGACAGCCATAAAAAAATCACAATATAGCCAAACCACACCTATCTGTATCATTATAGTAGTTCCCTATATTATATTTTGGATTAAATATTTAATTATCGCAGTTTTAATTTTGCTTTGAGACAGGCTTCGTGCACTCTCTGGAAAACTATTATAAATTATTATTATTGTATAGGAAACATTTTTTTGGATATAACTAAAATTGCATTTTTCTGTTACTAGGTTATCCTTATGTCTAGTTTTATAACAATGTTTATTAGTAGCATCTTTAAAGAGGTCATTATTATTATAGACAAACATAAAGGAGTCCAATATTGGTTGCATATAAAACTAGTACAGCTAGTTTTAGGTTGGTTATACAACATATGAATAATATGTTGGTGGCATTGTAAGTCTATGTCAAATTCGAGGTTAGCAAGTTAGGTTTTGTGTCAAGTTTGTGTCAAAACTAATGGAAAACCTAACCTGCTAACCTCAAATTTGACCTAGACTTACAGTGCCACCAACATACCTATTATTCATACGTTGTATAACCAACCTAAAACTAGCTGTACCAGTTTTTGTAGGCAACCAATGGTAAAGTACCTTTTTTTCCTATAAAAATTTTTAAGGTCAAGATAAAATCGGCAAAACTGCTTTTTTTAAATTATTAGAAAATTTATTTTCGTCAAGTTTTTCTGTAAACGACTTGTGTCTTTTTGACATTTAAAATTAACTTGTCAGCTTTGCTTTTTTGAAAATAAATATGCGTAAAAAACGGAATCTTTTAAAATTAAATGCAAAAAAAGCAATTCTGAAGTGTGCAGAGGAACTGTTGGATCTGCAGCCAAACGTGCCAGAAGAAGAAGTTTACAAAAGATTACCTAAAAACAAAACTCTTTTGATGCCAGATTTTAAATTTCCCACCAATTTTTAGTTCTAAAAAGTTACTAAAACCAATTCTACCAACATATATTTTTTAAAGGAATCCAAGTAATGCCAACATAAACCCTAAATTCTTTGACCTTCATAATTTTTATAGGAAAAAAACGTACTTTACATACAAACTAAGGTTAAAATCCTTTTACCAATAAATACATCTTTACAACTTTAATGTTGTTTCATTCCAAAAATACATCTAATACACCTTTTTGAAGCATTCAAATTATGTCCATTTCCGATGAGTTTCCCCCAAAAAATAAGGCCATACCTTATCTTAGACGAGACAAAAGCATGATAAACTGAGAAAGCTGCATCTACACAAACACTATCAGCTATAATTCTTAAGGCATAACAATATTTAGACACACTAGTTGCCACGCCCTCAACATGCGTCCTCCAGTCCAGTCTTTTATCTATTTTTACACCAAGAAGAGAAACTTGTTCCGTATTTTGAATGTGGTTATTTTTGTATGAGAAAGCAATAGCATTGTCTATCAGATTCCCTAAATCAATGCATTGGGTTTTTGGTTCGTGGTATTATAAGAAAGCTTATGAAAATCGGCATCCAACAAAACCAATATATATAGGGTGCTGCATTAAAATAATGTTTCTTAAATTTTGCGAAAGTTACAAAATCCTGTATATTAAGGAACAAACAGCAATTTTGCCTCATACATATGGAATCTCTACTAAAAACTTTCTGTGAAAATCCGATACAAATATTCCAAATGGCCACTACAAGCGACTGAAGTGGGCCACTTTTTTAACACTAGAGGGAGAACGGTTGAAAATAGCTCCATATAATTTTATATTAATTTGATTAGCAACGAAGTGGCTTTCGAAAAATGCCATAATTAACTGGGTGCTTCATAAAAAACATGTTTAGCGCAACACTCTGTATGTGAACACCCTCTATATGCGAAAATAATTTTAAAATGTGCACACAGGATGTACAGTTGTGTTCAAAAATGTGTTTGTACAGCGACAGTTGTAAGTTTATTGTTGTTTGTGTTATTACTCAATAAAGACTCACACTGTATCATTCACTAGGTAGACCTAGATGTATACTTTCAATTGTTTTTGTATGCGTATACAACACTCTGGGTTCCATATAAAAAATACAACTTTATGATATAAATCAAATTTCGACATTTTTGAAAAATGGACTACGCCACTGCATTGTTATAAACAAAGTGCATGAAGAACGTAGAAATGACTTTTCTCTATTTTCATAAATAAGCGAAATTAGCCACAAAACGGAAAGTCAAAAAATCAAACATTGGTTTATATATTGAAAACAAAAGACGATTGATAGCCTATCCAATTTTGGTTGTCACCGTTAAGCTTTTCTCGAAAAAGGAGATCAAGGATTGGGGAGGTCCCTTTTTCTATATCTCCTGTAGTTATCGAGTTTCCCTATGACAACATCGAAATTTTCCCACCATTGACTATTGCTACCAAAAACTAGGACAAGGTTTTTTTGCTGTGTGAATCTGCATTTTTACCTGGTAACTAAGATGTGACTAAATCTGAAATTATTTCAAAATATCACTGCCACTTATGCATAGAATCAGTTTAGTATCCAAAGCTAGGATTATTTCTTGCTTAGAAAACGGTTTAACTATTAGGCAAATTGCACATTTACCTTGTTTTATATTGTAGTTTTTGATATTAAAATTTGATATGACACGTAAATAATTCTAACCTGTCATATGACAGTTCAAGTCTTTTCATCAACTAAAATAATAAAAATTCATGGCTTCTAGATTTAGAACTTGTCATGTTTTTTTTTTTTTTTTGGTAGCAATAGTACATATAAAAGTTGTAGACATTAAGCTGATTCATGTTACTAAAACATTGTTAATTATATAGAGTGGCTCAAAAAGTGTAGCGAACCAAATCTACTTTTTTTATGGAACGCGCTATATTTGGTTAGCTCAAAAGTTTTGTGTCGTCATGCACATCGTTTTAATATACTGTGTATGAGTCTAACTCGAGATCTAACGTTAGCTGTTGGAGATATTAACAAGTTTTTTTGCAAAATAATGACCTCCACCTGTGAGTGAAGTTTCGTATACTTTAATTTGATATTAATAGCACAAATCACTAAACTTTTATAGATACCTTACGCACATGTTAGCTTTTGTCGACGTTTACAGCGCCTCTGGTGTTTGGAAGCACAATGAAACTAACTAGCGGCAACTTTGAAATTTATAAAGAACAAAATGCACACAATTGTTGCTTATACTTAATGCTATGATCAAACTCAAAATCGGTACCAGATGAAGATACAAATGTTTGAATTTGCTGGTAATGTGAAATAATTCCTAAACAATCATTGAAAAATACAAGCAGTTCTAAATAATAATAAAAAAACGTGAATATCTAGAAGTTTATAAATGTATATAGGTTATATATTCGTATGAAGTCACAGGATAAAAGTTAAATGTTACAAATTAAATAATGTTATCATGTAATAGTCGTCGTGCGTTCCAGCTCTGTGGTTGATGAATATAATAAAACGGTAAAGCATTTGCTTCTACATATGATTGGCAGATCTACGCTGCTGATTAGGTAATGCAGATTCTCCATAAATACCTTGTAACTGCGAAGCTTGGTCTTCAGGCAATAGATCCAACTACAATTAGAGACAAGTATGTAAAACTGTAATAGTTACGTATTTACTATACAAGTGGGATAAGAGCATAATTAATATACGTGTATGTAAGTTGCAAACGAGTATGTAAGCACACAAGTATATTCATGATGCATTATCACACATATATTGTACAAAATTTGATCTACAACTGCCCAAAATTGAGAAAAGTGCTTTAAGAGAAATGTCAGATCTGTCATTCATGTAGAAATGTAAAATATTAAATGTGGATATAAATGTGACATTAAATGTAAACTATAACCAAGCTGGGCAGAACTGGTTTTCATGTACTGAAACATAGTAAACCATTTGATGTTCTGCGTTTGGAGATACTGAAGTGTATTGTTGGTGGCACTGCAAGTCAGTGTCAAATTCGATGTTATCAGGTTAGGTTTTATGCCAGTCTTGACACAGACTGACACAAAACCTAACCTGCTAAATTCGAATATGGCATAGACTGACAGTGCCACCAACAATATACTCCAGTATTGCTAAACGTACAACGAATTGCCATTGCTAAGCTGTAATGATTGTTATGGTGCAAAATACCACTTTACTCAATGGTTTTGAATGTAGAAATGCGATAAAATTAATTTACTCATGCATTTTTGTTTGTTGGTATTTATTATTTCTTCTATCAACAATGACTGGTTATTTATTGTCTAAACTTGTAGAATGTTATGTTCGGAAAATTCAAATGTTTACATTTGCTTCTTATTCCTTTAAATAAAGCATCTTTATCATCAGTATCTTCTGCATGTTATGGATTACCATTTCCATGGAAAATTACGAAAATAAAATTCTGCAACCGTCTTAAAAGTCATTACTTTTAATATCAAAGACTCATTGAAGTTGACGTTTCTCTTACGTACACAAAAAGTGTATGTTGCTGTACAATACTTTTAGTTCCTGTGATTAAAAGTACTATTACTTCCTATGAACTAAAAGAACGTTTTACGTGGTTGGCTATGGATGCAGTTGTCCTAATGCTTTTTAAATAACAAACGACAAAAGCAGTCATCATTTAAAATTGTGAATATTTATACCTTTCTTGGTTGCAGAAAAGATAGCTGCGCCTCGCAAATGCAAACATAATTGCTTGTCAAACAATGTGCCACTTTTAATCCTAATAAGACAGTATACTATTTCCTTCGACTTCTCTATAAAATGTGGTTTTACGGACGCATTTACGTACGAAAAATGCCACTTTTTTAGAAATCATTAACTTTCCATCCGCAAACCTTTTTCGTCTGAAACGGTTTTCATCGGCAACAATTCTTGTAATTCACACTTCCCTTTCATTTTTTTTCAAACTATCACGGTTAACAGAAATAGTTATTTATGTATCTAGGCGGTTGTTGCGGACGAAAAACATTTGCGGATGAAACAGTAATGGTGTCCAAAAAAGTGGCTTCGAAAAATTTTAATATGCACCTCGGACGAAAGCGGTTTTTTATCGCCTCGTCTGATTGCTTGCCTCGGCTATCGCCTCGGGTATCAATTGTAGGCATCGTCCATAAAAAGCCAATTTTTGGGCCTAGATACACAAATAACTATTTTCTGCAACTATTTTAAAAATCATTACTTCTAATATCAAAATCTGTCATTGAACTTGACGTTTCTCTTACTCATACAAAAAGTATTATTGCTAGGCAACACTTTACTTTTAAGTTGTAGTTGGTCGACTATGATTGCAGTTGTTTCAATGACTTTTAAATAAGAAGTGGCTATTATATACAATGTTGAATATTTTGTACATTTTTAGTTGCAGAAAAAATAGTATGTATAATTAAAAATAGCTGTGTTTGATTCGCAGTTTTTGCTGGTAAAACAAAGTGCCATTTTTCAATTAAAACAACATACTATTTAGAGACTAATAAAATAATGCATATGCAGTAACGATGCGGGGGTGGAAGGTTTTTCTAAAACTGTAAGAGTTACATAAATATCGTGTATATAAAAGTTGTTGGTGTGAAGGGAACTTACCTTTTTTAAAGGAATGTCCTATATTTGTATAGCTTAAAAGTTTTGCATTGAAACACTAATCATTTTGATATGAAGTTGTATGGGTCTAACGTTAATTGTTTTTGAGATATTAACGATTTTATGCAAGATAAATGCTGTAGCAGAAAACAACTGAATGAAGGAAAACTGTACCAAAAAATTATGTGGTTTGTGAGTTACTTTTCGAGTGTAATATTGCGGATCTAGGTATTAATGCTATACAGGGTGCTCAACATTTACAAATTTAATTTAATAATTCGAATTCTTCAAATGAATGCTCTATATATTTTTATATTTTTGAAAAACTCATTTGATGAGCTTTCATTTGACATGTTACTTTATAATCCTAAATGCAACTGTTTTTTAGATAAGCGAATTTAAACACTTGCAACTCTCCGCGCACAAAAAAACTGGTTTAGAAAATAAAGATGCAACTACTGCTGAAACCAGAAATAACAAATACGAAAAAACGAAAAAAGGCAAGGGAAAATTGAATCTGAAAGGAGATTGAATTTAGGGATAGGAAATAAAATATCAGAAGAAAGCTCATTAAAAGCACTTCTCGAAAATACAGAGTTTTTCTATTTAAACAAATCGAAATAATTATATTTGCACCTTATGAGCTCTCCGTATAGCGTTAATACCCAAAGCATGGAAAGAGAAATATTTGAACATTTAACGTAATTACGTTCAGGATTTGATGTATTCTCTTTTGTTTTTTGAAATCTGATTTTATTTGATCCTGGAATTAATTAATTCCTGCATTTCTTGTTTTTTGTGTTTATTATTTCTTGTATCAATAATTACGGAATTTACATTATCTAAATCTTTTTTATGTTCGTCTGGAGAGCTCAACTATTTAAATTATCACGTTAACTGCGTTTGGTTGTTATAAATAAAGCATCCTAAGGGGCTTAGATTGTTTTTTATGTTCAAACACGCATATATGAAAAAGAGTTGAATTTAGGGGTATGAAGTACCATATCAAAATAAATCTCATTAAAAGGGCTTTCCAAAATACAGAAATATGCAGGGCGGCCGATTAAAAAAATCCGAAATTGTTAAAATTGCAAATGTTGAGGACCCTGTATAGCATTAATACCCACAGCCACTATTTTACACTTGAAAAGTAACGCACGAAAGACAAATCGTTTTCTGTTGGAATTTTTTTTGCATAAAATCGTTATTATCTCCAAAACAACATTAGATCCACACAACTTCATATCAAAATGATTAATATTTTGGTGCAAAACTTTTAAGCTGCCTGAATATAGGGCATTCTATTAAAAAAGGTAAGTTGGATTCGCCATTCGATAACTTTTTTGAGCCATCCTGTATAATCAAAGCTATTTTAGTAATGTGCACCACCTTCGCCTCTACAACTTTTATATACACTATATTTACATAACTTTTTTATAGTTTTAGAATTATCTTCCACCCTCCCATCGGTGCCGGGCCCTGTATTAACAGTTAAGAGAGCTAATTAAAAGGGCTTTTAAAATAACAATATAAACACCCTGAGTATACATTAATACCCAGACCAGACGTACTGTTTTACATTCGAAGGCTAACTTAAGAACATTTTAAATGAAATTTATTGTATTTAAAACATTTAATTCTTCTAATTCCTATAAATGAGAAAAATGACCATTGGAATCTATATCCTTGACAAAAGTTTTGTCTTAGTTTTTCTCACCAACGAATGATCTTTAACGAACATATTCGAGTTCAAAAGTTATGATTTTGGCAATTCCCATCAACGAACCAATTGAGATACAAGTAAACTTTGCTACGTCATAGCATAAACTAACGTAAATATTCCGTTTTGATATATATCAGGTGATTCAACAAATTTCCATTCTAGGCAGGCGATGAGAATTTATGAGAAGTCATTAGATAAGTCATTATGTTTGTTCAAGTTTAAGTGCCAACTGCAAAACACAATACGTTTTTAGAATGATTGGTTACTACGAAATTAGGTATCAAATTAATTCCCCCTGTAAGAGACACTACTTGACATTTATTAGGTAGGTATTTTAACGTTATTGAATCAAATAATATACATTTAAAGTGGTTTTAAAAGATAGAATAGGAAAAGGACGTGGGTTCGATTCGCACAACACGACCATAAATAAAAATTCCATATTTATCGGCGACACGTAATGTCTCCGATATATGACGAAATGAGAAATTGGATAAGTAACCACACACCACACCCTCTTGAACAAATATATATCCCAAGGGGTTTACCTAATGTGACGTTATTGATAATGGTGATATTTAAGAAACTGCTATGAGTTATTAGCGATTCACAGACGGAAATATTTTACACGATTGGATTATAATTTAACGAGATTGAACTTAATGATACAGCACATGGCATATTCCAGCCCATCTTAGATCCATATATTAGAATGCGCTATCTATAGACACAATGCTGTTTAACTGTATCGTTAAATGAGTGTTGCATACTGAATCACACAGAGTGGATACCATAATGTGATTCACACGTATGATTTATTGTTATGAAGCTGCTATTTATTGATTCCCAGACGATTATTACACATGGTTTGTCATTTTAAACTTCTTTGGATGCATTTGAAAATGTGCAAAATATTAGCTATTTCGTTGAGATACAAACCGTTACTGATACAATATGATGATTGCACAGGGTGCCCCATTTTTAATTAAATTAAATGCGAGTCCCAGTTATTAGATCTGGAAGAAAATTTACACATTATGGGATCGTAATTCGAAAATGCCATCATTGCAGTTAAACGCCACAGTTCAGCTCATTTTTTCAAAATAAAAACTAAATAAATAATGATCTTTATGTCCAAATAGGTTGCAGTTGGAAACTTTTCAAGTTGAGAATAAAGTTTAGTTAAGACCATTCTTACACTTAACCTTCTAAACTGATTACATGTCGCTGCGACATGTTGACATAAACATACGACTATATCACAGCTATGTTGTCTTGAACGAGACTACTACGTCATACATATTTTTTTGAAAATAGTAGTTATTGGTTAGGGATATAGATTATAAAAAAGTATATACTCTTTTGTTTAAGTCAAGAGAGGTAGATTAAATTTGGGATTTATCAAATTATTTGGTTTGCACCGTTATTACTAAGTTTTATTCCTTAAATTAAGATTAATAAATGCTTTAAACTATGTGCTTTGAAGTCAACTCAAAACTAAAATACCTTTTGCAGCTGTTATTTATACAAAAAAAATCAAAATCTTGTACTGCCCTTCAACAAAAAGGGGATCATAACATGGACTAGCTCAAACTCTCTGCGATTGGTTGTCATGGGCAAGGATCAGGCAAGGATTATTAAGGTTATTCAATGAAATAAAATGAAGCAAAGTACAAAAGGAAAATACTCAACGATGATAACAAAAACCAGTCGAACACACAGCTAGTAGGGAATAATAATCAGACTTTAATAGTTAAACTGTTTCAATACAGTTGAATAATACAACAAAATGAATGTAAATAGAGCGATTGACGCATACACGTTAAACCAGGCTTGTCAGTGCAAAGGCGCCTGGAAATAAATGGTACCATTTGTTTAAGAAAGGCTCATAAGTGTTAAACTGAGTCACTAAATGCGAACGATCCAGTAGGTTGTATGTTAAAAAACTAAGCAAAAGCTACGTTAGCCAAAAGCAACAAATGCACAAATTTAACAGATGAGAAAAACAAAGGTTATTAAATTTTATCCTAAAAGTAAATTGCGAGTTTTAAATAGCAGGCAGGGCTGAAATTTTTTTTAAAGTGTGAAACCTCGAAGCAGGAACTGACCAGCGAAACTCCTAACTAAACAACCGCCTGTTGGCGCTGGCAAAAAGCTAATCTCTGACTTGAACCACGATGCGTGTTTCGTCGAGAGGCCTCGCGAGAAAACATTCGGCCTCCACGAAACAAAATTCAGTTGTAACGAGCGGGAGCGGTCCAGCCGGGGAATGGAAATCTGCATTCTTGCACGGTTCCAGCGTAACAAGGGGTTTCCTAGCGGGTTGAAACGCGAATTGCATAGTTCTAAAACCATTAACTGAAAGGGAAAAATGCCTACCTAAAGGTCGATAACGGCCCACATCACGTGCAGTGAAAAATTAAATTGGCACGGTCCGCACCTCGGAGGAAATAACTGCGCCACCGCTTGAGCAAGCTGGAAAAACTTATTAGCACTCGATGACTTTGAAAAAATGCATGGGGAATCATATCCCAAAAAAGGTCCCCACAGTTGTAATGTTACATGCAGTCTGCATGGCACATTTATTCATATAAAATATATCCAGATAGTTAATTTAAAAAGTTTAAAAAATTCAACAAATCAAACCGTCTATCAAGTCGACATAATTGAAGTGTTTTCAATTTCATATTGAAGTTATATTACCAAGTAAATAACTTACAATATACTTAACGTAGAGTCAGTGTTTACGTGAGTGTTGTGCATTCAATTGAGAAGTGCTATCTGGGAGATAGCAACATATCCAAAGAGCTTTTTGGAAGGGGATTGGAGATTTCAACCAACCAGTTACTGTTAGCTGTCCTTCTTCGTTTGCAGAGGAATTCTATAGGTTGCTGATCAGGTTACGCTAAAGCGACGCTAAGGTCAGTGTTTGTTTCATAACTTTTCGAACAACTTTTGGGAATACTTCAAGAATATTTAAATTGTGTGTTTAATATTAAGGAAATTGTATTTAGAACTAAGAATTATTATTATTTATCTAAATTCTTTTCGTGTTCTGAGTACTCGGCGAGTTTAGGCCATTATATTTTGAAATTATAACCTTTTTGATTTAATTTAATATTGGGAATTGTAAATTAGGGATTTTGGGTTTTAAATATTTATTAAAAGTTATCTAAAACAAACTGACTATCCTTACGTCATTGATAAGTCAATAAGCATATATGAATGTCGTTAAGATATTTAAAATATCAGTAAAGACCTGGAAGTAACTGTAAAATTACTTTATATATTAATCAGATATTTGAACAAGCAGTAATACTTGTTATTAAGAAGCACCATTCAGCTGAGGGTAAGGAGTATTTCTTTAGCTTTACTGACTAGCCGGAGCAAATAATTAAATAATTAGAAAGATATAACTGAACAATATTTGTATGTCAAATATTGACGTTTGTGAGGTAAGTTATATATTAAATTTATCATATAAATATTTCAATTGACGTACCAAGTGGGACGTTATATTTCACAGTCCACACTCGAACTGCTTAACTTGGTGACAAGCAAAGAGGAAGTACGCGCAGACCCAAAATTGCGCTGTGTCGCTGTTGAAAACCACCGAGTTAAGTTAGCTCTACTCCTTATTCATTCGCAAGGAGAATCTAAGCCGCAAACCACAAAATCAAAAAGGGCCGTTACAATCTTCCATTACGTGGTTAGTTAGTTACAGAGATAGGTGGCTTTGGAAATTTTATAAGTGTTTTTATCATCTCTGTTTGAGATTTCTGTTTCAATTTATATGCAGGTCATAATTAGTATGAGTTTGAAAGTTCGTTTTTCTATTCCAATTCTCTAGTTATGTAATTTAATAATAGCATACATTCTCAATTTCAAATTTGTATAGAAAAAAAATAAATATAATTTTATTGGCATGAAAATATTTGTGCAATTGCTCTGTCGAGCCGGAAGTTGTCGAGCAATAAATCTTTATTTGCTCCTTAATAAAACTTAATAATTTTCAGATACGTGCAAGGTGCATCTAAAACACAAGCACAAATTCCTGAGGCCAAATTATGACGAACTAGCCCAACTTACTTTAGTTCAAAAGTTGATAGTTTTCGAAATACAGGGCGTCAAAGTTATTACGTGTTTTAACTTTTTTTAAATATTTATCTTAATAATAGCAGAAGCTGCACGAAATTTGTTTTTTTGGGATGAGAAAACAAATCTGATATTAACAGTTTTGATGTACACTGCAGAGGGCGCCACTAGCAGAATTTCGCATACATCTAAAGGTTCATAACTTTTTTGTGCCTCGATGTATGAAATTTCTAACAAAAAATTTCCTGGCACTTTTTTTTTCTAAGAAAGTTATGCTTGGTAGGGGTCGCTCCGAGCAACCGTTTCTAAGATAATTGAATTTGTTTTATTATGTACTGAAACTCGTCACTGTCTTCCTTCACACTTTATCCAGGTTTAGAACTGGTCTAAAAAATTAGGCAGTATTTAAGAGCCAACGGGCCAAAAACAATAAAAATTTACATATCTACGAGAGCGCGGCTATATACAGGTGGGACAAATAGGGTGAGACGATACGCCAAGGTGCAGCTAATTAACTACAAGGTGTCGTTTTCAATCCGCATTAATCACTTTATCACTTGAAACAGGGGGCGGAATCATCACAATACTTCTTGAAGACTTACCCTAGTTGATTCTTGACACGCTACTGCCAACTGTTGTCCATTAATTAACACACTACCCAATGAAACGAAGAGAGTACTTTTAACGAGCTATCTATTAAATAATTTCAACAAATAAAATGACATGGACGCAATCAAGTTAATCCTGACTCCTAGAAGATGTCATCACGTGTACAACCTATCTGACATAGTTTTATCCAACCAATGTCTAATAATTATTAAAAATGTAAGCACGAAATAACTGGAAAAGGTTACTGTTCTGCCTTAGCTAACATACAAGGCGTCGCTGGAAGAGCTGAACGCACAAACAAAATGTTTGAAGCACTTTGTATTTAAATTCACTTTCCGCCACACACGTAATAATTCAAGCAGTTACAGCGCAACTACTTTGAGAGGGCATTCCTGGTTAACTGCAAAGATCGCCCTTGTGGCATTATTCACACATCTCGACGATGGCGGTTGAATCTGGCGATGGTGAATCAACGATGCTTTGTGGACATGGTCTATACCGTCTCGAAAAGCTGATATATCCGTAAAATGTGATTCGAAGGGTAACTTAATTAACGGAATTTGTTACGAGCTTCACCCTTCGTTATTCGTAATTATTAAGGAGCCTCTAAGGTTGATCCGACTATTAGCCGCAGTAGAAGGATTACTTCACGGGTCATTGCGACGTGAGGCGGCCGGTTTTCGACCCCGACTGCCGTGGTTTGAGAAGCGAAATTTGCAACTCACAGGATGCATTCTCCTCACGCGGGGCGTAACGGCAGAAAAAAGGTAGTTCCCCAGGAAACTAGCCAGACTTTGTTAATGGAAGCGAAAGTGGCTCGCGGGTGCTTTTTTGATGCCAACTCAATACCTTTGCGGCACCGCTGTTTAGGATTGCTTCATACATTGAAGCCTACAGAACTATATTGGCAGGGCTAGTTTAGCCCGAAATAAACGAAAACTAACTAATTCTACAAGCGGGGTTAAGAATATAAATTAACCTAACAACATTTAATTTTATCTCTGGTTCTAGATCGTTTATTTTTATTGCTGTATCATTTTCTTGCATTTCTAATTTTAAATAGATTATTGAAATACCATCTGTCTTGTTTTCTACTTCCGATGACAGTAATTTTCCTTCTTTATCTTGTATGTGTTGGGGGGGTTATTTTGAACTTCCTTCCCAGTGTTCAGCATAACATGATTAAATTTCCTTTTCCTGTTTTTTTTTTCTATTTTGTGCAAAGATTCTTTCCATGTTTTTTGTTTTGCTGCTTTGACTACCGTTTTGATCTGTGTATCTACCTACTAGCTCCAGTTGTAGATATTCCAGCCAGAAATTCTTTTTTTATTTTACCGCTATTTTATTTCTACGTTCCACTAGGGGGTGTTTTTTTAAGTTTAACTATATCATTAAGTGTCTTCTACGATATTTACATACCATTTAACTCCTATCTTTCTAGTATTTTTATGTTTTCAATTTGGTGTTTTCATTTTCTCTAAATTTATTCTTCTTGCTGTAGTTTTTCACGTGGTAGGTATATCATCGCATCAATTTTTAATTTTTTTATAACCGTTATTGAAATGTTCTTCAATCTTATTTTTGTTAAGTAGTGGTAAAATTCTTTTACCGGTCTTGTATATTTGTGCTGTTTGCTACTGTTTACTATGCAGAATTCTATAATCATGTTTCTAATTGCTTTTAACTTCTCCGAATCTCTCTCTTACCCCTTCATTTGCTTTTTAATTATTTTCAGCTTGGCCGTTGCAGTCTTCAATTGCAATATACTCGTCCTCCTTATAAGTTTTATTCTCATCAATCTGCCCAAAAATATTTTTATCTTCTTTTTTATCACTTTTGTTTGTTCCATAAACGATGATGATTATTAATTTTTACATGTTGCCTTTATCCTTCTCAACTCCACTATATTATAACACGAGTTCATTTCCCAGTGAAAATGATGAACTTGCTCCAATCTCTCTCAATAGAATTTTAAATTAAAATTTGGAATTAATTGCTGCGGATGATTCACTACAACTTGCATAGAAATGCGGTTGAACTATAAAACTTCAGGTAGCAAAACTAATTTCGTGGAATTATTTTCTCCTAATTAGCATGCTGTTCGTAGAACGTGTGCGACAAAATGGCAAATTTAATTAACCGATAATTATCAAGAATATTCTTTTCTTACTTTATTTATAAACCTGTGAACCAGATTTACCTGATGGGTCTGTTGCGATTCATTCCCTCAAATGTGAAATTGTTATTTTGCACAGATCAATTGTTAGTATGCTAATTCTCAATGGAACCAGAAGCAAATGTACTAATTATTTTTTTTAATTCCATTCAATTTGTAAAGATTGCTAGCAGAGACCTACTTATAGAATACTTCTCTATTATACAGACGAATGCATGAATTGTTATAAACAGCTCGTGATGATTTATCCTACATAATCTAAAGTTTAAACGTGACACCATCAACATTGGAAGGAATAACAACATATTTTATTCACATGACATGTTCAAATTCCAACTCGAAATTCAAAAGCTGAAAAACTCGTATACTACTAAATTGTATAAAAACAGACTGTTGCATAAAATAGTACCCTGCGGATATTTACATTGATACCTTGCAATTATGCATAATTACTGCTATTTGTGCTGATAGACAAGTAGAGGAGTAAACAAACCCGCCTATGCAATCTGAATAATGTTGGCTATCAAAAATTACGCTTCTTAGAATAAAACGATTTTAAATTGTTAGGTGTTAGGCCTGACACCAAAATATTTTACTTGGAAGTGGCTAATACGAACAGGATTTAAACAAAAATGTAATTAGAGAGACTTTGGAATTTGTTAGTCATAACGTGTGAAACACAACGTGAGAAGCTATTTGATAGAAAAATTTAGATGTTTAATTCCACTATATTAGTTTGGAATGGATGGGCGTTTTGCACACCAAAATGAATAAAACAATGTTAAACAGGCACGTAATATCGGAAATTAATGCTAACAGTCATATGAACACAAGTTAGCGTAATATGTTACAACTAAGTACTGTCATTTTGGTTACAATAAGTCCAAAACTTCACAGTTACGCAGATTTAGTTATTACTATTACATTATCATGCTTAAAATGTGAAACGTCCTATATGTGGCCAACATTTCTTCTTTACTTTAGTATGTAACTTTAAAACAAAATAAAAACTGCAAAAAGGAATGTTCAGTACGTGATTCCTTTGATTTCTCTTTTCGATTTTGTGAGTTGTTTCACATATACAGGATGGATTTATGTAAAACACTCTTTTTCGAGACAACGTTGCTTCTGGAGCCTCCTTAGAAAAGTCCCAGACCTCCAATTATTATTTGAAGGTTTTCGCAGCAACATTGATAATAAAATAGTTACAAGTATCAGCCATAAGTTTATTCTTTATTTTGACCTCGATTGCTATTCAGAATTGACTTTTAACTAGTTGCGGTTTATATACAGTTTGTTGCTAATAGTGGAACACCAAGAAACTCACAAATTGTAGTCATATACTTACTCTAAAAGACTTAAATAATAATTACACGTTTCCATAACCCTGAATTTTGGGCATTCAAATTAAAGGTTACAAGGTCACATTGCTAACATTCTACTTACTGGATACAGAATTAACATTGAAACGCTAAAATTATGAATATTCATGACGAAAAGTAAATTATTCAAAAACTATTGCCCAGAGATGCGAAATAAATGTTCGGTCGTCACTAGAATAATTAATTATTGTTGTCCAGCAAATGGATTATATATTGCGCTTTGATGACATTGTAATTGGTTTAATTTATTCAAGTTTTTCATTTGTTTAGTTCATCTAGGAACCATATGTATGGCGCACTTTTTGTAACTTACGTTTCTTATTACTTATTTACCATGCCATTTAATATTTTTTACTTGCATTTTTTATCAAATATTTTGTTTTCGTAACTTTCTTCAATTACTTATTACTCATTTTATAAAAACATTGCATTAAGAAGTAAATCAAATTTTATGTGTATTTCTAGCTATATTTTCATATAAAAGTGGCTAATAAATATAAGTTGTAGTTCGTACAATTATTATTAGCAAACGTAAGGCCAAGCTCATTCATGGGGTGTTAGTGCCTTACCATTATTATTGGTTTACTTAAACTGCTTTTGCAACTATTATCAGTCGCATTAGCACAATTTGTTTTTATTTATGTTGATTATCTATTTAGCCATCTGCATACAAACAGTAAGCAGAACCTATGTTAGTAAATAAATTGCATGATTGTTAAAATCGAACGATTTACAATACAGCAGTTACGTAAGTACGTAGTATTTGTTTACAAACACAGGTCACTACATTAATTTAACTAATTAAAAATTTATGATGCAAGTCCACTGGCTTATATTTATTAAATCTCTGTATATTGTCCCCCTTGTCGAGTTGGTTTAGAGCTAAACCATTGAGAGTCGTAATTCGAGTGATTTTTTTTACACGCTGAAAAGGCGACTCTCCAGCAAACACATTTGTATGGCTACAGCAAATAGTTTTTGGATTTCTCCGACACCAGTAAAATGTTAAAGGTTTTTTGGCGGCAAGCATGGCTGATACGCCACTGGGCTTGACTAAAAGCACATTTTTTTATACTGGATATACAGGGCGTCCGGGAAAATGTGGGAAATCTCCCGGTTATGAAAAAAATAATACTACAAGTTCATATAAACTTTTTTCCTATGGGCCTCCTCTTCGGAGATATGAACTCCCAAAAAGCTCCAATGGAATCAAGTTTTTTAAACGTAATTATTGAACCACCAGGTATATTCCATTTTTTTAATATGACGTATACCAGGTAAGACCCTTCAAATTACTATCCAAGAAAGTGTTGTGAATTACTCACAGCTGCAGAGACGGACTAGCTGTGACACTCATGACCCCATTTTTTACGCCCTGTATGATAAGAACTTTGGACAACGTTTTTTACATACCTTTAACTATTGACTAAAAATTAAGTACTCTTTATTCATGTCGTTAATCTTAACCGTTTTCGAAAAAACGTCATTTTATTTACAGTATTAGTCCCCCAACTTCTGTCGGGTTGAATATGACAAAGAGGAATTTTCCCCTGTCACCAACATAGTTTTAAAAAAAGTTAAACTTTAACTGCTTAGTTAAAAACTTTGTAAGAGGGTTCAACATATATTATACATAAATTATAAGCTTTTTCTGTAATGTAAACCGATAAGGTACTTTATCGTGATTCTTTTTAATGAAGACGCTGTTTCTTCTTCTGCTTCTTGCTCCAAAAAACTAAGACGCTGAAACCCCAGAAATGAGGACTTTTCAAGAGTCAGTCCTAGGGCACTAAGAAACATTTGTGCCAAAAATCAGGACTACATTTTTTTGAGATTTTCTTTAAAGTTTGTCTAATATGCCTGGGCTATAAGAGAAAACCGTATGCCAAACATATCCTTGCAAGGAATTAATATGTTTTATACGAGTTGAATAGCAACATTCTAAGTTGTGGCATTGAGGGGTTAATTAAGCACATGCTTTATGCCACACCTTACTCATTCTTTATCTTCTGTTGTCCATAGCTTTGTTTAAATTTAAGAATGCTCTCTCTCTAACAGAACAATATAAATAAGAAATGCATTCTATTCTGTCTTAATGTAAAAAATAATGAGTAGACTTATAATACTGCGAGATCATTATTCAACTTTAAACACAATTCATTGTTGACCTTTATGGTATTTCAATAACTCAGCAACTGTACACAGAAATGAGAAATGTTCTTCATTAAAAAAATCTAGATACAAACTTGTTAAATGGGAATGCATACCAGTTATTGACTAGCAAGAGAAATATGTTATTACCTTTAATGTGCAACCGTAATTAATGATAAAATTATACATACCCGATATAACATTTATTGTAGTGTAGTAATATGCAAAATACTTTCCTGCTTAACCTTGACTTAACCGCGAACATTTCCTTGACACTGGCTATTGATTGCCTGTAGTACAGATCAGTTTGGAATTGATTATTGTTAATAACATCAATAAAGTTTATATTACTTCCAAATAGATTTGCAATTACTTTCCGATACTGCCAGTACATATGGAGAAGTGGCTAAGGCCTACAGGGCCGTAACTAGACAAACTTTTATTGTAGGCAAGCCAATATTTTTGCGCCCTTGAGTAGGTACACTAACGATATATGTGACAAAAATACTTTATGCTTTCTGCATTTATTATCTACGGATATATGATGTAATGTATTCAAAACAGACAGCTAGGTATTCAAAAATAAATCCAACATTTTTAATTCAAAAGTATTAAAAAGAAACATTTAGTTGTTGTTGTTAAAATAACAAAATAAAACACAAATAAAATAAGAACAGGAATTTATAAAACACAATTTTAATAAAAAAATGCATATTATTATGTAGTCAGTACAACATTTTATAAATTCATATATACCGTGTGTCCACAGGAGGACGCACCATAGGGATAACCTAATAGAATAGAAATATCGGCTAATGCTGTGATCGCCGGCACGCTAAAACGTTGTTTTCTGGCTTCTGACTCACCACTGTATGAAACAATATTGTTATAAATGGTACAAGAAAAGGGACGGTGGTCACAGCACTGGTTGATATTTATATTCTATTAGCATTATCTTATCTCTATGGTGCGTACTCCTGTGGACACACGGTATAAGCGTGTGGTGTACCTGCGTCTCTACGTCATCTTTTCATCGGCGATCGGGCGCAATTCGCCCACAATCGGTACGCCTCTGCGTCATTTATAACGCAACGATAAGCATACACATTTATCAGTGAACGCCAGTTCGAATCCCACTAGCTGCAATGATTTTTTTAATTTTCAAATTCACGTAATTCGCATTAATACTGTTTCAGTATTATTAGCAGCATTAAGGTATTTGTTACCTATTTTGTAGATACCTTTGAAGACTTAACCAATTATCGATCTAGCAAAAGTTGGCTTTCTTGCAGAGCGCTTTCTGTATTAAAGACGTTGAAAACATTTTCTTTTGTAATTTTTATATGTACAATTCAATTTTAAAAATGCAAAAAAATATTTTATTTAGAATAAGATCACTTATGTGGTACTCTCAAAAGCTAGTAAAGACATGCCAATATGTTAAAATAATACAATATGAACAAATAATTACATATTATTATGCGTAGCAACATATGAACGTAGAATAAGGTTATATACTCGCAGCCACACTGCCACACTGTCTTGTAGTAATCAATATATTTAAAACGCGCAACTTTTCTATCGTCATCTAGTATAAGCTTTGCATCACGCCGATTTTTATAATACTTTTTTTAATAAAAGTCTGCCAAATTGTAGGGTCGCAGAAGTGTCTTAATTGAACAAATTCTAGGGGGCAAGTGATTATAGCGAAAAATGCTATAGTAGTGGAACAAGTAAGCTCTCGAAATCGGTCTTTGGCGTTCTGCAGATTGTTTCAGTGGGCCACTGTACCAGCGATGAGCCCAAAGCAGTGACTGTGTGTGTAATATGTGCAACCAGTGAACCCTAACTCTAACAGTTTTTAAATATTTAAGTTTATTTCTCGTCACTTAAGTATTACATTCAGTTTTAAAAATGAAAAATTTTTATAATTAGAATAACGAAAAGCTAGTACTTTTAATGTTTTGATTGATAAGGTGAGAGTTGTAAAACAAACGTCGTTACAAACTGGTAGATATCTAACATTGCCTTTGGAAATTGCACAATCGAACAAATTGGGTGCAATTCACATTATTTAATTAGCATTATTTGTTGTATTTCCATTAGTACGAAAGAATTTTTGTTCAGTGCCATTTTGGCGCCCCATGACGGTTGCGCCTATAGGCGGGACCTACTCGGCCTATACCTAATTACGGCCCTGAAGGCCTAAAGATTTCAAACGTTATTGCCTAATTTACTTGATCAATGCCGCTGAAATTCTATATTTGGAGGGTGGAAATTACTGCTTCCAGAAATGAGGCTTTTTCCAGAATCACAAAATATTGTTTTTTTCAAGAGCTAAAAATTGTTGATGATTTCAACTATTTAATTTTTTTATTAACAATAAATCATTTTAACTTCTCGATTCTTTTCCTATTTTTGCTAGGTATCATATCTATGATATTTTTATGATTTTAAAAACGTCATTAGGTACATCCACCCCACCAATAAATTCCTCTAATGTCTAATTCACGGTTCATCCTTATTCTCGAAGAGTTCGTCCTCTTCTTGAACTGTCCTGTACATTTCCCTAAGAACATTTCACTTGATTATTCTTAGTTTGGATTCATCTCTAGAGCAACGAGTCTCACTCTTCTACTTTTCATAGGCTGCTTGTAGACGCAATGGATGGTTTCTATGCCAATATAATTAGGCCACAAAATAGTGTGGAATTTGTGTACACTGCCTCGTTGACTTTAATGTTTTTATTCACTATCTCTTACTATGGCTCAAAATTGCTAGATCGTTAGCCAACGCGCATATCAGTGAGTATTTTGTTTTAATATAGTCTCTCTTGTTGAACTTCAAGGACTAAATTAAATTGAATCGTCGAAAAGGCATCACTTTGTCCTTCTCCGCTGTGTATTTTTAATTATTCGGTCAGTTCATCTTCTTCTCGCTAGAGTGATTTGAACTAGGCTGACTATTGTTATGGTATCATATTTTTTTCTGTCGCTGTTATTGAAAGCTTCCCAATTAGCACACCGCAACATTTAGGCGACGTTATGCACATTTTGTTTTGAGTTTAAATACTTTTTGTTTTGTGCATATGATGTTTCTTTTTGAATTATTAAAATTAATAATCCTTGCCATAATTGAAATAAATCATTGACAGAATGTAGGTCATTATTACTTTTCGCTTGGTAATTGTTAAAAATTAAGAACGCCCTAAATTCAATTATCACGAGCCGCCACTGCTATGTTCCAATGAGGTTGTAGTTAGGTAGCAACATTGCGACTTAATAGCCGCGACGTCTCTACTGTTTTAAATTTTAGTGTTGCTTGCTGATTTTGCCCATTTCCTTAGCTAAATCGAATAGGTACTATAAAAATAATATTAGAGGGCAAAACGTGTGCTCTCTTCCGATGGTCTGAATGATAAAATTAAAACGAATGAAAGTTCATTGTCAAACATAATGATAATACAAGGTCCGGCAGAATGAAGTATCTATCTTCAAAGTTAATTCATTTCATAATATACATTCATTCATTCATCCATAATCTATAGCCTCTTTTACCTTTCGGTGTCGATGACCATTCATACCTCGCGGGAAGTGCAACGGAGGTAATGAGATCTAAATTCAAATCAAGTAGCCATGCTTTCGCGATAAATGTAAATTTAAGACAGTAGTCAAAGTGTTTGCGAGAAATGTCAGTTTAGCTGTGAATATGGAGCATTGGTCAAATATTCAATGTTTTTCTTGCGGTTGAAGCTTATTTTAAAAATAACAATCCTGTTGTAACCACCCAGCGTTTATTTCGTCGTCACTTTCATTTAAATCCACGAGATCCAGTTCCTAGTCGAATAACAATTAAAAAGTGGGTACACAAGTTTTGCACTACAGCCTCATGTGCCAAAGAAAAACCAAAAGGAAGAACTCGTTCTGTACCCATACAAAACTTTCGTGTTAGGCTTCAAGAATGCCAGCAGCTAGAAAGAAGTCACTTGACTGACGTAATATTTAAAAAATAAAATTTCCGTGTTTCCTTAAGAACCTTTATCTACAACAGTGTGTAAAATTGCCTTAGTTGGCAGTTTGAAGTTTGTAAAACGACTGTTTAATAACATGTTTTCATTAGTTTACGGCGTTAATAGCAACGTGCTTAAAAAATTTCATTAGGCACGTAGTTAGTAGCAACGTGTTTTAAAATTTTTAAAACACTCAAAATTAGGACCAGTTGCTAGTAATTCTAATTTACATGTAAAATATTTTTTTATATTTACCGTATTTTTTAGATTTTATCATAGATAAAATATTGTACGATACACATGCGTAAAGCATCTTTAGTCACTCGCGGGGCTTAAAACGCTCGCTCACTCGCGTTTTAACTCTACCCCACTCGTGCCTAAAGAGTAGCTTTACGCACTTGTATCGTAAATTACTATTTGATTTTTTAATAAACATTTAGCCATTAACGAAAAAGACTTAATTTAAAATGGATACTTCATTCTGCCGGACCTTGTACATTCCAATCAGACCACGCGCTATTCAAAATTGCATCTTAATTAAAATATTACCTTTAAAATATTTTTCATCATGCGAGAATATGAGATCCTAGATGCTCAGAACTGTTTTTATTCTTCCTTGAAAGTTAAATCTGATTACTATGTTTTAGTTTATTAGTAAAGTAATTTGTACACGGCAATAGTGTGAAGGAATTACAAATTAGTTACTTTAAAGCTAGAATTACTTTAAAGTACCAAAGGGAACTATAGCGGGACTTTAAAGTCCCAGTGCATACCACAAACTACCTGTTCAAAGTTCTTGTTGCCACTTCATAGTTCCACATGGAATTTTAACCTCTCTAATTTTTAACATCACATTTTCTTCAGCGCTGTGTTGAGCATATATGTTTATATATTTTAATAAAGTATATAAGACACGGAAATGACTTCACAGTACTATAATCTTTTACAATGTTGTTAAAGCTATTTGCCTGTAAGAGCTTCTATAAAAGTGTTGAGAATTACGGTAAATTTATTCATTTTTGTGAGCAACTGTGCCTTTGTATATAGGCCGCACTGCCAAAAGTAGCACAACATACCTACTATACAACAATGTACAGCATTAATGTTATCAGTGTTAGGAACTAGACGGTGAAGGTTACTTCATGGTCAATTTAAGAGGTGATATGCACTTTATAGTAACCGTGCACAGTAACGTTCCATTCTACAGGTAGTGGAAATGTTACACTAATAAATGCTAATAAATATAACTTACAAGTATCATAACTTTAATGGGATAGTGAAGATGTCCACAACTACTTCAACGTAGTTGCAACTGAGAAGCCTCGGTTCTGTAGCATAAGTTAGTATTTCGTAAACCATATGCAAGTTTTGAAAACTTTAAGGTCGTCCCAAAGTTAACTATGATGTTTCCAATACCGGTAAAGCTACCTACAAGTTATATGCAAGTACAAAGTGACCACTAATGGTAAAAACTACATAGCAGCAACTATCGATTTGTCAAATGAAGTTATTTAATAATAATAATAAGTCGACGTTTATTATCTTTACATACTTATACAATGATCAGATTTCCAAAAAAAAAAAAAATTATATATAGAAAAAATAAGGTAGGCAAGGACTAAAAACAAATTTAAATTACCTGAAAAACGGAAGTTCTAGTGGCGGTTACGTAATAGTTACTCATTTGAGGTTCCAATCTAGTTGGATTATTACTTCCTTTTACAATAAAGGAAGTATTGGATTCACCCCAAAAATTCGAAATTGAGTTTTCAACAGATCTTCACGTTTTAGAGTCCCCTGATCCAAAAAAACATATTTTTTTCATTGGTCTGTGTGTCTGTCTGTCTTTCTGTCTGTCTGTGAACAGAATCTCTCAAAAACGAAAAGAGGTATGGCGTTGAAACTTCATATATAAGTTTTGTGTACTATGTAGATGAGACAGCAAGCTTTTGAAGAAAATCGCATCACCGGAAGTGGTTTGTCAAACTTATCACCATGTCTACCTAGATATTTGGAATGTAACGGAGAACGTGGTACTCCAAATTTGTCTGCTGCCTGCTGTAATGACAAATGATCATTTAAAACAGCTTCCAACGCATCCTCAATTTTTTGAAGGTCATAATTTCGTCGAAACGCAGTGCCCAACCTGTGTTTATGTCTTCTGGGCATCGTCCAATATAGGTAACCCTGAAAAATCAGGTTTTTCAGTTTTTGTTGTTTTTCTCAAAAATTAGCAAATAGGTACATTACGCGTTTGCTTGCGTACATTTGTTATTGAAGTTATGTTCAAGTATTAGTTCCATTGAACTATGCTTGGTTAAACAATAATAAGAGAGATACGCGGAGCTTTTTCGAGTATTACACAAATTCTTACAAAAACCGTTTTCAAAAGTAATTTTTACTTCCTTTTACGATAAAGGAAGTATTGGATTCACCCCAAAAATTCGAAATTGAGTTTTCAACAGATCTTCACGTTTTAGGGTCCCCTGATCCCAAAAAACATATTTTTTTTATTGGTCTGTGTGTCTGTCTGTGTGTCTGTGTGTCTGTCTGTCTGTTCATTTTCTTATATGGGTATTTCGCCACTCTGCAAATTAAAATATTAAATAATGAAAATATTAACAACGAACGTTTCGAGGGACAATCTGCCCTCGTTATCAACGAATAACAATTAAAACTAACAAGAACTTATCTTTTTTTTCACTGGAAGAAAAAACGACCAACCTCCAGTGAAAAAAAAGATAAGTTCTTGTTAGTTTTAATTGTTATTCGTTGATAACGAGGGCAGATTGTCCCTCGAAACGTTCGTTGTTAATATTTTCATTATTTAATATTTTAATTTGCAGAGTGGCGAAATACCCATATAAGAAAATGAATTATGAATTCACGCCACAAAGAAGTTTCAGAGATTATCTTGTCTGTCTGTGTGTCTGTCTGTCTGTGAACAGAATATCTCAAAAACGAAAAGAGGTATGGCGTTGAAACTTCATATATAAGTTTTGTGTACTATGTAGATGAGACAGCAAGCTTTTGAAGAAAATCGCATAACCGGAAGTAGGTGTTTACTCTTGTGATTTTTCAGTTTTTTTCGATTTTTTCAAAAACGGCTCTAACGATTTTTTTCAAACTTTACATTTTTATTACATTTTTAATGTGCATTGACGTGAGATAGGTGATTTTCCAGTTGAAAACTTCTAAAGTGGGTTTATTTTGTTTTTTTTTAATTTTTTTTATTAACTCCTATTTTAAATGGAACACCCGGTATATTATTACATTTTTGAATTCTGCTTAAGATTTTAGAGAAAATTTGTCTCTTCAACTAACGCTCTATTTTGTACCGTTTTTGTAGAATTCGTAATTTTTGAAAATTTTTGACAAATGCTTAAAAATTAAAAATTAAATTTTTTACTAATTATAAGATCACTGTAAAAGGAAGTTGTGTGAGTGTATCACACCAGATTTTTTAATTAGCTTTACATTTAAAAACTACTACAATCACATGTATAACCACTTTCTTATGTATACTATTTTTTTCTTTGGTCAGGATTGCCAACTGCGCGAAATCTATAAACAAATTTAAAAAAAGGTGTGCACATCGAATATAACCCCGGGCATCCGATATATCCCCAAATGACGGTACCAACGATGGAAAACTTTTAACCTCTAGAGGGCTGTGGATTTTTTTAAAATTTAATTGGCAGTGATGAGTAAAGGTACTTAATAATATAACCTGTACAATTTCTATACTTGTTGTGTATAGGGCATTCAGTAAAAATAAAAACGTTTAATTTTTTTTGAAATTGGCAAGTGCATATAATTTTTGTACTAGGGATTCTGTATTTTGTTTTGAAAAGGTTTCCACACCTGTTTACAAGCAGATTTTAATTTAAAAATGACAAAATTAATATTTCTCATTGTCAGTGTCAAAGTAGATATTCTTCTAGAAATTCTCACTTGAAGTTTTATAAAATGTAATAAAAATACCTATTAATAAACGCTACGTCAATAGTATCCAACACAGCATTTGTATAATATCCTTAATAGTAGTTATTTACAACATTTATTACAGATGGGAAGTAAATGTCACACCCTTAACCTATTTGTTTTAGTAACTTTTTAGAATTACATTCCTTGCCAAAGATAAATTCTGGAAGTACAGTCATAAAATTTTGGAAATCAAAGGCCACTTTGTGTTTTTATGTTTACTGAACAGACTATAATCTACTATTGTTGAATACATAAAATTGTTAGTAACAAAAACAACTACAGCTGATCAAAACGATTTGCCGCATTTTTAAGGTCACTAAATACATAAAGGTACTGCCATTCCATTCCAAGATTTTGTTCCCCCAAATTAAAAAGGACAGAACATTGTAAGAGAGTGAGAGTGATTTAGTAACCTTATGCATTTTCCATACACAGCACCACCTTGTGTTCAGTATTAAACATCCTGTAAAAGGTGAGTGATTCTGTCAAAATTGTACAGGTTATATTATTAAGTACCTTTACTCATCACTGCCAATTAAATTTTAAAAAAATCCACAGCCCTCTAGAGGTTAAAAGTTTTCCATCGTTGGTACCGTCATTTGGGGATATATCGGATGCCCGGGGTTATATTCGATGTGCACACCTTTTTTTAAATTTGTTTATAGATTTCGCGCAGTTGGCAATCCTGACCAAAGAAAAAAATAGTATACATAAGAAAGTGGTTATACATGTGATTGTTGTAGTTTTTAAATGTAAAGCTAATTAAAAAATTACTTTTGAAAACGGTTTTTGTAAGAATTTGTGTAATACTCGAAAAAGCTCCGCGTATCTCTCTTATTATTGTTTAACCAAGCATAGTTCAATGGAACTAATACTTGAACATAACTTCAATAACAAATGTACGCAAGCAAACGCGTAATGTACCTATTTGCTAATTTTTGAGAAAAACAACAAAAACTGAAAAACCTGATTTTTCAGGGTTACCTATATTGGACGATGCCCAGAAGACATAAACACAGGTTGGGCACTGCGTTTGGACGAAATTATGACCTTCAAAAAATTGAGGATGCGTTGGAAGCTGTTTTAAATGATCATTTGTCATTACAGCAGGCAGCAGACAAATTTGGGGTACCACGTTCTCCGTTACATTCCAAATATCTAGGTAGACATGGTGATAAGTTTGACAAACCACAGGAGATAAGTGGTATTTTTACCCTTTTCTCAAAATATTTTGTAATTTTCTTTTTATTTCTTGTGGAGATTCCCTTTCTACCAAAAAGTTTTAGTTTCTTTAGTATAAATTTAAAAAATAGTAATTTTTGTATTAAGTGCGCAAAATGAGTGGTTTTTTATGACGCGTGAGAATGTCAATTTTCGCCGAGACCGTTAGGTCGAGGCAGAAAAGTCATTCAAATGCGCCATAAAAACAAGAATTTTGCCACGAAATACAAACAACGTTTTTTTACAACTTTCAAACAAGATTATCAATATTATTTCGCTCCGTACTTCGCGAAAATTCTTGGCGCTCCAGTGCGCAAAATTTCATTTTTTCACGTCGCCAATGGTAACGTGAAAAAAAATCATTTTTTCACGTCGCCAATGGTAACGTGAAAAAAAAATCATTTTTTCACGTCGCCAATGGTAACGTGAAAAAAATTTTTTTTTTCACCGTTAAAAGAAAAATTTTTCGCCGTTAAAAAAACGCGTTTTGCGCACTGAAATTAATGCGTAAACACCCATTTTTTGAGCAATTGTAGAAAAATATTTTTTTATTTCGTTTAAAAAAAATATTTCGAGTTTTTAATGCTATTCTGTTTTTAAGTTAAATTCTTGCTTTAGATTATTTTGGATTTTCATATGTTTTTTGTACCGAAAATGTGAAAACAAAACGCAAATAAACGTATTTATTGAATTTTGGTTATATTGGCCATATTTATTGAATTTTTAGTTAAAATTAAAATTTGTTTTTGGTCAAGAGTGCCTGATAAAGATTGTAGGACCGGTCTGTATCATCTATTCGCCACTGTTTTACCTTTTTCAGTGAGAAAATTACACTGTCCAATATATCCCTATACACGGGGTTATATGGAATGGCATTATCGTTTAAAAAAAGGTTTAATAACGATATTTTTTGTATTTTTTTTTGTAAAATTCACTTTCATTTGGCAATGGCTTCCGATTAAAAAAGGCCCCGGTTCAATATTTTGCTTCAGAACAGAGAAAAATTTAAAAAATCGGAAATATCATCCAATATATCCCCAAATGACGGTACTTGTCTGGAAACATTGACTAGTGTTAACACTTATATGCCACTATTGGCACTATTAGACTTCATCTATCTACAAGGCAGAGGATCTTTGTAATGTGCTATTTCATTTCCATAATATATAATACTAGTAACATTGTAATAAAGGTAATTGCATATTTGCCAACTTCTGCTTAGCAGTTATTGCAAAACACGAACAAATACAAACTTTTCTACTAGGTTTTTCTACTTTGCATTCTAAACCACTGAGTAGAAAGACACTAAAGATTTTATGGTTTTTTCTGTGTTTATAAAATATATACAAAATTATTTTAAACTTATTATTCATTCTATAGTTAACATTAAAGGAGGAATAAAACGGCTCTTTAATATTTGACGTCATAACACGTGTATAACCAAACATTTGATAATGACATCGATTGACAACTAACAAATCTGTGTTAAACCCTGAATCTTAGATACCATTGACACTAAGGTCACTAAATCACGTTAGCTACGCTAACACAGGTAGGGAAACACCATTTGACAGGTTCAGAAAACGAGTTTGTCAATGTCAAATTTACCATAGGCGCTACTAGTAAGGGCATAAATAATTTTTTCTTATTATTAATAGGTATATCCTTCGAATGCGATGCCTGAATCCTTTTTCTAGGTTGTAAGTTGGGCAGATGATCGTTTTTAACCGCAATTTGAAATGTTTTCCCCCTGAAACTTGAAGATCTGAAGAAATATCAAAGGTAATTTTTCACGATTACAAATCATTTGCCTAAATTATGACCTAAAGAGATGATTGCGATCTCGGATTCCCTAGCTCTCCCGACGAATTTTGTCAAAACGTATTTATATTTAATAGCATTATGGTTTTCATTTGCTCCGTTAAAGGTTGTCGGAACAACAGCATAAAAATGTACACGCTGTTTCAAGTTCCTGAAGGTAATTTAAACTGCAATATTTAGCAATACTTTTTAATGAATTACTTATTGCAAATTAAGGACCAAGAAATAACATAAAACGGCAGAAGTGGTTGAAAGAAATAAATAGACCACTAGACGGCATGCATCATTTACGTGTATGTGAGGTGCCGAAGTATTGGAATGCGGCGAGCGGTAGATACACAATATTCGCTAGAGCTTTATATTTGTGAAAATTATTTTTTTTTAGCTGGAAAACGTTTACAAATAATTTGTTATGTAATATTTATTTATTGCGTTCACGTTACACAAACTTCAATTTATTTCTATCATAACCTATACACTGACTGGGTCCGACACTGACAAAAACGAGTTTGGTTTGACATAAGTAACTCCGAGTTTCCCTACCTGTGTTAGCGTAGCTAACGTGATTTAGTGGCCTTAATTGACACGCGATAGCAGTGCCTCTAGTTGTAAATTTAGATGGAATGGACAGACTTGTTATAAACAATCAACTCAGATGACGTGTCAAACATAGTTAATATGTCAATTTATCTTGGCATGTTTTTTCATGACCATCTATATTAAATGTACAAGTACATTTTAATTTAGTCGGCCGTCATTTTGTACAATAAAAGTAAAAAATTAAGGATGAACCATACGGAACGGCAAACAATGGTGCAATTATTAAATTGATAGACAAAAGGACACAAATTAATACGAAAAACGGTAAGAAATACGTATGGAAGCTTTTCGCTGGATTTTGTGACAAGAGAAAGTACATAATTGATGCCAGTATATCAGAGAACAAACTTATGGATCTTTGAAGGAACTGGGCTGCGAACATGATGCAACGCAATTGTGAAGAATATAAAGAGTCTGTGTTAAAAACAATATGGAACATTTCGGTGAAGTTGCTTCAAGAGAAATTCTATAATGATTATAACAGGAATCTGGACCCTTTTTAGTAACATTGCTTGTAAACAACCCCGTGACGCCTGAAATGCAAAGAGAAGAGTTGTGTCATTGTACTTTCTATAAATAAAGTAAAGTTTGTTAAGATTTTAGACTCGGCATTGCAGACGCATCATCGCAGTTCATTAAAAATTGCAGGGGCTTTGCTTAAACAGTTGTTATGAACAATTTTCTAGCAAACCTATCTGCTTTCTGCCATTTCTCCAGTTGTGTAGCAGCAGCATTGCCAGCTTCTCCATCTGCCTCCGTCGGATTTTTAAAAGTGCCATCACACACTTCTAGCACTCCATTACAATTCAGCAATGTATGAATTACAAATTGCCACTGTGACGAATTACTTTGGTCCTGTGACCGTAGCTTCTCTACAGGCACTTTCTCCATATCCATAATAAACTTGGGAGTCGTACAACTGTACAAACACAGTCTTCGTCTACACTGAATCAAACCGCGAACTATAAACGAAACCGAAACCGGAACTTCCGAACTGAGCCCATAATCTGTTAAGGTTTTAGAAATAAAACTCGGCTGTAACTTAACATTTGTTGTGCAAGTTTATTAACAATGGAACATATCCGTATTAGATGGATGCTTACATAAGACTGCTTAAAAACTACCTATAGTTCATTCAAATTCAAGATAGAGCAAAATCTGCAACCCAAGTTACAAATATCAGCAGTCAGTTGATTACTACTTTGATTTTATTAAAATGTAGATCATGGGATGTACGTAGTACCGGGTGACCATAAATGGTTGTGATTTTTTTCTTAAGTTGTCTCTGTTTATGTTGGTGGTACTGTAAGTTTTGACGCAAACTGACGCAAAACCTAACCTGCTAACCTCAAATTTGAAATAGGCGTACAGTGCCACCAACATAAACTGTGCCAACCTAAGAAAAAAATTACAACCATTTATGGTCACTCGGTATAATATAGAGGTTACAATTTTTGGCAAATTTGCAAAGCTTACAATGGGAAGATTGTGGGATGTCTACCTAAATTAAATCTGCTGAATGTGACCTGAGAATAAATTTATCCCCTAAAAAATGTTGCAAATGCCTTCCCTAAGCAAAGATTCATATTAAAAACATGACACATTGACTTTGACACTCATCAAGACACCAACAAAGCCATATCGCTCTGATCTAGATTTTAATAAACTCATATTAGTGATCAACTTACTGCTGATATTTGTAATTTGGATTGCAGAATTTGCTCTATCTTGAATCTGAATGAACTATAGAATCTAGTACATATCGGCGGTTTATGAGGGTAGCTATAAATCCAGCAACCCAAATATTTGCACACAGAGAGTACAAAACCCCGTCACCAACCCAAGGTTGAGTTTTCTTACAACTAGCGGCATAATAAAAGCGAAAGATTTAAAACATCAACAAAGTTAAAAAGAAATTATTATTTAAGAACTTATCTTGCCGAATGTACCTCGCGTGATGATAAATCCTTATAAGTTTGTTAATAATCTCAATACGGGGGAGTCGGCAAGTTACTAAACAACACACTTTCGGGAATTATAAACAAAATTATTGCGTGATTATCAATCAACCTTGGTACAGTTGCAGCAAAAACAAAATAGGACAGTTATGTCTATTTTCGCGATTATTCCACCTTTCGTTACTGCATTTATATGCGGCATAATTACTTTGTCGTATTATTTCTAATTTGGAATTTGGCAGATGTCAAATATTCAATATTGCAATATGACATATTAATAAAACAAATTCAAGCAGCTAGAATTAGACAAAAATCTGTTATAAGAGTTGTCCCATTTTTTATTGGCAGCAACTGTAACATTATAACTGACAGTTTCAATGTCGCTGATTAAAAAAATCGAAAACACACGAGCCAATTAAATTTTTAAATTCTAATGGGATCCAACCAATGCTACTCGTACTATATACAGGTACTCTAGAACAAGCTGAGTATGTTTACACCGTAGCATTTCAAGTGATCGGAATTACCCACCTGACTGGGGTTCCCCCACTTCCCTCTATACGGCTTTTCGCGAAATCCAACACAAATATACATACCGTACTGTGTTGCTCACATCCATACAATTCTTTTATTTTTATTAAAGTTCCGCTTCATCTAAATATCTATCCTTACCGGAGCAATCAGAAACAACGCATTTTTCGACATTAGCTATTCCTTTGCCTTGATATTACAAAACTGAAATTTGAGTACTCACAATATATTCATTTCAAATTTCCTCCGAGCTATTTTCCGAACCAGATTTACAATTTATGTTGGTATCCGAGTCATGAGAGTTGGAAACATTTGCAAAATTAGTAACTGATTACGTTTGTTTTCAGATACCATTAGATTAGATTAGATTAGATTAGATTAGATTCCACGACTGCCTTTTGCTGGCATGCGCACGTCAGCCCTTTGGGCTTTTTGTACTGTCGGGAGTTTTCAAGTTAGCAGGCCGACATCTGTATCTTTTACTAGACTTGCAATGTCCCCTACTAGCTTGCGGTTGTCAATAGAGTTAAGGCTCCAATCGAGTTGGTGTCTTTTACGCTCTAATGCTGGGCATTCAAAGAGGATATGATAGGCTGTTTCATCATCCTCTTGGCATAGTCTGCAAACAGGTTCATCTCTATAGATATTGATCCTGTGCATAAATTCTCTGAATGCTCCAGTGCCTGTTAGTAGACTGACTACTTGCTTGATTCGAGTTCGGTTCAGTCTCAACAGGGTTTTGGTGGTTTGTGGATTCGGAGTTTTTAGCAATCTTTTGCAGTGTGTTGCTTGATTGTAGTTTCTCCACCTTAGTTGGTGTGCGGTATTGACCCATTCATTAATGGCTGAGCGGGCTTGGTTTTTCTGAATGCTTAGACCAGGTTCTGGACCGGTCATTGCATTACGGGCTGCTTCTTTTGCGAGCTTGTCCGCCTTCTCGTTTCCTTCAATACCTTGGTGACCTGGGATCCAGCATAATTTTACTGTATTTCCCTGGCTTAAGGTTTGAAGTTTGGATTTGCATTCCTTGACCAGTCTCGATGAAGTACTGAAAGCGTTTAGCGCTTTCAGTGCTGCCTGACTGTCTGAGAGAATGTGTATGTCTCGATTGAGCAGCTTCTTTTCTATGCTGATGTTTGCGCATACGTTAATAGCTTGTACTTCAGCCTGAAAGATGTTACAAAACTTTCCTAGACTGACTTTTTCGTTGGTTCTAGGATTGGTACTGTACACACCGGAGCCTGTACCCCCTTCAAACTTAGATCCATCAGTATAAAAAATGATGTTCTTATTTGTTGGGGTTGGTAGTTGGTCCGGATTCCAACTTGTGTGTACAGTAAAGTTCTTTTCAAAGTCATAGGCTTTGGTTATAAGATCAGAACCCATTTCTAATATTGGGTTGTTGATGTGTGACATGATCTTGCCATGTCCTAGGTTATTAGCTGTGGTCATCCAGTGACCAGTACTTTGTAATCTGTAGGCTGCCATTCTGGCTTCACCTTCCAAAAAGATGTGCAGAGGTGGCAGATTTAAAATAGCATTCAGTGCTTGTCCTGAGGTGCCTTTAAAGGCTCCAGTGATGCACCGATTAGCTAGATATTGTATTCTGCTAATTTTGTGGATCGCAGTTGCTTGTTTTATTTTGGGCCACCAGGCGATTATTCCATATGAAATTATTGGTCGAACCATGGTTTTGTACAGCCAGAAGGTCAGTTCCGGTTTGAGCCCCCACGTACTACCTATGGCTCTTTTCCCAATAATTAATGTTTGTATGCACCTGGTGATTGTTTTGTCTAAATGGGAGTTCCAAGTTAGTTTGGAATCGATGGTTAGACCTAGGTACTTAACCTCGTTCTCCCAGTTGACATTTGTCTCAAACAGTTTTATGTTGATTCTGTTTGTGATGTTCTTTCTACGAGTGAAAGCGACGAGAGTGGCTTTGCTGGGATTAATTCTAAGATTATTCTCTAGACACCACTCTTCGGTTATCTTTAGTGCTGATTTCATTACATTGTCTACGGTTCTTTGGTATTTACCTTGAATCAGTATGACAATGTCATCAGCGTATCCTTGAGTGTAGTAGCCTTTGTTATTGAGTTGGGTCAGCAGTTCATCAACTGTGAGGCACCACAGGAGTGGAGAAAGAACTCCTCCCAGTGGACATCCCCTTGTCGCCTGCACTGTCTTTTCCTTGTCAAATAACTTGACTTTTACAACTCTAGTGTTGAGCATTGCCATAGTCCATCTTATCGTGGTGTTATCGATCTGGTGGTTTGTCATTGCTCTTTCAATAGAGTGGTAGGAGGTGTTGTCGAAGGCACCTTCTATGTCTAGAAATGCTCCGACTGCGTACTCCTTGTACTCCAAGGTTCTCTCAATTTTCCCCACTAGTTGGTGTAGGGCGGTTTCACATGACTTCCCTGTTTGGTAAGCATGGGGGTTCCCCCACTTCCCTCTATACGGCTTTTCGCGAAATCCAACACAAATATACTTACCGTACTGTGTTGCTCACATCCATACAATTCTTTTATTTTTATTAAAGTTCCGCTTCATCTAAATATCTATCCTTACCGGAGCAATCAGAAACAACGCATTTTTCGACATTAGCTATTCCTTTGCCTTGATATTACAAAACTGAAATTTGAGTACTCACAATATATTCATTTCAAATTTCCTCCGAGCTATTTTCCGAACCAGATTTACAATTTATGTTGGTATCCGAGTCATGAGAGTTGGAAACATTTGCAAAATTAGTAACTGATTACGTTTGTTTTCAGATACCATTAGAATTGATGCTAAGATTCAACAACTTCACAAACGTCGACGAATTGTTATCGAATCTCGTGGAAGGAAATATGGATGACTTGGATGGAGAGGAAAAACCACTTTTGACAAGTACGTATATTTAATGAACATTGCCGTATGTATAATACAAAATAGAGGTATACATTAAATAACAAAATATATTTAGAACATTTTACACAAATACTTAGCTCTCACTCTTATGTACATCATGGCAAAACACATATTTTTAAACGTCTCGACTTTAAATCTGTTGAAGGAGAACTCTTTAAATGTCGTCCAAATAACAGTTGAAAATGAGCTACAATTTGAACATACAATTTTTTTATATTATTACCTATAATACACAAGATTATCAGATAACCGAAGGCACATATTTGTAATTTAAAATTAATTTGGATAAGTGATTAACTTTTATAAGGCTCATTTTAATATCACACCAACACCATACACTGGGTGGCGACTTTTAAAACAGAACAGAGAATTCACATTAAAAACCACATTTAGTTATGTGTATTTTTGCTTCATATTTGATCATACAGAAATTATTAACAATTTTAACAAGATTGCAAGCAGTCTTTGGAATTACAGTCATTCTTGTGCGGACATGTCTTAAAGAACCTGAGAATTCTCATCGCATTTTATTTACAATCATGTTTGATCACACTCAGTAGTATACCTACAGAAATAATTTTTGTTGTTGCTTAGTTTCATAACCTAAATTGGTTTTACATGACGATTGAGATAGTTTAAATGCGTTTTAAGAGCTCTCCTACGACGACAAATGGTTGCAAGAAATAAAATCGTTCAAACGAGACAACACATACCTATCAAATAAAGCAAAATTATTTTATTAACATCAAACCTACATAAAATTGGAACGAAACAACGATTGCACTAAAGCTAACAAAAGAATTAAATAAAATAATTCAGATCGTACAGGGACGTGAAATGATAATAATAATTGTCAATAACATCATTTATGACATGTGCCAAATGACTTTGGCTACAACAACTGAAAAATACAACAAACAAAAGCTAATAATCATGTTTAAACTGTATGAACACGAGAATTAATTTTCTGTTCTTTGGCACTGGTTTTACAAAGTACAAAATAATGTAGAAAACGTTAGGAATAAATACAATTCCAACGATTGCAGTTCACCACTCGATAATCAGCTATCACATAATAACAAAAACATAATACTAAAAGGGGAAATCAATCGTCAGGCTCGCACGATTCGAACTCCTTGAGCAGGTTCCTCCGGCACTTCATGTTGCCTTGGTAAATGATCATGTATATGGTACAGTCCTCGAAGTTGTTGGCAGTGTACGCAACTTCCAACTTACACGGTCTGTTCCACTTGGTCTCCTCCTGCAGCTTCTTCGACGATTTCTTGCGGAACTCCACAGACCCTTCTGTGCAAATGTACTTCATCTGTGGGCGGCACGCGCTGCTGTCGCCTTGGCCAATATCCAGTTTGCATTTCTTCACCGGGGACTCCAGGATATCGCAATTGTGGGGCCCGTCGCCCTGCCCTCGTTCCACTCGTATCTGGCCCGGCGGAGTAAAAGTCAGCTGAGGAGGGGTGACCTCATTGTCTTTATTTGCGGATGGCACTGGGTTCTTGTCAACACAGGTTGCTGGTTCACTGATGAAAAGAGAACTTTTATTAGTACATAGATGGATTGATTTTTTTAGTTAGAATTCTTTATAAAAATAATAAAAAAAACTAATGATATCCCAACACTTCAATATAAGCAGGAAAGTGAGTTGTGAATATCAATAGCACTCAACGGGGTATGTGAGCTATTTTGGAGGAGAGGCACAACATACATTGATGGGAGATACCTCAAAAATGAATTTATCGGATGCAGCCTCTTTAATAGCTGGAACCTGTTATACAAAAACAAAATAACACACATAAATGCAACGGAATTACTATTGTAATTATTTTTAATAAATGTATGGACGAACAACAAAGACTACAAAAACGACCACATAGCATAAAGCGCTGCAAAGATAGATGCGATTAGGATATAGCAGTGGAGCCCATCAGGGAAAACTTACTTCAGGTTTAAATCGACTTAGCAATCTCTCACCCAGTAATGACTTATTGAAAATCATCTAAAATAGGCAAATTGGTTAACATCAAGACAGAACAAAAAAAAACGATCCCCGTATAAATCCACAAGACTGTGTTTTTCTCAGATCCCATTCAAATTAGCAACAATAGGGATTAGGAAAATAAAGGAGAAAACGCAACCATCTAATTATAAAAAAATGAGAGTCAAAAGTAGACGTCGATAAATACCTGACTGCAGAACGAAGTTACTAAGCAAACGTTCTAAGACAGGTAACTCAGTGAAATAGGGTTTATAAAATGGAAAAACCAATAGAAAATACCTAAATAGCTGTATCGGTACGAAATACCATGCACAGATACGATCAGAGAAGCCAAATAATGTAATAACGGGGATGAACACTGCAAAGTAGTCAAGACCTGTGGGACAAGAAACACTAACGGAATTCCATCATCAAAACAAATGCAGTGAAACTTCTATTTAGCAGTCGCTAAACCCAAGAAAAAAATCTTTAAAATGGAAATTTCATAAAACAGAAATTCATTTATGGCATAATAAATGCATGTGGTTGTTTTAAAAACAGCATTTTATGTATATGACCAATTTATTGCCTATTTTTACATAACTTGGACTTTCTAAATATGTGCTGAATGAAGTTTTATGTCCTAGAATAGAGCAAAAATCATATGGGAACTTATTCAATTTACAGAACCCCAGTAATAAATTCGTTAAGAAGATCCACAGTACTTTGTTTGAAATGCATTAATATTAAGCTGCCAGAGCTAATTAATCAAAATTCTGAGGCTTTTAACAAAACATGCAAACATCACATTACTCGAGGAGTGAGAATGTGGGAAGTCAATAAAAATATAACTGCGGATATACTACCTCTGTCCTTTAAATTTACATAGCAACTAAGTAACAGTGAGTAAAACGAAAATGAAATCTAGCTTAGCTTTGAAAATTGGAACATATGTCGATTATTAATTTAAAATTATGTTAATGAAATACACATACATAACCTAAACCATTGCATAACTGTCACAGACTGTCATGTCAAACTTTTATTTGAAAATTAACCAACACTTAAATAATGTTACATCTGTTACTTGAATCATTTCGATTATAGAAACCTTTTGTTGACTTCCACTATCATATTTAAATTTAAAACATTGGAAGTGACTAAATTTTTTCAAAGCCAAGCTTGATTTTGTTTTAATTTGTTCATATGTTAGTCGTTAGCGAAAACTACAGGTAGTATAGTAAAAATAGGGTTTAACCCAAACATAAAAAAAAAGTTCTACCCAGCGGCAAACTGTTTAGTGACCTCCTCTTAGTAAGTGGTAAAAAGTCACACGACCCCGCGCGTCAGGTTTAGGCGGAAGGCGGGTGGAAAGGTCGTAAAATGGTAGGTTTCAACAGTTTTATGCAAATATCTCGTGAAACAAGTAATTTTATCGGAACGTTATGCAAAAACTCCCAACGACTGAATACAGACTTGATAGTAACGTCGGCCTTATCATGTCAAACACCCCGTCAAACCAAGGACGTTTGGGACGACGACATTTTTGATTTTTTTGGCCAAACAAAAAGTTATATTCTTAGCCCCTGCATATCTTCGTAACCCTTGACTGGAGCGCATTGTAAATTAAATGTAGATTAATTTTGTATAAGATAAAGTTTGCAGTAAACCTCATAGTTAACGAGATATTTGCGTAAAACTGTTGAAACTTACCATTTTACCACCTTTCCACCCCCCTTCCGCCTAAACATGACGCACGGGGTCGTGTGACTTTTTACCACTTACTCAGAGGAGGTTACTAAATAGTTTGCCGCTGGGTAGAACTTTTTTTTTTGATGAGTTTTGACAATTTTTAAGCTATCTTTACTGTACTAAGGTGAGAAAGATCATTAGTACTATTAAGAGATAAAGCAAAAAATGGATGCTTACGTCAAAACGAATACATATAACAAATTATTTTACATTAATGTTAAAGCATAGTGGGCATGGTAGTGTGTGCGCATTATCATTATTAGAGAAAAATTCTCAACTTATCCAACGGATTTTCTTTGATTCCAAAAGAATCATTGTGTTTAGGATTAATTGTAAAATATTTTAAATTAAATTATGGTAACTTTTCTGTATTTTGTTACGGTATCAAATAGTTTTAAAGACACTTAAGGGCGCGAGAGATGGGCGTGGTCCTAGAAACGGTACACCATAGGGGCAAGCGTGACGGTATAGGGTGTTGCAAAATAAATGGGCGCCACGGGATTCAGACTTGGATCCCATGCTTGAGCCAAACGGGGTAGAATACATGTGTACAGCTTGATGACTCCCAGAACTGTGGCAGCGAGCGCCCTGACCTACCTGCGATGCTTAAGAATTTCGTCGAAACGAATGCATTATAGGCGAGTTACGGTTCTACCTATACCGTCTGAGAAACCTCGGACTACCTTGTTTTCCTCATGGGAAAAAGAATTGTTTGCCCGTCCTTATCCCAGCTCTTTAGCAGAAAATTGCCTTCCAAGCATTCGAGATTTCAGGACGGCGGTCAACGAGAGGAGTCGCATAAACACACTCAACTTGGCACTGCCACAGCCAGAATCGCTCTCCTAAAGTAAGCCACGCTGTCTCATGCTAGACACGCTGCAGAACGCGGCGTGTAGGGGAACGAGTTTTTTGCGCGGTCTGACCACCTGCAACCAATCACAAAGCAAACAAGGCCCCCGCCCCCATCGGCAACCCAGCTCGCCGAAACTTCTAGAAAAAGGCTGTATGCTATCTCGGCAGGCCAAGAAAATAATTATGAGTGAGGCTACCAAAATTTACAGCAGCTGCTTAAAACTATGAACCGTTGGCTGCCTGCACACAATTCGATGCAATATTGAGCGGGTAAAAATATGACAAAAAAACTATACACAAACAGAGTCGGAATCTTTGAATACAAATACTCCAAAAGTCGCATATTCGTAGAATTTGAAAATGTCCTGACAATTTACTATGTAATTTATTTATTTATTTATTTATTTATTTATTTATTATCAAGTTTACGGGAAACCCCATTTTAACAGTTAACATATATGACAGGAATAAAACATTTTATATATACTAATACATAAAACCTTAAATATTGCATAAAGAATACATTCAAATGAAAACAACAACATGTAAATCATGACTACAATAATAATAGGATATAAATTACCTATAGAATATTATTGATAATAGCTCTTTTGAAGTTGGCAAGTGTGCTATTAAAAATATCTACTGAATTTGCCGAAGCATTGATAATTTTTAGAGTTCTATTTATAGGTGAATGGGTGCCATAATTCGTGGTATGAAACTCAATGTGAAATAATTCAAAATTCCGGAGATTGCGGTTAGGCACATTGAATTTAATTAAATATAGTAACTCAGGACAGCCAACCAAGCCATTAACAACTTTATATATAAAGTAAATACCATAGAGAATCCTTCGATCTTTCAAAGAGAGCAAGTTTAACTTCTCCAACATCGATGATTTATGATAGTCCTGCTTTAAAGTATTTTTAAAATTTCTATCATTTCATAATTTTTTCTATAATATTTTTAGTGAGTTAAAATTGAAATTGTGCTTATTGAATATTTATTTTTAATACTGTTTAGTTTGACTTAAGGTGTCTTGTTGTCAATTTGACGTATCTATCCTGGTTTGCGGAAAGTTCGTTCCCCACATTTCGTTCCCGGGATATTTCGTCTCTCCACATCTCGTACCCGGAAACTTCGTTCCCGAGCGAGCTCAATGTGTCTCCTAGATTACAGGGTATTGAAAAACGAGTGCAGCCATCGGAATGCAGTTAGAAAAATTAAAGATATTTTAATTAATTTATTTATTATAATAAACTTAGAAGAACTATATACAGTATGTCCCCGGCTTGAGTTTACAAGAGGGAATTACATTTTATTTTTAGTTTTACATAAAACTGTTATAGGCATTATAATTTCTGCTTGGTTTGCAGAAAATTTTCAGTTTTTCAAAAACAAGTCGGCGTGACAGTTAAGCAAAAATTATCTTCTTTTCAGGTAAACTACCCTTTTTGTTCAAGATACGGCAAAATATTACTAAGAAAAGTTGTTCAGAATGAGAAATTATGGCACTATACAAAAAATCAGGAAGATACTTAGATTAAACCGCCATTTTTAATAAATACAATTTATTTTGTTCTTAAAAGTTTATTATAATAAATAAATTAAAATATCTTTCATTTTTTAACTGTATTCCGATCGCTGAACTCGTTTTCAACACCCTGTAATCTAGGAGATAAATTGAGCTCGCTTGGGAACGAAGTTTCCGGGTACGAGATGTGGGGAGACGAAATATCCCAGGAACGAAATGTGGAGTGCGAAATGTGGGGAACGAACTTTCCGCATCCCATCTATCCTTTAACAGGGTACAGACACAAATAGCTTCCTCCCTTTTTTAATCGCAAAGTAAATTAATTATTGTCATTTTGGCATTACTTTTCCATTGACATATCTAGAACCGTTTCAGAAAATAATTATTAGAAGGTATTTTATTGTATTATGTTAATGAAAACTATTTGCTATAATAATGAAGTTAAAATATCAATGTTACGCTAATGTACGCGCATAATGATGCAACATAACCTGTAATCTAGCTATGTCAGTCATGTAGTTACTTATTGTTACTAAAATTGGACAGAGAAAAGTTTATGTCTTCTTCAAAAGTAGTTTAAAGTGCAGTAAAAGACAAATACGTCAAATTGATATCAAGGCACCCTAGTTTGACCTACATAATTTGCATTACAATTGTTGCAATTTATTTCATGCAGGCACTGTTATGATTGTTGATTTTGTGGGATAAACTGCAGGAGCTTTTTGGTGTACAAGCTTGAATAACAAAGAGTAATAATAAGTAATACTGAGTAAAGTGCCTATTATCTAAGTAATTATGAGTAATAAATACTTTCGCAATGTTAAGTAATACTTATGCATATTGTGAGTATTGTATGCAATTAGGGCTGTGAGTGCATTTCAAATTTTTGAAGGACAAATTCGCATAATAGTGAAAATAATGTGGAAAAGCATGACGGTGATATCGATAAAACACTGATTAAAGATGCCAATAATGTTGATAGTAAAGGGATTGCATACCTGGGCAGAGTCTATAACATGCCCAAAGATGAACTCGAAGTATAGGTACAGGCAGACCTTGCCGTTCGCGGATTGAATTGTCAACGTAAACTGTTTTAACTTTCACACACTAATAAGTAAATAAAGCAAACGTATGCGGTTCAAGTCATGAACACCTAAAAAACATTAGTTATCACGAACTTGTAAACACACTTATCGAGCCTATTTCTTTGAATCTCTTATTACCAAATCGAACCTGAAATAAATTGTAAAATTATAACTTGAATAAACAAATGGACTTATGTTACGTATGGAATTTTAGTTTGTATACGCACGTTTCTGTATTTTTGAATTTTTTGAGGTTGCATAGTATAAATAAATCTAGTTTATGGAACCTAACCCCATTTTTACCATTTATGTGTTTACTTGCGCATCGCGGCATTCTTCTGGAATGTAACCCCAGCAAACGGCGAGGTCTGCCTATACAATGTTTTTTGTAACGAATAACTAAAAATATTTAAAAAAATTTAAAAAATTATTGTTTAGCGTGTTACTACTTTAATACATATCCTACGCACCTGTTCACTTTTCTCGACGTTTAAAGCACCTCTGATGTTTGGAAGCGCAATTAAATCAACAAACGGCAATTACAAAAATTTACAAAGAACACACAATTGCCCTAGTTCTTGATGAAAAGTAAAAAAGCACCCCAGTGCGGCAAAACTACCTTTTGGCGCATCTGGAATAAATACAAAAATACTTTTACGCACATTCGAACAAAGATTGGCGTTCTTAGCTAGGACTTTTTTAATGCTCTAAAATGAAATAGGTAACTTTACGAAGAAATGCTGAATATGCGAGGCCTTGGGGATGTTTTCTTTCATAGTAGTTTTACAGGAAAATGTATTAGCTAGCACTTTTTAATACCGTGAAATAAAATAGGTAATTTCCCAAAGAAACTATTATTAACGGATGTTAAAAAGCGTGATCAGGTAGGTTGCTATCACCTTTTTTTCCATAGGGTTGCTCTGAAAACAAAATAAAAGCAGGCCTCTTAACCAGGTTGTTTAAACACCTCTTTTACATAGTAACTGCGTAACAAATGCAACTGCTGATGTTAGGTGTGCATAAGTCCTGAACGCAATGCTCAATTCTGAGAAATAAAGAAGCATTCAGTTTTGTTTGTTTACGTTAGCTTTCACAGCTCCGTGTGCGAGGAGTATTTGATACTCCATCTGAAACCGACGGATACTCTCGCTGAACTTTCAAGTACACTAGTTGGCTGTCCATTCTTAAAGATGTAATCAAGTAGTCGTCTGTCAGTGTCACGTTGTTTGTTGGGGAGGTTAGTCACATTCCGCTGGATCTCCAATAAAAAAGCTAAGTTCTCCTTGTTAATTTATAATTTCATTAGTTAATTGTTAAAAACGGAAGTAGATTTGTCTTCAGGAACATTTATGTTCTAATATTTTTCATTTTGTAGTGTGGCAAAATACCCAAAAAAAAAATGTAATCGATTGAAATTTGATTGAGATTTTTACAGTATCAGTCAGTCTTATAAAGACCACTAATCTGACGTTAATTCTTAATTTAATTCTTTGTTAAAATAAACAAAAGCGCATCAAAATTTGTTTACTAACGAATAAAAAGTCATAAGCACCAAAGTTTGTTTTGATGCGCTTTTGTTTATTTTAACAGCGAATTGAAGTTAACGTCAGATTAGTGGTCTTTATAAGTGCCAAGCCAACTGCCAGTCTTATAAAGGCCACTAATCTGACGTTAACTTTAATTCCCTGTTAAAATATACAAAAGCGCAGCAAAACGTCAGTGCTTATGACATTTTATTGTTTAGTAAACAAATTTTTATGCGCTTTTGTTTATTTTAACAGCAAATTAAAGTTAAAGTCAGATTAGTGGCCTTTATAAGACTGGGGGACGGTTGCAGAAAGCAATGTTAAGTCTGGTGTTAGATAACATCGCCTCAAAGTGAACAAAATCGCATCAAATTTTGTTTACTAATGTATTAGTTACCATAAGCATTTGAGATTTGATTCGTTTTTGTTCACTTTGACGTCGCGTTAGCTAACACCAGACTTAACATTACTTTCTGCAACCGGCCCTGGCTGTAATAAGTCTTATAAAGGCCACTAATCTGAGTTTAACTTTAATTTGCTGTTAAAATAAACAAAAGCGCATCAAAACAAACTTTGGCGCTTATGACTTTTTATTCATTAGTAAACAAATTTTGATGCGCTTTTGTTTATTTTAACAGCAAATTAAAGTTAACCTCAGAAGAGTGGCTTTTATAAGACCAGCCGTTTTAGTGTTTGTTCTCTTTTTGCATTACTAATTCAGCTATGGTACTATACAGATTGCGGCAGGCCACTAGGACCATAGCAAAAGCAAGCGAACTTTACATGTGGCCGTAATTGGATTTCAAAAATTTAAAAATCAGATATATAGCTTGTACTTATAATGATCCTAACGACTTACCGCTATCGCAAATTGATTGTTCGTTTTTTAAACACCATGACGGCCACATGCATATTCTCCTTGCCTTTGCAATGGTCCTAGTAGCCTGCTGCAATCTGTATAATGATTGGCCCATTGCAACACCAAACTTTTGTTCATAGAAGTCGCCACATGTGAATATGTGTCTCATATCTAGAGATGTAAAATTCTCAGTAATTTTCTTTCAGAAAAATACTCGTCTTAAGAATTATTCTTTCGCATTCCTTTAACTGCTTTGTTAATAATTAAAAACGATTAACTTGTCGTAATATGCAAATCAAATCTTTCCTAAACTATGTAATTTAACAATTTTAACTATGTTTGTATTTATTTACTGATGAAGCTAACAAAATTAACAAAATTTTTAATTATTAAAGAATATTTTGCGACAACGATTTTTATTATTCAAACAAAAATCAGAAATAATTAATAATTGATATCAGTAATTTGACATATAAATCTTCAAAATAATGTTAATTTAGGTATTAATGTTAATACACTAATCAGTAGATACACCAACTCACAGCACAAGGAAAGCCTGAACAAAACAGACTGACTGGGATTCCCCTGATAGCCAGAGTTGTGCTAAGCAATTTTCTGTACCCACTCATTCACTCACCTCGTTTACGACAATATTCTTTTGCTTCCAATACTTTATTACAAGAGAATTTTCTGCCTCCGAATATTTTCGTTCTCGACTCCCATCTCTACTCATATCACGTACACATCGTCTATGTCACAATTTCTTAACCGCCGGTTGGAAAAAACTATTTGGCTGATCCTTGCAAATTCAGCAGTATTAAGCCCAATGCAAAAAAAATTGTTCCGACAATTCAGTTAAACAAAGTATCGTACTGCTTGCATATCCATATAAAAAGTGATGACTAAAGCATACATAGTCACTATACAGTATACACGGAAGTGTCCATGCCGGTCATACACAATAATGAAATGTTTCCAGTACCCAGAGGGAGCTGGGTTGAACTACAGTACAACTAAGCTAACAGTGAGAGAGAAAGAGTAAAATCTGCAACCAAGTTACAAATATCAAGAGTACCTTCCACCTTTATGATTGTCGCCATGAGGTATAATAAATGTCATTTCAAATTTAAAAAATCTAAAATATTCTGTAATATCAAAGTGTATCATGAACTTCACAATCATTTTAATCTAATGCTAATTTAAGATTAATAATAAATGTGAATTGATAAATTAAAAAACCCAATGAAATAACTCGAAAAAGACCACAAGTGTGGTCAAAACGTTTAAAAGAAAATGAAAATTTTAATCTGAAACATAAATAAACCATCAATCATTGATAGTTACTTACATATAAACTTGAGCCACGTAACGAAGGCAAACCATGTAAACAATGATTCTGACAGTTCTCAGTGCGGTTTAAACCAGTTTCGCACAGTGTGCATTTTACGTAAACGTCTGTTGCATGTTGCGGTAAAAGCAATTACCGCTCATTCCTCCTCTAGTTTAAAGGCGGGCGGGCGTAAGTGGTGTTAAATTTTCTCTTCGAAATGTCAACCACAGAACGCCTTTCTATCACGTGATTTTCACCGACCACGTGCGTTTGTTTACTCGACTCGCCTTCCTAACTTGGCTGAAGTTTAGGTACATATTTAGAAATAATCACTTATAATACCATGAGTAGTCAAAGTTATGTCGACTATTTTTGCGGTGGTGTCACGAATGTCCATTGCGCGTTGGTACGATTAGGACGAGTGCGCTAGCACGAGTCCTAATCCCAAGCGCAATGGACATGAGTAGTGATACCACCGCAAAAATAATCTACTTAACTTTGACTAAGAATGGTATTCGAGGGACTATTTAATGAACCAAACTACCTTTTCAAATTAGTTTTCAGTAAATCGAGCAACAAGCTACGCAATTTCTATAGTAACAGAACATTAATATTGACTTTTTCTAATAAAAATCGCATTTGTTAAAAATAGTCACTTGAATACCTTCTAGGAAGATATATCCACTGATATTTTTTTGATTGGTCAAGAAACGTCACAATTCTGGATCTTCATTGGTCACTTTTTGACAGATGACAGGTGAATTGAATAGTCTTAATTATATATTTTGGGCAGTAAATGTCAATGCAGCTATTTTATTCAAAATTTTTATGTAGTTTTGTGATATTTGTAAATCAGGCCATAAATACCTGGGTAATTTCCATCACTAGTTACATTAGAACTATTTTATTACAAACAAATGCGCAATATGGTTGCTAGATAAATGAAAACCAACTTGGCATTACCTCTGTTTCAACAAACTATCGCTTTATAGGAAACAAAACCATTTATAACAATAAAAACTGAGCTCACCTTGGGTATTTAATAACATGCGTGTCCCGGAAACCAATCTTATGGCAAGGGCTGGCAGCACTGAAGTGATGCTTGCAAGACCCAGCGTTGCTTTTCAAGTGCTGCCCTATGCCCTTGGGGCCTTTGATTGTATGCCCAAACCAATCCATAACTGCCGTATCCGCCAAGTAAAAGACCGCACTTTCCTTATGGTTCTCCAGCAGGTCCACAAAGAACTCGCCAAACTTTTTAGCTTCACTCACTTCGGCGGCAGTAAATTTGTCCATCTTTAGCGTCTGAAAATAAATGTTGAACCAATTATTAATTTTTACTACACTGGCAATTACTAATACGATATTTTTGTTGCAGCTCGGTTTGGAGCAGTTGAACGAAGTAAGTAGCTGTCAGGCTTATCGGATAATTTTTAATTTTCTTCCCTTGTTTATCTTAAAAATTATCCAGTTAGACAAACGAGGACTATAATTTTCCCATGTGCTTATAATAGGTGCAGCCGTAGTTCCAAAAGCTGCAGCTTGCATCCCAGAAACGCAAACAGTGAAGATTATAGCAAGTGAAGACCCCAGTGTTTTGTACATTCCGTCTTGTACCAGAATAGAGCGATGCGGTGGCTGTTGTTCGCACAGCTTGCTATCCTGTCAACCAACTGACACGGAGACAGTTAGTTACCAGGTACTAATCCTTTTAATGTGAAATATTTTGATTAACTTCTTACATTTTTAGGTTGTTAAAACGCAGTTTGTTGGAGGAAGTAAACTGAAGTACATGGGCAAAGAAGTAGTCCTGGTTGAGAAACATAACAAGTGCAAATGCGGCTGCAGGATACAAGAAAAGGTACATTAGCTACTGTGTATTTACTGTTGTTATGATCAAACGTTTCAGCAGGACTGCAACAGCTTCCAGGAGTACAGGCCGGCTGAGTGCAAATGCGCTTGCACTAACATAGACGAAGAAAAAAAGTGCTACAAAGAAAATGCAACCAAGCTGTGGAATCCTGACATCTGTGTGTGCCAATGCCGAAACATACTGCAATGCTCTACTGGATTTACATTCGACACACTTCGGTGCCGGTGCGGGGCAATTTTAGTGCGACGACGATTTGCAGAAATGCCAGAGCAGGAGAGGACGGGCTATAAATCGGAAGCTTTACCAGTTATACCACTGTCCGACGACACAGATAACAAAATGCCCTAAGTAACTCAATGCCTTACTGTGTCAATTTTATGTGATAAGTCACTTCGTATTTAAGCTATTCCCTATTACTGTGTTATGCACGATAGCTGGTTTATATGTTAGCTGTAATACAATAATTGCCAAATAAATATGTTAAAACCTATTTAACGTTTGTAAGTACCATGTACAGTTTATTATAAATGTTTTCGAGTTTTTTCTATACGTTTTGATGAAAACAAAAAACAAACATAACCTCTTTCCTACCATTTAACAATTGTACACACATTAATAAAGCATAATAAGTTCTATTTACATATGACTAGTTGTCACGTCTCCAAACCAAACGCTTTACCTATAAAAATATGCTCGGTTATCGGCTCCTTTGTGCAGCGTGTAAGCTGTTCAACAGTAACTTGAACTGGTCGATTTGTATAGCAACGTTCTTGTTAATTTCTGATAATTCGTGCTGTAAGCGGCGCAACTCTTCAACCCTGCAGTGATCTAAAACTTGAGAGTTGATAAAAACCCATCTTGGCAAGATTAAATATTATATTTACCAGAACATTTTGACACAGTTTCACAGGCGGTTTCTTCTGACAGTTTTCGCTTTTTTATGAGTCGATTCATCTTTACCACGCGATCATTTTCATGGTAATGTCCACAACAAACAATTAGTCAAACATGTCCCGTGTTTTGAACTACCCTCGGTCCCTCGACGCACAAACCACGCCGCATCAAAATCGTATTTACAAGTTTTTGGGTCAAAATGGCGTCGGAGCGTCATGCACGATTCGTAGCGTCACCGGCAGGTGGCGCAGACTACACTACTTCGAAAAGGTGACTTAATCCAACAGCTTAACTTTAATCTAGGATTTAGAAACTTACTAACAGTCCTGTTTAAAGTTAAAAATGTATATTAAATTTTGGACATAGTTTATTTTGTGCAAGTTAAACATCATTAGGCAGTTATTGAATAAATAACCCAAGTAATCTCTTATAGTTTATGGCTTATCAGTATGAGCTAACTATATTTCTGTATTGATTTAAATTTTAAAGGTCCCCAAAATGACTCAATTGCAGAGTGTTTCTTTATTTTTATATTATTCATTTTTATTTGTTACTACCACATAAAAGTCTGTAGTTTATTACTTCATTTTACAATAAAAGAAGTACTGGATTTACCCCAAAAAATCCAAATTGAGTTTTCAATAGATCGTCACGTTTAAAAGTTCCCTGAACCCAAAAAAAATATTTTTGTTCATTGGTATGTGTGTCTGTCTGGCTGTAAACAGAATATCTCAAAGACCAAAAGAGGTATAGCATTGAAACTTCATATATAAGTTTTGTGTACTATCTAGATGCGACATTAAGCTTTTGAAAAAAATTGCATAACCGGAAGTATGGTGTTTACTCTTGTGATTTTTTTCGATTTTTTCAATAATGGCTTTAACGATTTTTTTCAAACTTTAAATTTCTATTGCATTTTTAATGTATATTGATGTGAGATAGGTGATTTTCCAGTTGGGTTTCTTTTGTTTTTTTCTATTCTTTTTATTCACTCCTATTTTCAGTAGAACACCCGGTATATTATTACATTTTTGAATTCAGCTTAAAATTTTAGAGAAAATCGTACGACACTCATTAATGACCAATAGAAAAATTAGTCCACGAGCCGTATCCAAGACAACAAAAAAATTTCTTGGAAATTTTTTGTAGGTAGACATTACTTCTTTTTAGGGTTTGTGTCGTTACAATTTTCTTACCGAATCTGCATTCGAGCATTAATTCATAACCGGAAATTATTTTTCGTGCATTCAACAACGTCCAATTTGCCCTCGCGTTCCGCTCGGGCAAATTAATACGACGTTGTTGGAACGCACTCAAAAAAAAGTCCGGAAAGAATTAATGCTCTTATGAGATTATATGTGAAAATTTGTTTCTTCAACTAACGCTCTATTTTGTACTGTAGAATTTGTAATTTTTGAAAAATTTTGACAAATGCTTAAAACTTTAAAAATCAATTTTTTGGCTAATTATAAGATCACTGTAAAAAGAAGTTGTGTGCGTGTATCACACCAGATTTTGTTTTTAACATTCACAGACTATTATACAGAAAAATATACAGTGTAAAATAAACTGTTTTTATTTGGAATCGGCAGTGAAGTACGCCGAAATCGTCATTAAAATACGAGAAATCGGCAGTGAACTAATTCATTGTTTAACGACTTTTTTGTAGGTGGCGAGGCGACAGATAAACGTCAATCGACCGAACATAACCTACAAAAGTTGGTTAAAATGTTGTAATTTCACGATTTCTCGATTTCAAATAAAACATAGTGTACACCTCGGCACTGAAGTTCCTTTTTATCCCTCATGTGGTTTATTTGCCTTGGCCCTACGGGCCTCGGCAAATAAATCCACATTCGTGATAAAAAGTTATACTTCAGTGCCTTGGTATACAAACTACTATTGTTTTAAATGCCAATGCGAGACAAACCTACAAATTGTCATAAACCAATTTTTCTTCGACCACTACTGTAAGTGATCAAAATTGTACACTTACAAGTTGTGTAAGCGTGTTCTTACACACGATTAGGGATTTAGTAACTTATTATATTGCTAGTAACAATGTTTTTTTCGATTTAGCTAGTATAGTTACGTTATTTTATCTTACAGTAGCGCCTATTACCATACATTATGCAACTGTTTTCAGTGACTGAAATGAAGTTTTATTCACAAGTGAGTTTTCATTATTTATACTACTGCATTGTTGGTAGCACTGTCAAGCTATCTCAAATTCGTAATGTTCAGGTTAAGTTTTGCGTCAGTCTGTGTCAAATAACCATATATGTATTATACATATATTGCTAGCAGGGCCTGGGAACGGCCGAAAACATTATGGCGCCGACATAGTCTTACTCTGAGTGTTACGCGTCTAGTGCGCATGCCTCAGAATTCAAACTCCGCCTTTAGAAGCGAATTTTAAACTTGACCACTTCCCCATTGGACGGACGACGCCGACGCGCTTGCGCACAGCTCACCATATACATTGAAGAGTTGGTTGTCTGTCTCACTTCCTTCGTGACCCCCAACTCATAGCCGCTAGCAATATAGTAAGTAATATATATATGTAAATAACAAACAAAACCTAACCTACAAACCTCGAATTTGATATCGACTGACAATACACTTCAGTACTGCCAATACACTTCATTACTGTTAAACGTATATCACAAATCACAGGCGACTCTAATTATAAATGTATTTCGCGACATATTCTGACGGCGCAAACTATTTAGGCACAAGAATTGCTACTGTAAGATAAAACGTCGTATATCACACCTGAGCTTAATGCTATTATAAGCTCTTGAGAAATTGTATCGCTCGTGCTGGGGCACTCGCGATTCAAAATTCTCACTCGCAAATAATGATGCATTTCTCTCACTTATAATATAATCTACTATTATAGTTGTTGTTTGTACGAAACGGTGCAGAGCTGTGATTGTAGCAGGGTTTGAAAAAACCCGGGTTTTTTCAAAAAAACCCAACCCACTGGGCCCATGGGGGGTTTTTTCGGGCTTTCTCGGGGTTTTTCAGGCTCCTTCGGGTTTTTTCCGTTTTCCCAGGCTCATCGGTTTTTTTTTCGACAAGCTGCAGTAAAATTCCGCCGTCTGAGAGGTCGGACATTCTAATCTAGAACATTTGCAAGGCACATAAATTCACAATGTGTAGATATATGTACAGTATACTCTCTGTTAGGCGGACACCCACGGTCGCTGAAAATTTGCTCGCTTAACGGAGGTGTCCGTTCACGAGAAATTTGTACTAATAATCAACAGAAGTTATTTTACATTAATTTATTAGTACATAATGTATAAAGTAGATACAATAAATAATTAGAGCAAGTATACTTAAAGATAAAAAATGAACATAAAAATTTAAAACACATACATGTGATTAAGAGGGTTGAAAAAAGTCTATAATTGTTTTTTGATACAATTTGTTTTTTATCTAGCAATACATTTTTAAAATACTCGTCTAAACTGGTCGTTAACTCATATCCTTTTATATCGCCATTTTCTGTGGTAAACGATTTGATTGTTTGCAGAATTGACAAAACTTTATTTTCAGGGTTATACTGCTATAGTACAACCTCAATTTCACTATCTGTTTCTTGTTGGGATGCGACACTCTCAAAATTTATATCAACCCTTTCATCTTCATACACTAAATTTTCATCTATCCCAACGGACGTCTCAAAATCCACGTCATTTGTTGTAGTTTATTGTATCATTTTAGACCTTTCAAAAATAATAGACAAAGGTAACTCATCATCGGGTTCAAATTTTGTAGAAACTTCGGGAACATCTGAAAATGTGAATCCTGCTTTCTTTCTTAAACCAATTCTTAATGGTTGTAGGGTTTACTTGCTCCCATGCCTTTTTAATAAAGTAAACGACATCTAATAAATTAATGGATTTTTGTAGCTCTTCTGCTGAGTCAACGGAGTTCATTCTATATAAAATATGTTTCAAAATTGTAGATCGATACCAAGTTTTATAATTGTTGATTATCCCTTGATCTAACGGTTGGCAAAATGCAGCGGTATTTGGGGGAAGAATAGCTATTTATATATCTAGGGAGCAAAGGTATTCATTTTCTCGCGCGTGTGAATTTAATGCCCGACGCGTTAGCGGAGGGCATTAAACACACAAGAGAGAAAATGAACCTTTGCTCCAGTGATATATATATATGATTTTTTCTTCGAACGCATGTTCTATAGCTCGAAATTTCTAAAATGTTGCTTTAGGAAATCATTATAGTGACTCTAGACTTCTGTAGTGACATTTTGTCTAATTTCCAAATCAACATAACGTAGTAAAGCTTTGGTGTGATATTCATGGTGACATAAACACAAACGCGGGAGCAAAAAAATATTGACTCCCGCCGGGAGTCAATAAAAATTGGCTCCCGCTCGTTGGAAATTGACAGTTTTGTTTCCTAAAACTAGGTCGCAAAAGCCGACTTTCTATACAGTGAGTAGAAAAAATTTATTTTGATATTTGTCAATCTTATATCACGTGGGTGAGAGGCAGCATTGTCGAGGAAAAGCAGTATTTTCCGTTTTAGGTGTCTCATTTTTGTATCAAGTTGTTGCAAGAACTCGGACAATAGGTCAGCAGTTACTAGTCCCTTGAAGTGAATGCAGGACCGAAAAACTCAGTGGGTTTTTCGAGCGGGTTTTTTCACGTGGGCGCAGCCCGAAAAAACCCGTCGGTTTTTTTCGGGCTGGGCCCACTGTGTCGAACCCTGGATTGTAACCGCCTAATTTTTAAGGCAGTGTGGCTGTAATGATTTGACAGTCAATAAAACATTTATTTTTCTTTTAACGAATTGAGTGTGGTCGTAGAAAAAGTATAGTATACTTAATATACTATTAAATCACGGCTTTCTATTTTTGTATAGTGATTACACTTTGGTTTTTTAAAATAAAACGCCTTGTATATTTTTACATATTGGAAATTGGCGCTAAACGTGCTTTACGATAGTACGCTTCAGTGGCGCAGGAACAGGGGGCAAAGGGGGGGCGGTCGCCCCCTCATAGAATATATCGGGGGGTACATTCTATGAGGTTTTAAAAAATGTGTACATAGGGTTTTCAAATTAATCTATACGAGATGCTAAAATTCGTTGTTCCATTGTAGGTGGAGCAGAAATAAAACACGAAGAATTTGTTAAACATGTTTTTCGTTAGAGGTCGACAGTGGAGTATTCGATATAAGTAGTCCATTTTTCTTTCATATGGAAATGCAAATGCGGAAATTCTAGGGACACCACTGACAACAAACATTGTCACTAGGCTGCATTGTGTTAGTACATAAACGTGTGGTTATTATTTTTGCGGTGAGGTTAGGTTTCATGTCGACAGGTTGACATTTCATTATTTTAAATTGTATAGGGCATTCAGTAAACACAAAAACATTTAAAAAAATCGAAGCAAATATGGCAAATATTTCAAAAACTACCGGAGATGAATTTTTCAAAATTTCCAGACTTATATAGGTAAAAACGGTGCATCTAGGAAGGACGAAACCGTTTCTGTAACTATACAGGGTTAGTCAGAAAAAATACCAACTTTTGTATTTTAAATTGGACACCCTGTATATTACCAAGGAATCAAATAGTCCTTCAGAAAACAAATTCAACGATATAGGGTTTGACGGATTTATCTGTCAAAATGACAGATGTGGGGTGACTTAAAGAATAAGGTTTACAACAATAGACCGGTTAATATTGAAGCTTTAAAGGATCATATTAGAAATGAGATACTTCAAATTCGATGGGATACTGTCTTTAAATTCTCGTAAGACGTTGTCAAAAGTAGTAAGTGGGATAAGAGCAACATTAATATACGTGTGTGTAAGCACACAAGTATATTAATGATGCATTGTATTGTATCAGATCAGTCATTTTCAAAAATATTTTAGTAGGCAAATGTCATTATGTCATTTATTTGACATTATTTCAGTTAGGTAATGAAGCCATTACACCACTCAGTTAGGTAATGAGGCCATTACATAACTGAGTGGTGTAATGAGCTTCATTACATAACGGAAATAGTGTCAAATGAGTGACGTAATGAGTTACTTATCCTACTGGAGTAGATAAAAATACATATTAATAAACGTTCGTTACGTCAATAGTATTCAACACGGTATCTGTGTAATATCCTTAAAAGTGGTTAATTATAACATCTATGACAGATGGGAAGTAAAGGTCACAACCTTAACCTATATGTTTTAGTAACTTTTTGGAAGTACATTCCTAGACAAAGATAAATTTTTGCAAGTACACTCATGACATTTTGGAAATCAAAGGCCACTTTTTGTTTTGAAGTTTATTGAACAGACTATAGCTTGGGCTATTATAAACTTTAAATGTGATTTTAAAATTTGGTTTTAACTAATTAGGTAGGTATTGCACTTAGGATAATTTCAGTCTAGCATAGCCAGAACTATAATTTAAAATAATTACGGTGTCAACCAATCAACATGAAACCTAACCCCATTGCAAAAATAATAATCACAAGATTATGTACCAACACAATGCTATCGAGTGACAATGCTTGTTAATGATTTTTCTAGATTACATTTCCATATCAAAAAATAAAGTGTGGTCACCACACGAGTTTCTTTTACTGCCTGTAAAACTGTAATCTTGCCATTTTTTTGAAAAACTGTTCTTCTTATTATCTTTTCGAACAAAAGTATATAATTACACAATATGTCATCTTGTGCTATGAAATTTAATTTTTATCTTTTTCTTTTGGGGGGGGGGGGGGGTGATCCGTATACCCTTAGGGTGTCGGATAGTTATTTTGATTATTTTTTATCAAACAATTATAAAATTTTGCGGGAAAACAGAAAAAATAAGAGTACAGTACTATCTCCGGTTACCCGATTTTAACCAAAAATTACTGGGATCTCCAAATTTATATTAAAAACGGAAATAGAAATTTTGAGGCCGATCAATTAAACCATCTGTCCTGAGTAGTAATGCGGCACCTTAATTGGAGCAATCAAATTAATTGACCTAATTAAAACTGCTGATTGACCTAATTAATTTCGCGGTTTGACTCAATTAATTTCGCGGTTTGACCTAATTAATTTTGATATGTGCTACTGATTAAATTACGCATTAGCTACTGAGTAAATTACGCGGCGGCCATTTTTAATTTGCTTCCGGAATTACGCGGTGGCCATTTTTCAATTTTCGCGCGAATATTTGAATTTAAAATTTTTCCGATTTTTTTCTAAGTTCAATTTTTTTAATTTAAACTTTCCGGGTGTCGGCCATCTTGGTTTTCTGGGCCCGCACTTCTCGCGGCTGCCCTTTTAATTTCAATTTAGCGACAGTTTTGAATTTCAAATTGATAAATCTGTCTCTCTCTGGTACTCATGGGGCGTTGGCTATCTCTCTTGCATTCACAGGATGGATGTTTAATTTAAAAAAATCTCTGGCGGACTTGGATTTGAACCCTCTACGTTGGCATCCACATTGGGCTTACATAGGCTTATGCCGCTACACCACGGAGCGCTACGAGATTTAAAGGGTTTGAACAGAACGCCATTTAACTGTTCTGACTCCAGACTTTAAAACTAAATATTTTTTGAAAAATATAATTTATAAGAATGGAATTACATCGTCTATGGATTTAGAAGGTTGAAACGAATTTTAATAAAATGATTCCATAAGTTCTTTTGCTAGAATTAATCATTTTAGTCCCGTATATAAATACGCGTATTCTGAGTGACGCGCATGAATGGATTATCGAGATTCCCATTGTCCTAGCCTACTATATAGCGAAACCACTGCCAAATTAGCGGAGAAAGAAGAAATTGAATAATTGTTTGAGGTTACGAAACAAATGGAAACTTCGTTTAACTTAAAAAGCATGACATTGGTTCACTTGTAATGTCAGCTTAAATTTTGTCTGAAGAAATTAAATCTATGTCACAGCTTGTCTGCGCTCATACTTTACGTAAAGTGCAAATTTCCTATCTCACTCGCTCTTATTGACTGCTGTAACTTTATCTTTTGCACTCGTTCAAAATGTCTGCAATTTTAATATGATTGAAGGTATTTCGTCATTCCTTCCTTTAATTTAGTCTATCTCTCTTGTACTAATTGGGTTTTGATTGTTTCGTCGTCGTCGTTCTATCTCATTCGTACTCATTGACTGCTGTAACTTTATCTCTTGCACTCACTCAAAATGTCTGTAGTTTTAATATGATTGAAGGTATTTCGTCATTCCTTCCAAGTATTTAAAAATATATATTAGACGTGTTTTAAAAAATATATGCATAAGCGTTTTGCGATATTCTAACGATTTGGTTCAAATGATTTTTGTCGCTTTTAAAATAAATAGACATTATTTTATTTCGTACTTGAGTTTTATAATTACGCTCTGCCATTTTTGGATTTGATTACGTCACGCAGAAGTCGTCCGTCCGCGGCGTCCATTTTTAGATTTGATTACGTCACGCCGAAGTCTTCCGCCTCACTCATCGCAGCTGCTCTCTCTCGCTCGAATTTATTTAATTTAAAAAAAGTTTTTTGCGCCGGCCCCAAGTCGACTTTGAACCCTAGTTGTCACGAGATTGTCATGTTTGGTTTTTATTTTATAAGTAAAGCGTCTTAGTTACTTTGAAGCACACCTTTTATAAAACGCACCAGTCAAATTTAAAATAAATCACTAGGTTTTGGCGAGGGTCGGCATCGAAATGACAATTTAATAATAATTTTCAAAGTACATTACTCTAACTTGTTGCAATTTTAGTAAGCTTTGCATAAAAACACCACTTTCATTGAAAAATCTTATGCCACAAGCATTTCGATAAACAAAATTTCAGTTATGTAGGCTTATTGTTCATTTTTATTACGAAAATTAAGTCAAAATTGAACAAAAATCACGCAATTACACATCATCTCACATAAATTTTTACAAAAATCGACATCATGTTACATAAACTATGCATAATTTTGCAAATGTTTTACACTTTTTTATAAAATGCATTGCTCAAAATTAAAAGAAATCGCAATTTCGTTGAAAAAATCTTTTGCCACAAACATTTCGATAAACAAAATTCAAAAATTCTTGTACTTTTGATGGAAATATATGTATGTTGACCACAAATTAACATAATTTTGAATAAAAACGCGCAATTTTGTTGAAAAAAATAAGCGATAAAAAATACGCCATCCCACATTATTTCACTTAAAAAATTATCACAATTCGTTTTATAAATCGTTTTGTAAAACGAAAATGATGTAAAAGCAGTTTTAGAGTTATTTCTAAGCATAATTTTGCAAATGTTTTACACTTTTTTATAAAATGTATCGCTCAAAATTAAAAGAAATTACAATTTTTTAAATTATATCACACCATTATGAAATCGTGGATTGATTTTTTTAAATTTTACACTTTGTAACTGTAAAATAACTTCAAATACTAATATTTTAGCTTTAGATTTTGTAATTATTGCAGATTCGTGAAAAAACAAAAGCAGAGTAGAAATAAAAAACACAAAAACTTTGTAATAAACAAATATATTGTTCTTATTTCGTATAATACTTAATAATATAAAAATAAATGTACAGCTGAATGTCTTATTGTCTAAAAATCATCCAGCAATTTACAAAACTGTAGTTTGAGGTGTACAACATTTCAAATTAAAAAAGCTGCAAGTAATAAAATCAGAATTCGTTTACATGGGATCGTAGAACAAATTTCATTGTGGCATTTTAAAGTTTAAGATGCTTCCAATCCAGAATTCCGTTCGTATTTGATGTTGAGGACCTCTGCCTTAGAGGTGTTTTTCTAACGGCCCTTTTTTGGAAGTGCTTCCTAATCGACGTTTTTCTGACTGCACCTTTTTGATGTGGACTTGGATGAGTAGCTGGTGTTTTTAATTTATATTCTAAATCGGACTTGCAGTTATCAGTTTCCATTTCGGTTTTTCTTGTAGTACCAGTCGGGGTTGGCGTCTTTTGCTGTTTAGGTTTAGCTAGCAGCATATGAGCAACGTTAAGGCCTTTGATGTAATCAGCAAACTGTAGGCGTCCGGGTAAATTAATAGTTTTTCGAGGCCTCAGAGCGTCGTGAACTAAATCGACTATGTTAGACGCTGGTAAAATTTTACCCTTTATAGTAACGGTACCCTTGTGATCCCAGCTCACATCGTTTGAGGCACTCAAAATGCGTAGGAAAACTTCAGTTTTTTTCTTAAAAGTTTTGGGAAGTGTAGATAAAATAATGGCATTCGATAGGCTGTTACTGCTTGTTTCAATAGGTATTTTGATTGGCTGTCGTGCCTGGTTTGTGAAATGAAGGAATCTTTGTAACACTTGGTTGTACTGCCCCCATTTATCGTGATCAGTTAATTTGGACTTTAAAACCACTTTTTGCATTTCGTCATCAAGCTGAGATAATATATTTTTCTCCGCATTATCGCCAGACTTAAGGCGTTGGACAAATTCCGGCGATACAACCAACATCTTCCGCGCTTGGTCCATTTTAGTCGAAAAAGGAGCTCAGCCGTTTGTTTTGGTAGAGCCGTCATGAATAAACTAACTTAAAATCAAGACTTTCATAATAAATATATTTAAAAAAATATGGCAGGTACGGAAATCGAACTCTTATTCTCTCTCGAGATCAGAGCTTAAATCTGACGCCTTAACCATTCGGCCAACCTGTCTCCCTGTATAAACGAGCACTCTCTGCATAATTAAGAAAGAAAATATATAGTTTAAAAGCCTTCTATTTGCAATTTCATACAATATTTCATATAAATTAAGTCATACAAATTTCTAATTCGGATTTGATATATATTTATCGAAGGAGTTGATCCTCATCTGACTTTTTATTATTATTTATAGTGATTTGTCATCGCTGAATTTACAAGAACCAGCCTGTCTACTGTGTGACGTACGCAATGTCTCCAGCCCTTTTTATTTTAAAATTTTATAAAACCAGAGGTCCAAAATGCTGCCGCACTGACTCGTTTTAAACCATTGTACTCTGTTACCTGGTGCGGCTGTATCCTGGGCCTCTGGTTTTACAAATAAAAGGTATGAAAACACTGCGTGCGTCACATAGCAGACAGGCTGGCTCTTGTAAAATTCAGCTATAACGAATCACGCCAAATAATAATAAAACGTCAGCTGAGGATCAACTCCTTCGATAAATATATCAAATCCGATTTAGAAATTTGTATATGACTTAATTTATATGAAATATTGTATGAAATTGCAAATAGAAGGCCTTTAAACTATATGTTTTCTTTCTTAATTATGCAGAGAGTGCTCGTTTATACAGGGAGACAGGTTGGCCGAATGGTTAAGGCGTCAGATTTAAGCTCTGATCTCGAGAGGGAATAACAGTTCGATTCCCGTACCTGCCATATTTTTTTTATATATTTATTATGAAAGTGTTGATTTTAAGTTAGTTTATTCATGACGGCTCTACCAGAACAAACGGCTGAGCTCCTTTTTCGACTAAAATGGACCAAGCGCGGAAGATGTTGGTTGTATCGCCGGAATTTGTCCAACGCCTTAAGTCTGGCGATAATGCGGAGAAAAATATATTATCTCAGCTTGATGACAAAATGCAAAAAGTTTTAAAGTCCAAATTAACTGATCACGATAAATGGGGGCAGCACAACCAAGTGTTACAAAGATTCCTTCATTCCACAAACCAGGCACGACAGCCAATCAAAATACCTATTGAAACAAGCAATAACAGCCTATCGAATGCCATTATTTTATCTACACTTCCCAAAACTTTTAAGAAAAAAGCTGAAGTTTTCCTACGCATTTTGAGTGCCTTATACGATGTGAGCTGGGATCACAAGGGTACCGTTACTATAAAGGGTGAAATTTTACCGGCGTCTAACATAGTCGATTTAGTTCACGACGCTCTGAGGCCTCGAAAAACTATTAATCCACCCGGACGCCTACAGTTTGCTGATTACATCAAAGGCCTTAACGTTGCTCATGTGCTGCTAGCTAAACCTAAACAGCAAAAGAAGCCAACCCCGACTGGTACTACAAGAAAAACCGAAATGGAAATTGATAACTGCGAGTCCGATTTAGAATATAAATTAAAAACACCAGCTACTCATCCAAGTCCACATCAAAAAGGTGCAGTCAGAAAAACGTCGATTAGGAAGCACTTCCAAAAAAGGGCCGTTAGAAAAACACCTCTAAGGCAGAGGTTCTCAACATCAAATACGAACGGAATTCTGGATTGGGAGCGCCTTAAACTTTAAAATGCCACAATGAAATTTGTTCTACGATCCCATGTAAACGAATTCTGATTTTATTACTTGCAGCTTTTTTAATTTGAAATGTTGTACACCTCAAACTACAGTTTTGTAAATTGCTAGATGATTTTTAGACAATAAGACATTCAGCTGTACATTTATTTTTATATTATTAAGTATTATACGAAATAAGAACAATATATTTGTTTATTACAAAGTTTTTGTGTTTTTATTTCTACTCTGCTTTTGTTTTTTCACGAATCTGCAATAATTACAAAATCTAAAGCTAAAATATTAGTATTTGAAGTTATTTTACAGTTACAAAGTGTAAAATTTAAAAAAAATCAATCGACGATTTCATAATGATGTGATATAATTTAAAAAATTGTAATTTCTTTTAATTTTGAGCAATACATTTTATAAAAAAGTGTAAAACATTTGCAAAATTAGAAATAACTCTAAAACTGCTTTTACATCATTTTCGTTTTACAAAACGATTTATAAAACGAATTGTGATAATTTTTTAAGTGAAATAATGTGGGATGGCGTATTTTTTATCGCTTATTGAATAAAAATGTCGTTTTTTGTATAATTTCAAGTGACATGATGTCAGTTTTTGTAAAATTTTAAGTGAAATGATGGTGTCAAAACATTTTTTTCAACGAAATTACGCGTTTTTATTCAAAATTATGTTAATTTGTGGTCAACATACATATATTTCCATTAAACGTACAAGAATTTTTGAATTTTGTTTATCGAAATGATTGTGCCAGAAGATTTTTTCAACGAAATTGCTATTTCTTTTAATTTTGAGCAATGCATTTTATAAAAAAGTGTAAAACATTTTCAAAATTATGCATAGTTTATGTAACATGATGTCAATTTTTGTAAAAATTTATGTGAGATGATGTGTAATTGCGTGACTTTTACAAAATTTTCAGGGTGTGTTGAATTAAAATGTCATTTTTTGTATAATTTATGTGACATGATGTCGATTTTTGTAAAAATTTGTGTGAGATGATGTGTAATTGCGTGATTTTTGTTCAATTTTGACTTAATTTTCGTAATAAAAATGAACAATAAGCCTACGTAACTGAAATTTTGTTTATCGAAATGCTTGTGGCATAAGATTTTTCAATGAAAGTGGTGTTTTTATGCAAAGCTTACTAGAATTGCAACAAGTTAGAGTAATGTACTTTGAAAATTATTATTAAATTGTCATTTCGATGCCAACCCTCGCCAAAACCTAGTGATTTATTTTAAATTTGACTGGTGCGTTTTATAAAAAGTGTGCTTCAAAGTAACTAAGACGCTTTACTTATAAAATAAAAACCAAACATGACAATCTCGTGACAACTAGGGTTCAAAGTCGACTTGGGGCCGGCGCAAAAAGCTTTTTTTAAATTAAATAAATGCGAGCGAGAGAGAGCAACTGCGATGAGTGAGGCGGAAGACTTTGGCGTGACGTAATCAAATCTAAAAATGGACGCCGCGGACGGACGACTTCTGCGTGACGTAATCAAATCCAAAAATGGCAGAGCGTAATTATAAAACTCAAGTACGAAATAAAATAATGTCTATTTATTTTAAAAGCGATAAAAAATCATATGAACCAAATCGTTAGAATATCGCAAAACGCTTATGCATATATTTTTTAAAACACGTCTAATATATATTTTTAAATACTTGGAAGGAATGACGAAATACCTTCAATCATATTAAAACTACAAACATTTTGAGCGAGTGCAAGAGATAGAGTTACAGCAGTCAATGAGTATGAATGAGATAGAACGACGACGACGAGACAATCAAAACCCAATTAGTACAAAAGAGATAGACTAAATTAAAGAAAGGAATGACGAAATACCTTCAATCATATTAAAATTGCAGACATTTTGAACGAGTGCAAGAGATAAAGTTACAGCAATCAATAAGAGAGAGCGAGATAGGAAATTTCCACTTTACGTAAAGTATGAGCGCAGACAAGCTGACCCCTTGCAGAATCGGTGATATCATAGCAAATTTCTTTGTCTGTGCTAACAATCAAGTTAAAGCCTGCATTTCAAGGTTTCAAATTGTACAAAAACAAATTAGGCGCACCGATATTCATATAGCTTTCAAACTTTCGTCGGTTTTTATAAATAATTTAAAAAAATATAAAATTAAACAAGCAAATAGATTGTAATTTCTTCAGACAAAATTTAAGCTGACATTACAAGTGAACCAATGTCATGCTTTTTAAGTTAAGCGAAGTTTCCATTTGTTTCATAACCTCAAACAATTATTCAAGTTCCTCTTTTCCCGCTAATTTGGCAGTGGTTTCGCTATATAGTAGGCTGGGACAATGGGAATCTCGATAATCCATTCATGCGCGTCACTCAGAATACGCGTATTTATATACGAGACTAAAATGATTAATTCTAGCAAAAGCACTTATGAAATCATTTTTTTTAAATTCGTTTCAACCTTTTAAGTCCATAGACGATGTAATTCCATTCTTATAAATTATATTTTTCAAAAAATATTTAGTTTTAAAGTCTGGAGTCAGAACAGTTAAATGGCGTTCTGTTCAAACCCTTTAAATCCCGTAGCGCTCCGTGGTGTAGCGGCATAAGCCTATGTAAGCCCAATGTGGATGCCAACGTAGAGGGTTCAAATCCAAGTCCGCCAGAGATTTTTTAAATTAAACATCCATCCTGTGAATGCAAGAGAGATAGCCAACGCCCCATGAGTACCAGAGAGAGACAGATTTATCAATTTAAAATTCAAAACTGTCGCTAAATTGAAATTAAAAGGGCAGCTGCGAGAAGTGCGCGCGCAGAAAACCAAGATGGCCGACACCCCGGAAAGTTTAAATTCAAAAAATTGAACTTAGAAAAAAATCGGAAAAATTTCAAATTCAAATATTCGCGCGAAAATTGAAAAATGGCCACCGCGTAATTCCAGAAGCAAATTAAAAATGGCCGCCGCGTAATTTAATTAGTAGCTAATGCGTAATTTCATCAGTAGCACAAGGTGCCGCATTACTATTGTCCTGTAGAGAGGACACAGACGGACTGACAGACTAATAAAGTGTCAGGCTTACAAACTGACAAACATACATCACTTCGAAAACCACTTTTTCTGAACGAGATGACACGAGTTCTTGATTTGAATAAAATGACATTTATTTTGTTACAAACTATTGGACATTGACAGTCGGCCATTTTACTTTACTCTATGGACTAAAGTGGCACTTTATTAATGCTAAATAATACTACAATAAAATGTTTATGAAACAGTCAAACATAACGCTTAGTTATGTTAAAACCCCCAGAGGAAAATGTTTTGCCCCTCCATAATTACAGTAGTTCGTGCGCCGCTGGTACGCTTTAAATAAAATTTCAGAACTTATTATTTTTTTATAAAAAATATTTCCCTAAAGTACGGCTTAATCAATAGCGCTAACAATTGTATAAGAAATGCAAAAGAAAGTCTACTTGGATCTAAAAGTTACTCATGAACGAATTATTATCGCGCCATACGTACTAAGACAATTGGCAACTATGTTTTTTCAAATGGAATAATTATTTTTGAAATATATTTTTTTTAAATTGGCTTTGTAAGAGCTACTTTTAAACGAAATGGCGAATATGGTACATCGTTGAAAAGCTCTTTTGTTGTAGTTTTCAACTGTTTAATGTAACTCATATTGCTCCGTACAATACGAAAAATACACTGCTCAAAAAAATTAGGGGAACACTTTTTTGAACGCGTATAAGTTTTCCAGCAAATAATGGAAGCTGGATATTTTCTTGTTATATTATTCTCTAGACTTGTATTGACAAAGTGCAAAAAGAATTACCGTGATTCGTTTGCTCGTTTTCTTCATAGACGCCAAAATGCACAGAAAGTCTTAAAACAAAGTGGTTTTTGACCACAAAGCAAACATCCGAAACTCATCAAATTAGTCATTGGACACAGGAAACGTCAGTTTTAACTTTTTCACTGTTTCTGAGTTCAAAATGCTTTATTTAAGTGACATTGAAGTCGCGAGGGCTGTTGCTTTGCTTGAAGATGGTCGATATATGCGGTATGTAGCAAACCATCTCCAATCAATTCCATCTGTTATCTGCAGAGGATGGCATGGGTACCGAGAAGCGGGTAGATATTCCAGGAGAACTGAACAAGGCCGTAAAAGAAAAACTACCCCTCGGGACGACCTGTATATTGTGAATTCTTGTCTTCGCCCACGAACTGCTACGGCTCGTGAGTTACAAAATCTACTCCGAAGTGCCACCGGTGTAACAATTTCCGATCAGACGGTTAGAAGACGACTCAAAGTGAGTCAATCTGACTTCTCGCAAGCCTGTGCGGGCTCCTCGCTTGACCAGGAATCACAAAGTTAGCCGTCTAAACTTTGCTCGTGAACATGTGCAATGGCAACTTCCACAATGGAGGTCTGTGCATTTTACTGACGAGTGGCGGTTTTGTCTAACTCGTTGCGATGCTCGGATAGGAGTGTACAGACGTCCTGGAGAGCGATACACTGCGGCATGTACCTATACAGGAAGTTGACCGATTCAGAGCTGGATCGGTCATGGTTTGAGGTGGCATCAGTATAGACGGTCGCACCGACTTGGTTGTCGTTCCCCAACGTCTCAACGCACAAATTTATGTTGAGACAATTCCTCAAGAGCATGTTGTGCCATTTGCCAACAATTTCGGAGATGGCTTCATCCTACAAAAGGTTAAGTGTAGATTACATACCGCAAATGTAACAACAAATTTTCTCCAGGAGCAACAAATCCAAGTAATGGGGTGATCAGCCATGAGTCCGGACTTAAATTCCATCCAACACGCCTGGGATTTATTCGACAAGCGTATTAGGAAGCTTCCTGCTGCACCTCAGACTCTTCAGGGGTTGGCCGAGGTCCTTGTGGAAGAATTGTGAAATTTACCACAAGACATCTTAAGACGTCTTATTCGCAACATGCCTCGACCCCTCGACGATGTCACTTTGTCACTGATGATAATGGAGGGCACACGCGCTACTAAAATTCGGTATTCGAGCGCTAACAGAATTTCTATTACATTTTAAGTGATAAATCACATTTCGATTTTGGCAGTCTTCCCAATGGTTTCGTATTACTCAAGAAAACCATTAATTTACAGCATATTTATTGTTTGTATATTGTTAAGTAATATTGAAGGAACAATATACTAATGTTGATACTTGCTTCTGTATTTAATTTGAAAATTTCTGCAAGGCTGAAAAAGTGTTCCCCTAATTTTTTTGAGCAGTGTATATTAGCTAATAAAAATCCTTAATTATTACAGTTTACGTACCACAATCAAAGAAATTAAGTATTAACCAATACAATTTTACTGAAAGAAATGATTTCACTTTAATCCAAATACTCTTAAAAATTAGAGGTAAGGATTTAATCAATAAACAAACACTTCTTAATAATATTTACCGGTTTCAGGATATTAAGCCTTTGTTTACATATACAAAAGTGGGCTGGTAACTAGATCATAACTTATCTGTAGGGTAATGGAATATTACCCTACATGGCAACCATAACCATATAGCAACCGATAAACTATTGAACATATCACGGATGTTATGATCATAACAGCCTCAGATGTTTTAAAATCCTCGCTCTACGAGCTCGGATTTCAAAACATCTGCGGCAGTTATGATACTCATAACATTCCTAGATATGTTAATAGCTATAACAATAATTAGTTTCTAGCCAAACATCAATAAACAAAATACGAAACAAACATAAACCTAAACAGTTAAAGGAAAAACAACATTAATTATGGATGTTAATTAAGAAGATAATTTTTATTCAAAAAAAAAATGCCGCTAATAATCAAGAAATATAAAGAAGAATAACAAAGAATACACTTAAAAAAAACGACAAAAACTACAAAGGTGATTACTACTCATTTAACAAAAACCGATCTCTATTAACTTTTAATATTTGTCTTTTAGCAAAATAATTTGTAAAGAAAACATACGGAAAAAAAACAATCCTATCCTGTTCTTCAATACTTATTGGCAAAGTTGGAGTTTTGAAGAAAAAAGAAAAATTATATTTTCAATTTTAAACAAGAAGATGTAATGGAAACTATTCAATAATTTACGATATGTTTTTTCCTGTATGTATTAATTGTGAGGTTTATTCTTTCACCTATTCTCTAATTGTTTGTTTGTTTTAAACTTTCAGATTATCTACTGCAAAAGGCTTGTATTTTAAATTTATTTTATCTGAGGAAGCTGGTATAACCAGCGAAACGTTATAATTAACTTTTAAATAAAATTTTAATTTGTTTTTGACAATACAGAGTTCGGAACGAAACTTATTTTTCATGTAGAATTTTCAAGTAGCTAAGATAATACAATACTAACATAGCTGATTTCATCTCCAAATTACTAATTTATGGTATCTTTCTTCATGTTATAGTTTGTATTTAAAATTCCTTTATATTCCTTTATTTCATATTTAATCTTCTCCTATGTACCCTTTTACACTATTCCAATACTTTTATAAAAGTGTTTTATTATTAAATTTTCTTGATACAAAATTGTTAGTTTATCAAAATATCATTCACAAATTACGGGGAAGTATACCAAAATGCAATAGCTGCAGCTCTGCTTTATGCACAGAGGTTTCCTCAAAGATATCATTCGGGTCGAGAAACTTTTCTACATGTTGTCCAGTACGTACGGGTGGCGCACCATGGATTCGACGCGCTCAGGTGTTCATCGAAAACGAAGGAAATCACTTCGAACAATTGTTGTGACACTTCGGTTTATATATATGGACTCATTCTGAAGTTTGTCTATGTTGTATTTGGTACATGATATTTTGCCTATATTTTCTTTTTCGATATTTATTCTCTTTGTTTTACTATGGTTATATTTAATGTGTATATCGGCAAAAAGTGGTCCGATCCACAAGTTGCGCCTCTTTTTACACGAACGTCTGTTGTTTTTAAATTTGACTTTTGTCGAGTGATAATATAATCCATTATTGATTTCAAATTTTTTGTGGTTTGGTACCACGTATATTTATGTATACTTTTATGCTCAAAAAACCCATTTTTAATTGTTAGTGAAAACTTCAGTTACATAATTAATTCGTTATCTCCGTTAATAAAACACTTCTACTACACTTTTTTTTATTTACCCATCACTACACATCACGAACTATCATTCCTCGCAATTATGCGTGTAAGTCAAGAATCACCCTATATGAAAAAAGGCAAACTAGAGCATATTTAATTTATTACTATAAAAATACTACGTGTATTGTTTTACAATCTAAAACCAATTTAAAAGACCGCAACAAGCCAAAAATGGGTTCGGCAGCTCAGTAGAGAAGAAGTAATTCTATAGTTGTATTTCTTCTTCAAACGTCAAAATAAGACTGTACAAAAATGTTTAGAACAAGACAGTTTAAGCAGAAGAACATAAACTTGTTATAGAGCAAAACGATTATTTAAATACAACAAATATTCACATATAGCCCGGTCAAATGTTACATCGGAACTTACATTAAATGGGGTACTAATAATTTTTGGAGAAGTGTTTCGGACCATTAGGTACTGGGACTACAAATCCAGATTTTGCAACCCTCAGAAACCTGTACTCGCTGAATGGCGGTCGAAAAACAGCGACTTTTCCGACTTTTTCCGATTTTTTGACAAGTCTCCTAAAGTATGCATTTTTTTGGAAAAAAAATCCCATACCTTTTTTAAAGTAAATTAAATTTCCTACAAAATAAGATCAAAATAGTTCTTGTAAGTTATATAGTTAAGGAGATACGGCTTTTCAAAGATTGGCCTTTTTTCAAAAAGTGAAAATTTTAAATTTTTCTTTCTTTCGAGTTGGGATACCAGCAAAATGACACGTCCTATAAAAAAGTCAAGAGAATAAAAGTGTGGCTAATTTAATAAGCTTTAATTTGAGTTAAGGCTGGTCCTTGTAGCTGAGATAGTCTCGTCAGGTGGCAAAAAAACAAAATAGTGTACTATGAGAGTGTATAAGTGAATAACGAAATTTAAGAACATAATGATAGGAATTGGACATAGTCATACCTGGTGACACACACGATAAGCATGATGTTTTGCAGCATCTGTGGTTGGTGGCAAACGGGCGAGGTCGACTTTGGCTTTCCCTGCTGACCTGACGAACTGGAGGTATCTCAGGTCGTTGAGGGTAGAGCTGCAGCTATTTCATCGTGACTCACATCTGGGAGGAGGAAGACTTCTGCTTGCCTGAATAGTGTTGGGTTCTTGAGGAAGGTGTTGACAAATTTGGTTTTCTCCTGTCAAAAAGGGACAGAGGTCGTGTCGCACTCGCTAAATGCATGAAGAAACATAATTACTCCAGGAGAGTAATTAGAGGTTCCGGTGGTGAACAATGTAGATGAATATTGGACGTCTGGCTCCCCTCTTCTGCCTTTCTGGAGGTAGATGTTGAATTTTTTGAAATTTAATACTTAAACCAACTAACAACACAAGCAGATCCACATCTTCCCCGATTATTACAATATTCTCAGAAGAGTCAGCTTTGGTGATAGCGGCTCTAACAATGTCAGCATCAGCGTCCTCTTCTGAAACTGTCACCTCAACACCGTGCTGCTGCCAGTTTTCAGTAGCTCTATTAGCCTACGCTTATTAGTGTCGTTCGATGAACTTGTCTTGCGTGACGTCGAAGCTGATATGACAATGTCACTGCAGTTGAGGGCGGAGTGTCGTCTGAGACGTTCGGCGCTTTTAGTACTTTTTTGAGAGGCGTCCTCTGGGTATCTATCGAAGACAATGGTTACATCTGTCCCAAAATGGTTTTTCAGAAAATTAATGTAGCCATCAATGATGGTCTGTTGTGTTTCGGTGCCACACACATCTGTGGAGCAAGTAGCACGACGTGGGTATAGGCGTCTCTTCAATGACTATAAAAACCACTGTAAAATTTTCTCAACTTGGTTATACTACAGTTTCCGCCAACATGTTATGAAAAAAGCATTAATTAAGGTGTTGGTGGAGGAAACTATGTTACCCAACTTTCAACCAAAAAAGCAATTTTTTCATCGTTTTGTTTTTTGTAATTTCTGACGAGACTATCTGAGCTACAAGGACAGCTACAGCAGTAGCTTAAATTAAAGCTTATTAAATTCCCTACAACTTTTATGCTCTTGACTTTTCTATAGGATGTGTAATTTTGCCGGTATCCCAACTCGAAACATGAAGAAAACTTAAAATTTTTACTTTTTGAAAAAAACGTCAATCTTTGAAAAGCCGTATCTCCTTAACTATATAACTCACAAAAACTATTTTGATATTATTTTGTAGGAAATTTAATTTACTTTAAAAAAGCTATGGGAGATTTTTTCCAAAAAAAAAAACGAGTAGTTTAGGAGATCTTGTCAAAAAATCGAAAAAAGTCGGAAAAAATCGCTGTTTTCGACCGCCATTCGGCGAACACAGGTTTCTGAGGGTTGCAAATCTGGATTTGTAGTTCCAGTAATGGTCCGAAACACTTCTGCAAAAATTATTAGTACCCGATTTAATGTTAGTTCACGCATTTTTTGTGTGACATTTGACTGGGCTAATAGCGATAACCCACAATATTAATCAACCATGTAATAAAAAACCCAGCTAATTACAGTCAAGAAATATGCGTGTCATTAGCGATAGGATTGTGGGTGTACACAATAAAACACAAAGGAAAATAATTTAAACAAATCTATTGCTACTTATGCCGGTTTATAGCAAAACTGACAGTTTCCGATTAGAGACACAATTTAAATTAGCAATTCCCGAAGTGACGTCACTATGTGTAAAGCTAGCTTGAATGATTCAATAAGCAAAGGACCTGAAGGAGTTTCTCATCTCAGTTAAACTAACACGGTAGGATGCAAAATCTGAAAGGCGCGTTTAATTTGGCAATATTCGTAGCGTTGTATTAGTAAATTTACTTTATAATAATATTGTAAATACAAAATAGGTTCTACCTGACAACATCTCGCAAACCATCTGACGGTCTGTTATTTCCGCTAGCACTTGAAGGAAGGTGAACAGTCCTTGGGGAAGATATGAACTTTGTATTATGCAGATGATTAGGTTGACGATGCTCCTAATATGGCCTTGTTTGAGAAGCGACCCTAAGATATGGAATTCCAGGAAAGTCCATAGATTAGAACAGAGGTTGGAGAACGCACACTCCAGTAAAGAAACACAATACTCCGTTACCTTAAACATGTGAGAGAAGTCGACCTTCCTATCCGCTTTTGACAGCAATGGGATAACACCCTTAATTAAGGACAGTGACTTTTTCTTAAGATGACGACTCTTCCAGCCCGGGCGAACAACACGTTCTTCTTACTTTAACCTCTTTATTAAATACGAGAACTTTCGCTGGGAGAAACTGCGCGGAACGAGTAAATTGAACAATGCAAACGCAAATCCGAAACTGTTCGCTAAAGACGATCATGATATTGCATTTTTCTCGAAATTTACTGGTAAATATTCAAGCCAAACACAATTCAAAACACCGCAAATTATTTTGATAATAAAAAACTTAAATGAAAACGTTGAACAGGCAGTGCAATTCGGCGTTTCATCCTTAGCCAGTAAACAAAATATCCGTGCGCGAAGAAGCGAGAAGTCCAGCTGCATCGAGAGGATAGTACTAGAGAAATGCAGTACTACTCAAGAGTAAATGTGATGACAGAAAAGTGAAATAACTCGAAAGTGATGAGGTACGTCAAATATACTTTAGATATTCCGACAATGTCGAAAAGCCAACTGGGCACGCGGTGCTTACTAATAAGCTCCAGTACGTACCATGTTTTTTTTACTCTCACTCAGGGAGAACGCGGGCCACCCTTGTGTGTCGGTTGCAGCGATTAGTGACAGAAATAAAAACTTGAAAAAAAAACAACTCGACCACGCTAAGATGGGTAAGCCAGAAGCACCTTAGCCTAAGCATCGTATACTTTATAAAAATATTTGTCTGTACATGGATGAATGGATGCGTCCACATAGACTACATTTTGATCCTATGGACTGATTTTCTTTATGGCAAATAAAGTGTTTTTCTGGTCACCGTTTTCTGATAAAATTTGCACATTATTCTTTATTCTATATTTATGGTTTACATAGTTTTCGACGCAATATTATGTACCGATCTAGAATACGTCTATATTCACATACTGTTAATGCCTATGCATAAATTCAAATTTGGCGCCACGCCCTTAGTGGAAGAAGCGGCACTTGCCTTAAGTAGTTTTGTACCAGAGGGTTAGGCGCACGTTAAGTAAGGGAGCACAAGGCAGAACACTTCCGCTCTTGCACTGGGGGAGCACTGCGGCTTAGGTGCGAACCTGTATTTTTTATGTTGTACATTTGTTTGATGCATTAAATATATTCTAAATCATGCATTGCTTCTTATTTTCGGGGGCAACGATTAAGGGTAAGTGTTCCATCGTTCAAGAGCAGTGAAAAGCCAGCGTAAAAACACATACAGAACAACATTTATTATAATATCCAGAACAATTTAGTCTTGATTTGTTCATGAATCCATTAAGAGCTAGTTGGTAACACTTTTTTAAAATGATACCCTAACAATATAGCTTGCAACTTATTACAACTGATAATAAAACTGCATCTAGCGTTTTAATTGTTAACTATAGTATATTAACTAAACGAAGAAAACATGTGCTGCTTTTATATACAGGGTGAGTCATTAGTACGGGAAAGCTCGATTGCACTTAAGCCGTTAAAGATATCAAAATGAGCCAACTGCCACTATATACAAGAAGTTATGGTAAAGTTTGAAAAATTATTTTTCGTTATACAGGGTGTTTAATTTTTTCAGGGCAGTATTTAACTTAATTTTTTTAATAGAACACTCTGTATATTTTAAAAAATATGTATTTATCTTTTTCTAGGAGTTATAACAACATTTACTTCTTGAAATTTACTTCAGCCGTTTTGAAGTTATTCGATTTTTTCTGTAAAAACGTGCGCTTACGGACACTTTTTCAAAAAATCGCAGGGCACTTGATCATAGAGATATATACTTGAGGTTTTGGTCATGCCTAAACAACTTTTTGGACTATCATTTGGAAATAAGAACTTTTACCTGCGTTGTGGGATTACTTAGCTGTGACACGTTAACTTTTCGAAACTTTGAAGGGCCATAACTTAATTTTTTCAAATGGCACTCCCTGTATTTTATTGCTTAGTCGTATTCAGCATCTTATTTTACAATTTTTATGTCCTACATGTCTTATGCCAAAAATTGATAGTTTAAGAGATAATTCGGATTTTTTGAAAAATGCACAAATATCTCATCTATACCGACCTAGTGTGCCATGGAAACACGTGTTCACGAGTTATTGTTTGAGACATGTTAAAATTGCACTCGTTTAACCTCATGTTTTTAATTTGTCGGGAAAATAAAATTAACGAAAGATGAAATGGTGGATTTGGTTCATGTATTAGGTGAAAGTGAGCGAAACACGTTACTGGCGTCTAGAATTTATGCACAAAGATATCCCGGTAGGAGGCATCTAAGAGCAAGAGACTTCGGAAATGTGCAAGCAAGATTTGAAGAAACGGGCAGTGTCCAGCATGAGAAACACCGTCGGCGAAACCCAGCGACCCAGGGTGAAAATGAAGATCTGGTTGTGCAAAGTGTTGTAGAAAATCCCCACACAAGTTCTCGTGCCGTAAGTCAACAACTGCTAGTTTCCCAAACCAGTGTTTCTAGGATTATCCGTAAAAACAAATTCCATCCGTACCATGTCCAGTTAGTACAGCACCAAAATGAAGACGACTATGTAGCCAGGCAAAATTTTTGTTTATGGGCCCGAAATAAGGAACAGCAGGAAAACATTTTTTTCAATAACGTGCTATTTACGGATGAGGCGACATTTAAAAAAGATGCAAAAGTTAATATTCATAACTTTCATTACTACGACACTCAAAACCCCTATTTCATTCGAACACTCGACCACCAACATCGATGGTCACTTAATGTTTGGGGTGTTATGGTTGGTAGTAGGGTTCTTCCGTATTTATTCGACGACCCACTGAATGGAGAATCGTATTTGCACTTTCTCCAAAACGATTTTCAATTGTATCTGGATGATTTGCCTTTAGATGTGAGAAGACGAATGTGGTTTCAACATGACGGTGCCCCATCACATAATAGTCGTATTGTAAGGGAGTATTTGGACGGCGAATTTGAGGGACGCTGGATTGGCAGGGGAGGTCCAGTACCATGGCCTCCGAGGTCGCCTGACCTAACGAAACCAGACTTTTTCTTATGGCGCTTCGTCCACGATCTGATGTATGAAGCTGAAGTCACTACTAAGAAAAATATGCAGCAAAAAATTACAGAACCTTTTCATAGCACTGACGCTGCCACACTTGAAGCTGTGAATGCGTCGTTTTTAAAAAGAATTGACGAATGTATAACCCAAGAGGGTCGTCATTTTGAACATGTTATGTAATTCTAAGTGCTATTTGTTATAAATAAATAACTCCAAGTTTCTAATTATTGTTTATTTTTGGGTACATGTATATACTTCTGGATATCATAAAAACACGTTTAGCACTTTTCAGAGGTCTAACTTTTGTGCGTCTTCTATGGGGGTATCTATTACTTTCCGTAAATACATCTTTTGTTAATTGTATTTCCTCGACACACTAAAAATGTGATATACAAGTGCAATTATAACGTGTGTCAAGCTATAATTCATTTGTTTTCCATGGCACACTCGGTAGGTATCGATAAGAAATGTGTGAATTTTCAAGAAATTCTAATATTTCTTAAACTATCAAGTTTTGGTATAGGACATATCGGAGAAAAAAGATATAAAATTAGAGGTTGAAGACCACTAAGCAATAAAATACAGGGGGTGTAATTTGAAAAAATAAAGTTATGGCCCTTCAAAGTTTCGAAAAGTTAACGTACCACAACCAAGTAATTCCATAACGCAGATGAACGTTCTTATTGCCAAATGATACTCCAAAAAGTTGTTTAAGCATAATCTCAATTAGATATCTCTACGATCCAGTACCCTGTGATTTTTTGAATAAGTGTCCGTAAGCGTACGTTTTTACAGAAAAAATCCAATAACTTCAAAACCGCTGAAGTAAATTTCAAAAAGTAAACTTTATTATAAATCCCAGAAAAAGATAAATCCATATTTTTAAAAATAAGGGTGTTCCATTTAATAAAATTAAGTTAACTACTGTCCTGAAAAAATGAAACACCCTGTATAACAAAAAATAATTTTACAAAGTTCACCATAACTTCTTGTATACAGGGTGTCTCAAAATTGACGCCCGTGCTTCTGGGGTTTAATGCAAGGGGCTAAAAGAAATCGAAAATGAAGAGTGGAAAATTTTCCGATTGTCATTTGTTCTCGAGTTATTGATGAAAATGTAAATAATAACTTCTATCGCCCGGTCGCTCCAATTTGTTGTGTAACATAATTCAATAAGGTGGCTATGGCGATGTAAAATATTTATTAATTGTTCTGTCGTATTGATAAGTATTTCCGTCGGTTTTGTGTGCTTACCTGTTGTGAATTCTGAAGATGTCGTCGCTCGCAATCACGCTGCTGTGGCGTCAATTGACGAAAATATGCTACAGAGCGTTCGCACTTCAATGATAAATCGTGCGAATGTTTGCCTTGAAATAGGAGGCAACCTATTTGAACACATTTTGTGACAAGCTATGTGTAACATAACTTGTTTTCAGATATTATTCGCATTTAATAAAGTTTAAAGTTTATATCTTATATTTTTGTTTTTAATTGATAACTCGATAATAAAAGACAAATGAAAAATTTTCCACTCTTTATTTTCGAGTTCTTTTAGCTCCCTGAATCAAATCCCAAAAGCACGGGCGTCAATTTTGAGACACCCTGTATAGTGGCAGTTGGCTCATTTTGATATCTTGAACGGCTTAAGTGCAATCGAGCTTTCCCGTACTAATGACTCACCCTGTATTTCTGTTTGGCCTCTAACCTATTGATTTTGTTAGAATAACAAAATCTAAGCAAATCCAATCTGATTTCGCATTTTAAATTTAAAGAAAGAGTTTAAAATGTACAAAATCATGCAATGATGATTCTTTTAGGTTTTCTTGTCACGATGATATTGAAATTTCTCACAAGACAAATTGGTTTTTCTTCAGATTTATTCGAGTTACCAAGATAAGGCACTATTAGACTTTCTATGAATTATATGTTTTTGTTATACTACGAGAGTTATGTTAGATCTGGATGAAAAACTAATCCAGTAAAAAATATACGATTTATAATAGAGAAAAGTAATTTGTTAACATGCTACCAAGAAATACGACGGATACCTTGAGATCTTTCCATCTTTGCAGTTAGTGTAAAACAATAAGAGTCTTTGTTAACAATAGCATTATAATTAAGGGTCTCGGAATAGCTCTGTAAAAATGAATCCCACCTCGACAACATCCATCTTGGTTATATAACGCGAGCCTCCAGAACCAGACTGTATGGCGTATTTATAAAAAAGCGTAACATCGTCAAAGCCGCCAACATAAAATGTAGTAAATACTCGGCTGACATGCCCGGTAGCCCGTGGATAATGGGTGCTTGCCTACTTGTGCACGTATCGCAGACCCATTATTTATCTCAGCATTCTAATGGTAGCCTGCAGCTAGGCATCTTTCATACCTGTTGCCCGATCGCTGGTGGCAGAGAACGAAAAACTTTGGATTAGAAGCAGCTCTAAATTAAGAATCTTACTGCTATGAAGTGAAGCGGATAAATGGAAATCGGTCCAGATCCTACCATTTACATTGGAGATAGAAATGATATTTATAACCTCGAACGAACAATACATACTTACAAGGAGAGTGGCGATAGGAAGGATTTGTTTTATTTGACTAGGTTAGCAAGAGATAGTCATTTTCTAATGATTCCGTGTATAGCTGACATCGACAACTATCAATTATATTCTGTCTTTCTTGTCACATTAACTGGTTGGTCACACTTGGGTCATGCATAGCGAGAATCAGTGTAATGTTCGTTTATAATAATAATAATAATAATAATAATAAATAGATTTATTTCCAACGGGAAGTAAATTCCCAATTACAGGAAACAACAATGACTTAAATTAATAACTGACTTAGTGTCGCCAAGACTTAAATGAAATAAAACAAAATAACTATCTTCTAAACTAAACAATGACATACCACCACCACAACAGTTGAATAGTATAATAATAAAATGAAATTCACCGCTTAAATCCACATACAATAACAAAAAATTTCTCCGAGTACAAAATTACTTCAGTCGGAAATTGCAGCACGAAACTGAACACTTGTGAGCGAAAATATATCAATATTTACGTCTAATTTACTGAATGCATTTGACATTGCTAGAATAGGCGATTTGAAATGCACGTTAGTTCTAGAAAGCGGGTATGAAAATGAAAATTGAGATCTGGTCCTTAAATCAGGCAGTCGGAATTGTAATTGCGATAAAAGTGTAGGGGCGTCAACATGATAATTAATTAAATTAAATAGAAAAATTAACAAATGTAATGTTCTACGATTTGATAGTTCGGTGAAATTAAAATGAAGGCACAGAGAATTATAATCAGTGATGACGTCATTAACACCGGACCTATAAAGACAATACTTTAAAAACTTTTTCTGTATTCTTTCGATTCTAATTGTGTAATAAGTATAGCATGGATTCCAAATTATGTCAGCATATTCCAATTTAGTACGTACAAGTGAGTTGAAAAGAGTTATTAACGTGTCAATACAATTAAATGAATGTGAATTACGAATTAAAAAGCCTAATTGTTTGGATGCAGAATTTAATAAAATTTCAATGTGTTGATTAAATTTTAAGGATGGATCGAAGGTTACGCCAAGGTCATGAAAACTTGTAACACGCTCTAAATTAACATTATTCATGGTGTACTGAAACAAAATCGAATTTGATTTACGAGAGTAGGTCATATATTGGCATTTATTTATATTAAAACTTAACTGATTAGATATCGACCATTCCCAGATTTTATTAAGATCATCTTGCAGTCGTTCGCAATCAGAAATGTCGTTAATAGTATAAAATAGTTTTAAATCATCTGCATAGAGTAATGTAGAGGCGTAGTTAACAACATGAGTTATATCGTTGATAAATATATAATTAAAGATTGATTGCATCATAAGCGAGAAGTAGCCATTATTTAATGTTGAAATAATTTTGAATAAATATTAGTTTTAGATGCAGATTTTGTACATTACAATGATGGAAACTCACAAGTTGGTACTTTATTCCGGTTTTCTTGATAAATTCCGATATCGACAATAAGTTCAGTTCACAACGTGTGGCATAATTTTTAAGAAACCAAGGAGCATTGGCAGCTACTCACAATAACTTGTTACGAGATTTTTTACCAATCATGCCATGAATCCAATTCGACCTACCTTAAGAGGCGATGAAATAAATTAAAGGGCGCCAAGTGGTTTTATCTGACATATTCACCCCAAATTTTTAAGATGGAAAACCACTAAGTGACGCAAACGAAACCAAAAATAAAATTAAACATAAAAGTAACGAATACCATTTAATAACGATTAATATAACTTTGGGTAATAACAAATGTGATATAACATGATATGCAATTACTGATAACAACCATCAATATTTAAGTGAATATGGATCAATAACTAACACAGAAATGGGTGAATATTGTAGAACCACGCATAATTAATAATTATACCTATATTATATACTTAATGCAAACTTCGATTCTAATGCTTGGCTTATTTAAATTGTACTGGGAGCAATTACTGCGGCTGAGAAATATTCGAAAAGTTAACGCAATAATGTAATTTCCTTAAACGATCAATATGAATAAATATTTTCCCTGACTGATTAGGTTTCACACTTCCCCAAATTAAATGTAAGCTCCTTTATAAGAGGTTTTGACACTGCATATATTTTCCCAACACTAAATCAAATATTATACCAACATTTGTGGCAGCAATTTACTATTAATTTATTAGGTTCTTAAACTGTTTGGATACCAGTGTAAAAATTAGCCAATCAGCGACTTTGGAATTTCGAAATAAAATGGACTGGACCAATAAACTTGATTAAACAACTATAATTTTATGAGGTGAAGCCTGGGTTTATACAATTTACACAACCCAAAATGGAATGGACTGGACTAGTGTCCACGTTGTAACGATAGCCGAACCTAACCTCCAGAGGCAGATAAAAAATCGTACTACGTTTAAGTTGACTTACCTGATTAATTACTACTACTTGAACACATATGAAATTAAATGCACCATGTACTGGCCTAACTACAGATGAGAATACTTGCTCTGCATCATCGCAGAGACCAGTTCAACTCACAAACAGGTCATAGATCTCCTCCTCCAAAAATAGTCCTTGGCGCTAGATTCCAACCGTACCCACCTGGGGATCATCCATAATGTTTTCAGAACTTTCCGCAGTAGTCACCAGATCTAGTAGATAACCTCAAAAAACCAGGCCTTTGAAAAGAAAACAGGGCATCCCAAATAGCAGTCCAAAGACAGGTCTGAAATAACAGACTGCAGTGAAAAGAAATATTAGACTACAATTCTGTAAGCGAAATAATCTCTTGCCAGAGCTCTGCCTATTTCGACATGTAAAAGTTTGCAACTGCATAACCCACGCCAAATGTGGTTTTAGCTTGGAAAACTGGTAGACGTAAATATCCTTCAAAATTACATTCCACAGCCGAAGCCCTCCTTTATTGATCTACTTATAGCATCTTACCCCATGGATTGATTGCCAACTCCTTCAGTTGCACACAAAATTCAAAATGTCATACCGACCACGAGGAAAAACTAAATTCGATAAGAAACCGGAAAGAAATGTCTAAATCCTATGTTAGGCCCCAATCCAAATACACTCCGAGCTCAATACTCAACAGCTTGCTCTTTGGCATTATCTATCTCGATACTTTTTGGTTTCTTAAAATGCTTCAGTGCAAACATCTTGGTAACTACACATTTATTGCAGTTCGATATTTTATCTACTAAACCATGTATGTAACTCATCTGTAGTCTATTGAAGATTTTCAATAACTTTATTCAAGTCTAACCGCAAGTATTGTGTTATCGTCAGCAGATATTTAGAAAGAACAGAAATATCGTCATCATAAATATTAAAAATCACGAACACCGAACATATAAATATTAAAAATCACGAACACTGAATCTTGTAGTACACCTGCACCGATGGATTTAGTATTTCTAATGTTGCAGCCGACTATTAAATCCACTCAAAAGCGACGAATATAATTATCTACTTTACATGTATTAGAGTTTAAAAACATCTTCCACATTTTAAATGACATCAATCACATTGTAGGTGGTGTAAGCAAACGCCTTGTTTGCTAGAAAAGGACGTAACTAAATGTTAATATAACCTAATTTAATCTTAGCTAACCTATTTGAATAAAAAACAAATAAATTGTTTAAAGACAAACATCATAAAGAACTTAATCTTTCACTATCTGAACCAATAATTACATGATGCAAAACATAAATAGACGGTGGTCTATGTTATTATTGATAATTTAGATGTTTACTGTTTGTTTTATACATAATATATATTGATTATTTAATTTGAATAAAGAAATATATTATTAGAGTTGAAATTATTCAATTAATTACAGAGTTTGAAGATGCGTCAGATGCAATGCGACAATCAAGAATTTATTGAAAATTCGTATAAGTCGTCGTTTTTCCTCTTTAAGAATATGTAGGCATTAAGAGTCAACAGTTGCCAATTGCAGATTGGGAATCACAGTGAAGTCGACGCAAGAGTTTTGTGGCTGTTGGAGTTAGGGTTCGAACTCAGATCTTCTAGCTGATAACTCAAAGGATCTACCCTGAACCCACTTCCACTGCACTTGCACTCGTATAAGTACATGAAACTAATTATAAACTAAAGAAATACCTACCATTAGAACATTTCGTTAAACTGCTCTACTTTAGCTTCAAGTTAATTATTTCAGTTACGTGCAGTTAATTAACTGGTGACTGGTAACTTTACAGTGTCGTGAGTCAAATGTCAACAGGCAAGTTTGGAACTGAATTGAAATTTAAGATATGACCATATATATGACATATCCGTCGATGTTGTGAAGTTTATTAATAAGTAGAGACATATTTACGTGAAAATAGACAGTCATTAATTATTGGCACTGTAGAAAAACACATTATAATTAGCTGTTGCATTAATATGATATAATGAGTAAATAGTTATAATAAATAATTACTTGTAGTTGAAGTTAATATAAAATTAAAGTAACATAAAATATAGCTGTTATTATTTTTTCTCAAAACTTATTGGACATGCGTTAATTTGTGTTTTTTTTTGACATTATATTTACATATTTCGTTTTAATCCATGTATGTTGTACATATGTAAGTACTATTGCAGAAAAAATATTTCGCACGGTTTGTTTGCCTTGTGTATGTATGGTTTTATCAAGTGAACTAGAGTCACTGAATTGCCAGTTGTACAACTGACATTATGCAATCAAAAGTTAAAATGCCGAATCACGATCTAAGCGAGGTCGAAAAAGACTTTGTTATCGTAAAACTAGAAGAACGATAGTCACTAGCACTATTTCTTAACATAACCTGAAAAACTGGTAATACGACAATAACCCCAAAATGTGAAAAATGACAAGTATTCAGATAGTCAGATACACACTAAGCCACTGTGAATCAAACCAAGTAACTAGAGTAAGTATCGTGCGAAATATTTTTCCGCAATAGTACATACAATCACGCATATTTTATGGAAAAATATTGCTGTTTTTAACAGGGCACAAATCCTTTACAGCTTTTTAAATCGAACACTTTAATTTCGCAAGCAAAAATACAATGTGAAACAAACATTTTGCAAATTAATAAGAATAATTGATGTATGACGATACAACTGGTAGAGGGCTCAATATGAAAAGTTTTTAAAATTAAATTAAATGTGTGTAGTCAAAACCAAATACAACGTTTTTAAGTTTCATACCAATTCCAAAGAGTAAATATGTCATAAATTATGAAACATACAACACTGGCATCAAAGTATTTGGTTTTTATTCGTGCGAATAAAATTCGCTATTTTACTTGAACTTGCCTTAATAACCTTCCTAATGAGTCCAGAACACGTGCACACAACATTGAATTTCCAATAACAAGGTACCAGCACAGCACCCACCCGTTGCAGTTCATCAGTAGTCGCCATAATTCCGGAAGCTAGGGACCACCATCTTGGCGTCGAAGCACTACGTTCCAGGGACGCCGTGAAAAAGTACAGACTCGGAAGGTAGGAAGTTTTGCCGTATTACTCTGCCTTTTTGCAGGTTGCCTAGCCTGCGGATTTGTTAAATGCCGTTGCACTCATGTAAAAGGTGATTTTAAACCTAACTTCCACCAAAGTAAGGAAAGTCATTCTCCTTTGATCTGATAAACCCGTACAAACCCGCGTTTTGAAAAATAAATTGTTAACTAGGTTATGTAAACCAAGCAATTTGTTTAAATTTCAGTGACTTTGAGAATTAAAGAATCCGTTTCAATTTTTGAGTCACATACAGGTTTAATAGAAAAAGATATTTCTTAAACAAAATAATATCTGTTTGTGGTATTGTAAGCCCTTAAACATCGCACTTTAAGAGATAAGTTAGTTAATCATAGGTAAGACAAGTGTAGCCCTGGATATATAGCAACATTTTGGTCCAGTGGAGTATTATTTTTTATAGGTATGGTGTAAAATTCAGATTACTCAGCTAAACATTTCTATGCGTAATTAATAATAATTAAGGGCAATCACGGCAATTTAGTTATTAAAACTGCATTATCAAAATTGCATTCCTCATATCAAAACGTATATCTTTTTATTAAACTTCAAATTGACTTGATCTTTCAATTACAGATAATTGTAGTTATGTAATATTTGAATCGTTCTTGTTATTTTCTGATAGCTTTGTTCATTAAATGATAAACACGAAACGCTTATCCAGGTGGGATCACGCATTTGTTTATTGTAATACTTTAATATTAATGGAGCTATCTTTTATTCTGTCTTATTTGCCGGTACGGTAGACTTCGTGAGCTACAGTTCTTATTCTGACAGTGAAGTTAACCTCATGTATTAGCCCAAAATAAACAGCACCTGTCAGACCAAAATTTCCAACTTCTCCGGTAAATATTTCCCGTTACTTGTTATATTGCACTCCAGATGGACTTGGATTTGGTTTAAAACTTATTTAAATGTCCTAACCTCTGACGTTTCTACTGTTGCGCACTGTAGGTGCCGTTCAACAGTTCCACTGCAATCTTCCAATCACCCCCACAAGATTCTCTGGTGCTGGGTTTTCCACAATCAGGTAAGTGTATCACTTCACTTAGTTTTTATTTATTCGTGCATATACGTACCAACAAATTACATTTAATACTTTAATTACGTGTGCGACATAGCCAAATTTGGAGAATATATTTATTTTCTACAAAAATCAACTAAAACCTAATTGTTAAGTTACTTAGCAACACCCATTGTTTGACATTACAAATTCAAATTGACATAAATACAAATTTGTAGATACTTTTTGCTTATCTAAAACTCTGTTTGTGCATGAAAACAACGCTGTATTCATAAACTACAGTACATTCGAGTTCTTTGTGATATGTCCCGATATTCCCGTAATGCATTCCAACGCAGTTGCAGTTGCATTAGCACAATTAGGTGATTTATTTCGTGTTAGATCCCTAAATCCCAGACCTGCACCATCTCTCTCGTTAGTAAATATGTTCTCTCTTCAGTTTCCACATGCACACAAACGTTTTCTTCTTATTTACAGCAAATCGTAAAGTTAATATTATTTGGCGTGTTAAGTTACATTATCTTCGTTAATTTACCCTACCGCTTCAACCTTATTAACTTTGTTTTATTCTATAAATTTTTACTCAGCATAATCACACTTTCGTAGTTATTAAGCATTTTTGTTTCTACATATTGTACAGTTGTTTTTTCAAGACCTTGTCAAGCTACCCAATTATACTACGAGAACGAACAGAAAATATAGTGGTTTCACTTTTGGATGAAGATTATTTGTAATTCTGTGTAAATCATATTCTATTCTGAATCTATGTGTATAGTGTTAATTTTCTGTATTAAATTATTAACTAATAGCATAACGTTTATACCCGTGCAGTATTTTGCACTAGCAATTATAAAAAAGGATGCTGTCCCTAACTTTTTAAGGCTCCTTATATTTTTTATATGTGTTAAAGACATTGTATATAATGATATGAATGTTTTCGTAGGTTTTAATGTAAAATTAAATAAATAAAAACTGACTAAAATAACTCTTATCAGGGTCGGGTGTTTACATCCTAGCAAGTATTATTAAATTAGACCCTAATTCAAATATTGGGCTTTTTATTAATGTTAAAAACTCTGAATAATAAGCATTTAACTACGGGAATGGTCGGGTGTTTACATCCTAGCAAGTATTATTAAATTAGACCCTAATTCAAATATTGGGCTTTTTATTAATGTTAAAAACTTTGAATAATAAGCATTTAACTACGGGAATCGCTCTATGAGGAAATTATAGCTAATGGGAACTCAAGTTCAACCTAATGTGCCAAACAAACTCTCGCCTTCGAGAAACAGTTCAGTTTGTCTATACGTCTCCTAGGCGATAACAAAAGCGTAAGTACATAGACGCCACAAAACAAAACACTCAAGGAACGCTTTCTTGCCGGAAGTTGATATAAAAGAGACGCCACTTCACTATTTTAAGAATAATGCTTTCTGGAATCACTTTCCTGACCTGTTCCTGTGATAGATAATAGGGCTCCAAAAACCCCACAGTAAATCCCACGTCGCTGTAGGCCTCTGCGCTGATGAATATGGCTGTAATGATCCACACAGCTTTCTCGGCTGCTACTTTGCACTACTCTGGTCTTTTGACCCGTCCTAGGGCTCCAAACTGTCCAGGGCAAACCGTTGTCTTGTTCATGCTCGCCTCCGACTTCTAAAAACTGCCTTGGAAACACCAACTACTGCTCGGCCAACTTCGAAGCACTATTTTACCTGGGCGGAAGCTCTGCCATCACCAACCAAACTTCCACAGTTTCTACAAGACACTTCAAATGAATTATATAACGTTTAATGAAAAGAAAAGTGAGTTTCTATACATAGCAGGAAACCTGCAGCTTCCAATTTGTGTAATTAAACAAAGTTCAAGTACTAAAATATTTATTAATAAATCCACTTAATAGAATTAATTTACAGAGCATTTAACATTTAATAATTCGTTCACACGAAGCAAAGCGAGTCGGCTAATAATTTAATTGCTGCCGATGACTGGGCCGCTCTGGCTTCTTAGCACCTACTGTTGATAGAGCGCTTGTGAGCGCTTGTCGCTAGCGCCCTCGGTCGGTACTGAGATGGACTGGGCTGTTTTGATTAGAGGGATCTGTTACAGTATTTATTTATTGATAATTTGGGGAAGTCAAAATGAACAGCCACTAAATTTGACTTCCTCTTTCCAATTTTTTTGTTTACAGATTTTTGTTGTTGTCATGGCAATATCCAAAGCCTACTTTGATTACATTTATTCATTGCAAAAGCTAATATTATTTCAATACAGTTTAAAAAAATGTTGTCATATCCATAGCAATATTATTCAAAGATGAAATTACAAATCAGCACATTATTAAACATTTTTAGATATTATTTGACATTCAGAAATTTTATTAATTACAGTAATAATTATGGAGATTTAAAATTGTGTTCATAGCAATATATGCTGAAGCAGACAACCATTACGATATGGAAGAAAATGCAAGGTCACATGGGAAAAACATGTATCAGTTTAAATAGAGTGATAAAAAACTATTCTTACCCATTATCTTCATTTCAGTAAAATGAAATTAGGTCGTAAACTAAATCAATGAACCAGTATTTGTAAACAAGAGGCTATATTGACAACATCATAATATTATAGTCATGGAGAGAAGTCATAGACGACTAAGTAGAAACATAAAGGAGGAAAGGTAATAATGACTGACTAAAAATGCGCGTAAAAAATAAAGTGCTGCAATAGTTATTTATGTATCAAGAGAATTATGAAAATGTGTACACCCGTTCGAGGGCTACAACTCTACAAACCCGAGAACCTTTGGCTCGAAGTGTATAATCACCAAGTAATGCCTATGGTACATTTGTTTTCTTCTTAACTCTGAATACGTAATTAAATTTAGAAGCTTGAAAAGCAGTTCATTATACCCGTACCACAGATATGAACAACAAATAATCAGTGAAAAATAAATGTAATTATTGAAGGGGAAATAATAATGACTAGCGAATGAAGCATTAAGGTACTATACACACCAAAAACAATCTAAAAACAGTTTAATTAACAACTTAAACAACTATTTAATAAGCATTTGGAGGAATAATAAATGACAGGAGAATGAAATAACGCCAATATAATTTTACTCTTGATGGAAGGTCATAAAACCGACCTTCACAATGTATAAGAAAATTGTGTAGTAGTGGTGCAATAGTATATTAAGCAACAAGTTCTGAAAAGAATAGCTGGTTTGAGTACGAGCGTTAGCGAAAAATATTAAATTTTTATATAAAAGTGACATTAAATGTCAAAACATAACCAAGCTGAGCAGAATTCGTTTTTATGTACTAAAGCATAATAAGCAGCTTCAGTCAATGTTATGCATTTGGCAGTACTTAAGTGTATTGTTGGTGGCACTGTAAGTCTATGTTATATTCAAGGTTAGCAAGTTAGGTTTTGCGTTAGTCAGTGTCAAAACCTAACATGCTAACCACGAATTTGCAATGTACTTACAGTATCACAAACAATACATTTGAGTATTGCCAAACATAAAACTAATCGTCGGTGCTATGCTGTAATGGTTGCTATAGTTCGAAGTACCACATTACTAAACGATTTTGCATGTAGAAATGTAGTACATTGTCACATATAATCTCACAAGAGCATTAATTCTTTCCGGAAATTTTTTTGAGTGCATTCCAATAACGTCGTATTTATTTAATTTGGACGTCGGCGTCGTTGGAATGTACGAAAAATAATTTCCGCATATGAATTAATGCTCGAATGCAGATTCGGTAAGAAAATCGTAACGACACAAACCCTTAAAAGAAATAATGTCTACCTACAAAAAATTTCCAAGAAATTTTGTTGTTGTCTGGGTTAAAGATCGTGAACTAATTTTTCTATTGGTCATTAATGAGTGTCGTACGATTTTCATATAAAATGCAATAGACACAACTTAACGTCCACTTTAGAAACAGTTAAAAACTGTTCATGCTGTCTGTTACAGCTTAAGAATGTCTACTTTGTTTATGCTACCAAATATTAATATAACAATTTTACAATAATGGTTTGTTTTTAAGCACTCATTTGCAATTTTACTACAGTTCACATTTAAATTTTCTATGTTAGGTGTAGCTGCATTTTACCTACTTTCCGTGTAACCCACAATCGACGCTTATTCTACATATTAAGGCCCAGAAACGAATATGAACAATTCGAATATTCGAATATTTGAGTACTCAAATACGAGTGATTCCAATGGAAAATAATTCGAACATTTAAATATTCTAAAATATTCGTGTAAATGTAAATATTCAACTTAACTGGAGATTTTAGTATGCCTAAAATTTTCTAAAGCACCTCCAATGATGGCGACAAGCACCTTAAGCCTTCAGGATTGAAAGATCCATATAATTTATTGATACAATTGATACATCATCACTAGTGCCTGAAGAGTATCAGAAATCTATCGAATTATTACTTGATACTCCTAGCGATGATGACATATACTATGATGTACTTTTTATAAATATACCAACGGTTACTACATAAAATAATGAACAGTTGATGAAAAACAGTTTTAGAATTAATTTTAATAAAATAAAAAATTATTTTTACAACAAGCAATTGTTTATTACTGATAATTACTCAACGAAGTGTTATCAAAGGGTGTAGCTACTGTATAATTTATTGCAATTTCAGTTGGAAATTTGAAAAAACGTCACATTTGTTTTTTTTTTCGTTTGTACAGTGTAGAGTTCACCTAAAGAATTGAATGTATGTTTGTATGTCATATACGTAAGAAAGACGGGTTGTGTTGCTTCAGCAGAATAAATAACCGCCAGGAAGTAGGTGCTCCTTACAGCAGGACATCAATTGCAGAATCAAGTAAGAAAAAGATAAAACCAAGTAAGAATATGCAGTTTTCAAATAAAACTCAAGACCTGTCAGCACTAACACCGCAGCTAGCAGATGTTGACAAAGAAACCGGGAGCCCATCGCCACAGCTAATTGTGACTGACGAGGGCCTGAGGGTGTTCGTGCAGGAGACCATGACCTCATATGGTGTAACAATGCACATACCAATCGCGGATAAACAAATTCATCGTGAAAAGAAGCGACTATTGTGTGATTTTTATGTGTCTCTAATTAATAGCTCCAGCAAAGTTGTGCATCTAGAGCTGGCTTCTATAAAAAAAAGAATCACCTATAGCAAGAATCCTAAAGGCCGACATCGGAGCTGTTGTTTCATTCAGTGTGGATGCTTTCATAGCTTTTCTGGATGCTCTACCAGACATACTTGTGATGGCCAAACAAGGAACTTTTAATTGTGAGTTAAAAGAACATAAGTGGAACATGTGACCAATGACATCTGCAGGATTATTCCAAAGGACCCTGTAGACAAATTCATTCGTTACGTAACGTATGAAACACTAGCAAATCTACTACAAATGTATAACTTAATAGTAATGAAAATCATCGATTTAAAGCGTATAAAGTGTAATTTGAAAAATGTTGGTAATGTGATTGTTGCTTAAGTTAAACAGTCAGAAAATTTTTGTCTTCAAATTTAAAATGTATGTTTCATAGAATTGCAAAATTTGATTGACGCAGACGAGCGAGTGAAATTGTACATTATTTAATTTATACCCTATTGTAAACATGTTCTGTAAGAAGTTGTAAATAAAATATGTTTAACCAATCTGCTTTTCAATTATACAAAGAAAATATCGTAAACTTAGTGCATGAAATAATAATACGAACATCTGCTATAACCAGACTACCGTTTAAGAAGAGTTTCAAATTTAGTTAGAGTGGATATTGGTAAAATTCGAAGACATTTATGTAAAAGGTATTGGAAAAAAAATCTCGGTGTAATTGCCCTTCACAATCATTTTCCACAGATATTTACTGTGTTTTTAAAAAGCTGTGAACTTATTTCTAGCAAATTTTTGACTAATGTAGGTTGAAGTGTATAATGTTTCAAACTTTTTAAGAATTTTGCAGCATGTGATCAATCATTGCCTAATATATCATTGCAACTAAAATGTCGTTAAAAGGGCGTTTCCTGTAAGAATTTCATCATTTTTGACAAGTTGACAGTTATTATGTTAGAATTCATAACAATTTAGAATAATTTAACGAAAAGTATTAAACATGTTTGACCCATCACACACATTTTCTGCACAGTATCACTTTTTTTTTGGTTCGCGCGCAGGGAAGAAAAGGGCTGATAAACAGTTGGCCAGCGATGGGTTACGATTCCAAGTAGGCGAGCAAGAGATTTTTCGTATGCTGGCTCTGCTGCGACCATGGCTAACCAGCAATATTGCCTGTGATGGGCCAACTGTATTAGTGGATAGTGGCGAAGTGTGTGTTAACGGGAGAATAAGAAAGATAGGGTGTTTAAACTTTTATATTTTGCTTGTGCGTTGTTTGCTGCAAATTTTTGGTTTTTGAGTTAATTGAAAAGCCGTGTATTTGAGCAACGCCAGGTTAAAGTTAAATACTTTCAAACCCTGAAATAAGTTTTATTTCAGATTAAAATATTTTGTATTAATAATTCAAACAAGAGTCTTAAAAAAGTGCATGTTTAGAGCGAGAGATCTAATAGTAGGTTAGATATTTACAGAAATTTCGTAAATTCATATATTAACATTTTCTATGTGAACAATTCCCGCAAGTTTTATTTTTTGTTGAAAACGAGTATTCACTTCGAAACAGCAATAATTTTTATCCAGTTACCAAAGAAATGCGCTACAAATTCTAAGGCCTACCAAAATATGCATACCTATAGTTACGTAAATAACCGAATGAATTTAATATTGAATATTCCGCAAGATTTCAACTGTTCGAAAAGGCGAATATTGCGATAATTCGAATATTTGGTTCATCCGAATATTCGGATAGTTCGAGTAATTCAAATATAATTTAAAATTACTATTTGAATACTAAAACCTTAAAAATCCCTGACCGTACTAAACATATACAATTCTTTACGAAGGATTTAGTAACCTGTTTCGTCAATGCCTCTTCTGATGAATGGTTGTTCAGGCAACCCTCCGTATGTAAATATGTTGCTGAAATTCTGCTTAATTATGTGCTAAATGAATTATTCAGCGGATTATTATAGTAAAATCTTATGAATCGTATTATGAAGCTCTGGACCGAAAACACTCCTTTAATTATAATTGGTATTGCTAGTTGCGGTTTGTAGTTAATGACGCTGTTTGTTGTAATAAATTCCCAGAGCAAATTACCGATATGTAAATATTTAACATGCGTCGAAGACCGCGAGTCACGGTATCATAGGCTCGAAATCTTCGCTATGTCGCTGATAATGACGGTCTATCTATTTTAAATTTCTAAGTACTAGCTTCGAACGTAATTATAGGCTTCAAACCGGCGTAGAGCAAGTTCCCCGATCGGAATGGGTGCTTGTATTGGTGAGTAGGCAGGTAATGAAGAGGCCTGCTCCGCGACGCGGCGTTATTAATTTCCTTATTCGAATTTCCAACTAGATTTTGGCGAGGGGCAAGGGAAAAATAATAGCGAAAACTATTCACGCACGTGAATTGAACTTCAGACCGAGGTGAAGAGGACACGGGATCGTTGAACCAACTACCAAAGCACTATAATAACATCTGCAGGAACGGGTGACGTCTTTGCCCATCGCGGACGCGGTCGTGAGTTGGACGGAGACGGCGGATGGCGGCGGCCCCGCTCTGCTGAAACGAAGAATACTACACCGTACCGAAGAAGTGTATCGTACACGCTCACTTGCGGCCCGAGTTTTTTATTGGTTATCATTCTCGGAGAGGTGTTTGTACTATGCTGCTGCCAGCATCTGCATGCAAATTAACCGAACTCATACAAACAGATCGGGGGGAGTAGTTTACAAACAGTTGAGGTCTCAGGAAACGAAGCCTTTAAGCCACGCTGGGAAACTACGACAGATTTATGACCTACGGAGGACCAAATTTACATTAAGAAAAAGCCAGGAACAACAAAATAATGAAATCGGCCGAACAAGCTATATTCGCTGTTTTCCTTATTTATCTAGTTCAGCTTTGGTAGCTCTCACAAAACAACGTTTAAATCTATTTCACTACGACCAAACATGGCTTTTTGTATTTTACCCCGAACTATTAAGAGATTACATAAATTTTATACAATATCGAAACACGGACAACTTCCATGTGAGTCGACTATTAATTAAATATGTTGAAGTAACATTTTTCATTCAGACATTTAATGGACAGGTGGGATGGTAACATCCGGAACTGGCGAATGTTAGTTATAGTAAAAACTTTAGAACCAAAACAAACGTAGTCAGTTGTTTAACATATTCGTAATAATTTTAAAAAACACTTTTTAATTTTTTTAATTTTGCTAGAAAACCCCGAAAATGCACAACATTGAGAATTATTAATAAATAATAATATTTATGATTTCGAAAACGTAAACAAAGCTTGATTACTGTTTTTTTCAATTTTAACCTCTACATATAGTTTGTAAAAATAGAAGAGACAAATCCAAAATTACATGAACGTTGACATAATGACAATAAAATAATTAATGGCTACAACATTGAAACAAAAACTATTTGAATTGTACATGAAAATGAATTCAAACTTATCCAACAACCACACAATGACAAGGCAGAAATTAATGTTTCATTGAACAAATAATTTATCTAGATTGATTTGTCACACGACTAAATGGCCATGAACGTGTAACTATATAGCATCCAGCGGAAAATCTCATAGCAGCTGTCTTTCTTTGTGCTAGTAGTTTTTTGAAAACAATTTATTAAGCAAAACTTCATGGCATATTTTTCATCTTGTAACTATTAAAACTATAATTACCACAATAATTTGAAAGAGATCAAGTTGAGCACTAATTTCTATCACATGGTAATTTACATATGTACTTTTAATGTAGATCCAATGCAAACTTAGTTAAATTATATTCTCGCATATTTATGCTTTGAAATAACATCACTTGCACTTAATACTGAATAAAACAACCAATTACAATCTATTTAATTAGGTAAATCTTATTTCGCTGTATCTATTAATTATTATTCATTCACCACATCAATACCGCATCAGATGTTCTATTTTCCACCGCTGAGCTAGACAGTCTATAAACCAAGAACCGCAACAAACTCCAAACTCAGGATTATCTGCCGAAACTGAATGGCTGCAACAGTACCTTCAGTTGCACGACTACTTCCTGTATATTTGTAAAACTACTTTCACTGACCAGAAACGTCCACATTTTTTTTCAGCAACACCGTACATTCGTAGACCAGCTCCACCAATGGCTCCCGTTTGTACTCAACCACGAACCACTTTTATTACTGATGTTTCATGTACTAATTTATATTTCTTGATATTCTTCACAACCCTTAACCCTAGAACGTATAGGTGGCGTTATATAAGACACCACCTATTTAATTATCTAGTTTTTAGTGATTTGCTGTTATGTTATCATATTCATATTCTCAGTACCTCTCCAGAAGATTATTGTTGATATCTCCCTTTCATTTTTAATTTCCAAAACTTGTTACAAGCTTTATAATTAGTTTTTAGTTACTTGGTGTCGCATATGACGCCATCTATGCAATCACGTAACACGTTTTCTCGGTAGGTGTTGGTCGGTAACCACTTGCCATCTGTCAGTTTACGTACATAATTTTCATAGTAACGTAATGCGAAGTGGAATTTGTTAAAATAGCTATGACTACTGTGTTTATAGGATTGCCAGTTAGCTATTATACTTCAGTCGCCGAACAGATAGAGTGGAGCAGGCAACCAAAATAACATATTACAAAGGTAACTCGATAATATATTAACTAATTACTAAAAGGAACAGAGATGGCGACGCTTATAATTAGAACTAATTTCAATTGACATTAAATAACTTTTTGAGGTTATGATGCAAATATCGAGAGATAAAAAAATGATTCTCTGCGGGCTGTGGAAGTTCAAACGTATGAACAATATGTTATTGGCACTGCAAGTCTATGTCAAATTCGAGGTTATCAGGTTAGGTTTTGCGTCATCTGTGTCAAAGTTTTGACAGCCTGCAGTGTAATTTATGTGCTGAACAGAGACTACCGAGTGATTTTTTAATCACTCAATTGCAGCAGGCCCTGGATAGCCTGAATCAGTTGGCAATACTGAAATGTATTGTTGGTGACACTGTAAGTCTATGTCAAATTCGAGGTTAGCAGTTTTGGTTTTGCTTGAGTTTTGACACAGACAGTGTCACCAACAATACACTTCAGTACTGCCAACTGATTCAGGCTATCCAGGGCGTGCTGCAATTGAGTTTTTACAAAATCACACCGTAGTTATTTGTCAAAAGTGTTTAACGTAGATATTAGTACCTGATCGGTTCCTTAGATTTAACAATTCATACTCATAAATAAATATTTTAAGAACTTTAATTTCCGCTTTGCGCTTTAATATGCATCTATGCAGTCAAAATTATCTCCCAGATATTAAAAAAGGCGTATAGTAAATTTAAAGTGCCTCATTAAACAAAAAAAGCTGTGGTGTCATATACGACACCACATATGCGTTAATGTAACTTTCTTAGATGTATGCGTTCTAGGGTTAATTCAATTAAACGCCATTTAACTTGATGAATGAGTTTTATTAAATTAACATATGAAACCAGCTCTAACATAAAAATTTTACTTGTTGGCGATATTATTTTTCATTATTATATTCTAACTCCTCTTTATTACCCAGTAACTCAAAAATAATTTGTTTTACATTCACTTAATGCTAGATTCCATTAATTTTCTTAAATGTCAACCATTTTGAGACTTGTTCACTTTCAACACATTTTTATTATTGGTTTTGGTTCACGCTTTTAATCTAGCTTCCAGGTACCTTTTGTATTATTTCTTATTTAAATTATACATTCTTTATGTGTGATTTATGTGCAAATATTCCTTAAATTAGTACCCTCACATCCATATAATTATCAACATGTGTTATACGACTAAATCTTGTCCTTTTCAACAATTTGTAATTCAACATTAATTTTAGCATATATTAACATTATTTAGCATTATTTTTAAGGTTATTTTACAGTAAACTGCAGCTTAACTACATTATAGCTGGTCAAACCAGAAGTTTCACTTCAGATGTGCAAAACAGGAAGCAAGGCAGCATTCGAAGCAAATGAGATGTACTTACTTCCCACTCCGTCGAAATATACTCAGTAAACCAAGTTATTGACCTATTTACGATACGGGCTAGCACAAAGCTTATTTGAGTTAGAACTTTTTCTCGGAGTGTATTCGATCTGCAGTTCTCGACGTTCTCGAAGTAAATGCGCTCCGCTCCGTTGCTGATAACATAAATTTGTCACTGCGCACTTGCACAGCCTGCACTCAAGTAACATTTCTGGTTTGACAATCTGTACGTTAGTAAGTTTGGAAATTTTCTGTGATTTATAGCTATGTTTTGATATCAAAGTGGCTAATAAAATATAAGTGTAGTTGTAGTTCGTAGAATTATTATTAGCAAACGTATTGGTTTGCATAACTATTATCAATCGCCCCAACACAAAAGGACAGCAAACGGGCACGGTTAGAGTAAGACAACAACTAACAGATGGAATTGAAATAAAAAAGTGACGTTCGGCAGGGGGTGTATATTGTCGCCTCTACTCTTCAATCTGTGCTTCGAAGAGCTATTTAAGAAAACATTGCACGATATAAATGAAAGAATTATAGTAAATCGGAAAACAATAAACAATATTAGATATGCCGATGGCACTCTAATTCTCGCGCATACTAATGAAGATCTGCAAGCGCTTATGGAAAGAATCGCCAGAACATGTGAATAATACGGCCTAAAACTTAATACTGTGACGATAGCTCTTGTATAAATTGTATTAATACGTTTAAACATCTTTAACAATTTGCTAGAGGCAATCTAGCCACAAGAATGACACAAAATGACCCGCGAATATTTGGTGCAACGCGGAGGGTAAGAAAAACTTGGAGAATTCCGAAGAGATCCTGGTGCTAGTCCGGTATCACGCAGGTGTGAAGCCGGCGGGTTGCGCAAGTTTCATCGCGTCGTTCAATGCGCACATAACTGTTATATTTTAACCAAACTCTAAGTTCACCAGGTCGGGCCTCTTGAAAGAATATAAAAGGAAGATCTCCGGGGTCCGAAGACAATTTCTATTCCTGGCTTCTACCAGAGAAGTTGAACTGCCTGAGTCACCCCTAACAACCTGACCTGTAACTACCCTTGCTCCGGTTAGTCGAACTACCGTCCAGCAATCATGTGAATTAACACCCTCAATACCTGCCCCGTTAGTTCTTGAGCGCAACGAAATTGTCTTGTAGCTTGAATTAACACCCTGAATATCTAACTCGTAACCGCCCTATTAATAACCAATTTCTCCAAACAGTACGCCAGTAAAATCGTGAGTTTTCGGCGAAAACCAGAGCGACCTAAATTCATTCAGGACCTGCGGACGCCCACTTGCTTGTATTTGAATTATAATTTGAGCCGGCATGGCACCGAGAACTTGAGATTTCGCCGGCGACTAGAATAGAATTAAGCTCGGACAAGGCTGTCGTCGGGCTCTTTCATTCCTAACGTAAATTTCGTTCGAGCGGCGAACGCTTTTATTTATTAACATCCCGGGCAGTGAATACTTGCCCTGGGCCCTTCTGGCTTTAGTACTATCAGTGCTACAATCTGGATAAGTTCGCCAGGAACGAATTAAAAATTGAAAATTAAATTTACGTGTAATTCCAGTAATTCAAACCGCACGGAGGAAGTCCGTCTCCACCACCCAACACGAAAGGATACCACGAACTCACGGCTACAGAGCGGATGTGTTTTGGGAACAGAGTTAATTATTTGTGTTTTTTTTTATTTCGTCTAAAATCTGAATTTATGTTTATTTTGTAACCAACAGTTAAACAAAATAAATAATTGTTTAATCCGACTCGAATCTCGTCTCTTCAGCTACGAAACGTTAACAAACCGTCGATCAGGACTATCTGCAGGTATTAAACAATAAGGTAGAGCAATCAAAAGTTGATCTTGAGTTTAAAATAAATTTGCATAAATTAACAAACGTTACAGGAAACGTTAAAATACAACAAAAACTAAACGTATGATAATACGTAAGAACAAACTGCTGCAGAATAACGACAGCCAAATAATTGGGGAGCAGCTGGAAAGGGTAGAAAAAGCTCTGACAGAAGAAAAAAGACAACGTTACCTTCAATATCAAACTAAAACCATTACATACGACAAATATACATTATTCAAGAACATAGTGAATAACGCAATCTAAACAATCAAACACAAGCACTGGGAACAATTGTCATCAGACATGGAACACGATCTCTACGGAGCACTAAAAGGAATATGAAACATGTTGAGGAACCGAAAACACGAGGTCAAGACGGGATAGCAACCAAGATGATTAAGTACGGAGGAGACACACTGATGGAAGAGTTAACAGCTCTTTATAAACACCCTGGAAAGAAAGTGTGACGATGCCCATATCCAAAAGAGGAGCAAAGGCTGATCAAAAAAAAATCGGGGAATAACTTTCTTAAGCGCTGTTTTAAAGTTGCCAACTAAAATTCTGCCAACGGAAATCGCTAAGACAGGTATAAGTAGAATACAAGGAGCCACAAAATTTCACAAATAACTATGTACACTTCAATATTATTATTCTAACCTCAGTTCAGCTTTGATTCGAAAAAAATTCAAAAATAGACAAATAACCTAACCTCAAATTAGGTTTACAAAGAAACTTACTTTCGCCTCATTAAAAAGTGACAGAATTCGTGTCCTAAGCCCGAGTTTTTGCTTTTATAGGCTAACAGAAAGAAAACACATCTGCGCCCATTGTACATAAGTACAAATTACTTAAAGTTTTTCATTGCAGAATTATAAAATTCGAATTTTTAGGTAATGGCTTTACATTTTTGCAAAAATTGAACACAAAATTACCAAAGAACCCAGAACTAACGCAAGAAAGGAAATCTTGGCTTACACACCAACCTCCTGTGCATTTTCAACCCATTCCAATTCAGTTTCGGCAAATTATGAATAATCGTAAAAGAATTGGCAAGATCGAGTGTGAAGTTTATATGCTGCTATGACTCAATGCTTGAGATGCATTTTTATATTTCAAAAACGAAATTGCTGAATTAGCCGTTTCAATGTCGAATTTGTTCCCCGTTAAATAAAATTTTTGTTTGTTAATTGCAAATATAATCGCTAACATTTCCTTCTCAGCTATGGCTTATCTAATTTCATACCCTTTTAATATTCTTAAAATAAAACATATTGGTACTTCAATCCCATCTTGTATTTGTATTAACTCTGCTGCAATTGCTTGATCTGACGCATCCGTACGAAGTATAAACTTTTCTTAAAAATTTGTATATTTTAATAATAATCCTTCATGAAACCTTTGTTTGATTGTATTCAATGCTTTTTCTCTTTCTTCGTTCCATACCATTTAACATTCTTTCTTAATAATTGTACCAAAGGTAATGTTAACTCTGAGTAGTTATTTATGAACCTTTTGTAGTAATTGAAAACACCTAATAACCCTCTTAACTTCTTTAAATTCGTTAGACGAGGTAAATTCTTAATTTCCTCAAGACGTTTCTCATTTATAGTAACTCCATTTTTACTTATTTCATATCCCAAGTATGTTACTTTTTCTTGCATAAATTCACATTTTGATATATTCAATTTTAATCCATTTTTATTTAATATTTCTATGATAATTGCTAAATGCTTTAAGCGTTGTTATTCGTTTTCAGAAAACAATAAGATATCATCAACATAATGCACACAAAAATCTTCAAATTGGTTTAATATCTTCTGCATTGCTCTCACCAGTGCAGCGCATGATGTTGAAAGACCAAATGGTACCACTTTAAATTGAAAAATCTCCCCATCAATACTGAATCCTGTATACTTCCTCGACTCTTCATGTAATGGAATAAGCCAAAACGAATACTTTAAATCTTTTTATCCCAAATTCTACTTAACAATCCATCAATCGTTTGTGGAGATTCATATTGTGGCTTTGTTATTGGATTAATTCTGCGTGTATTCAAACATAAACGTAGAGAACCATCACGTTTCTTAACAACCACCAAAGGATTAATAAAATTACTTTTTGAAGATTCTATTACTCCATCTATTACCATTTTCTGTATTTCCATCTTAACTTGTCTTCTTAATACATATGGAATAGGATAAGAATTACTATTAAAGCTTTTTGATTCATCAACCTGCAACCCATGAATGTATTTCTGTGCTTGACCCACTTCTTCATTAATAATCTCGTTATTTCTGTTAATTATATCTAATATTTGGCCTCTAAATTGTTTATTCTTCTTACCTATTTTTAATTCATTCAGCAATAACCCATTATTCTTATAATTATTCTCTGTATTATTTATCACATTATTATTAATTACTATACCTTCTTTATATTTCATTATGTCTCAAATTTTCTCTAATTGGCAACACTTATCTTCTTGGCCGACACTTCTGGTACTGATCCAAGATTTAATTAGCCCCTTTAAATGAATACACCTTTGTGCTCCATGCCCAATTGCTGAATAATGTCAATTCCTAACACCATGTCCACGCTGAAGCCTTTAACTATAAACAATCTAACAACACCTTCCCATTGATTAATAATTATTTTAACATTTAACATTCGGTTCGTTGTTGATATTTTTCTTTTAGTTGCAGATAACAAACCTATTTTATTGACTTTAACTATGTTCCTGTATAATACATCTAAATTCTGTAAAATTATCTCTTCATTTATTAAAGAAGCCATTGCTCCACTATCTATTAATGCTAAATATTCATTATTGTGTAAATTTACTTTTATAAATGGTAATGTCGAAATGCGATTCTCTTCTTCTTCCTCTTCAAGTAAAAATTCTCCATCATTTTCATAATTATTGTTAAAATACGTGAGGTTCTTATTTAAATTAACTAGAATTAAAGTTTTTTTTAATCTTCTGAGGAATCTTCAAAACCCTCAGTTTATTCTATCCATTTTCTTGTATTGGTCTTCCTCTTTCATTTACATTTCTAAATAATGTATTTATGTACTGTCTTTGAGTATATTTATTTTTAGTTTCCTCTTGTTTTGACTTTTCATTATTCCTGTCGTTAATCATTGTATGATATATTTTTCGTTCATTGTTATCATTATACCTTTCATTATAATTCTTATATATATAGTTATTTTGGTTCCTATTCATGTTATTTTCATTGTATTGGTTGTTCCTCCATCTATCCAAATTTCTATTATAGTTATAATTGAAATTTCTTTCCCCCGTTCTAACATTATTATAATTATTTCGGCCAAAATTAAATTTATTTTGTTGTAAATTATCGAACTTTCTTTTACTGTAATATTGAAAAGTAGGACCTTCATTTCTGTTATAATTCCAATTATTGTTACCAATGGCCATATCATAATTCCTAGCTATATCTAGAAAATCTTTCATTGTTTTAACGTTTTGGACCGCTACAGCGCTTGTTATTTCCCCTACTAAATGTCTAGAGAAATGTTGAATTATCTCTTCCTCGGCTAATTTTGGTGTCAGATGCTGTGCTCTATTAAATTTGTTTATTACATACATTTCCCGCGTGCTACCTCTTTCAAAATATCTACCAGTTGTTAATTGAGTTCTAACTTGAGCTTGACGTGCATTACTCCAATACTGGTCCATCAATAATTTTCTAAATTCTTGATAATTTGTATATTTACATTTTATTATACTATGCCAAATATCTTCATGACTTCTTAAGGTTATGTTAATTATTTGTAATCTTTTATTTTCATTAAATACTGACTTCATTATGTCATCTAATTTAACTAAATAGGTCATCGGCTGTTCTCCTAATCTTCCTTCAAAAATAGGTAACAGATCTGCTTGTATTCCCATGTAATTTCCTCTTTGACTCCCATTTAAAATTCCCGTACCATCTTGCATTCTTTCTAATCTATTTTCTAATTCTTTAAGTTTTATTAAATTATTTTCTGTTAACAAATTAACTTTGATTACATTGTTATTAATTACTCCTTGCATCTCAATTCTGTTTTGATCTACCTTTTTATCAATTAGTTCTATTTTCCATTCACATCCTCATTCTGCCTTTGTATGCCCACTATTTTTCCTTCCAACTCTTCATTTTTCTTTACTAAGTTGTCTTCCATCCATGATTTTTGTAAAAATTTTTTCTAGCTGTTTGTTATCTTCTTGCCTTTCCCTTCTCAAACCATTTTTAAGTTCATCCTTATAACTTTCTAATGTAATAAAAATTTTATTTATTTGTGCTTGCAATTCTTGTTTATTCTCAAGTTGCACCTTATTAAAATCTTCTTTGAACTCCTTCATTGTCTCTTCCATCTTTTCTGCTTGTACTTTTTGTTCTTGCAACTTCTCTGCAGTACTCTTAATCGCTTCTTGTAATCTGCATTCCTTTTCCTCAGCATCCTGCTTTAACCTGTTTTCCCTTTCCCCAGCATCTTTCTTACTTTCTTCTGTCTTTTCCTCGATTGACTGTTGCAATTTTCTTTCTCTTTCCTCAGCCTTTTTCTCTATTGACTGTTGCAGATCTCTCATCAACTCTGCTGCATCTTTCTTACTTTCTTGTTTTAACTTCTCTGCAGTCTCATGTATTGAATTCTGCAATCTGTTTTCCATTTCCTCTGCATCTTTCTTACTTTCCTCGGCGTTTTTCTCGAAATATGCCATTAATTGTTCAAACTGTCCCTTTTTATTGTTTGTTCTTCTTGAATTCTCATTTAGTCTCCTTGTACACTTACCTCTTGCTGTATTTCCTCCAATTCAACTTCAGCACCACTCGCTACCACTTCCATTTCTTCTTGTCCTTCGTCTTTTTCCTCTTCAGTCCTCTTGCTTTTTCTTGTAACCCTTTTGTCTGCCATATTTTAGTTTAAATTTTCAAATGTATTTATTTTGATTATAAACCTTTATATTTAATTATGAATCTTTGTGTTTTGTTCACAAATTACACCTTTATACAATGCTTTATTTATTCTTATTGATTGTTCTATTCTGTAACTTTATTAATCTCAAAAGAACTCAATTATGATATGTTTTTAAATTATGATTGCTTTTTACAATCCTCTTTCTTAATTCACAATTATTAATAAACAAATTAACCATAAACTTGGTTTATCAGTTACAATCAAACCTCTCAGTTACTTCTCCCCAAAATATTGCTTGAAAACTAACTAACAATAACAATTACTATAAACTCCTTAATTGGACAACATTAATATTAAATATCAATTGTACCACGTTGCGGGCTGCTATAGGGACTTTGCGTCCCTCTTCAGCCAAGAACGGGAATTATAGGATGGGTGAAAGGAGGGGTGGAGAATGGAAGAGAGGCTAGCAAAGGTGAAGAAGTACTGCCCCAGCATTCGCCTCAGAGAAGGTACTCTGTTGACTCAGGAAAACCAGATAAAAACCTGAATCAGAGCAGACGGCCAGGGAAATCGAACCCGCGACCTCCCGAATGTTAAGCAGACGTGGTAGCCACTACTCTACAGAGCTCGGTAGATGGAGAAACAAACAATAATGGAGAACAAATGATAGACTGCTGCACCACCAACGAACTCCTAAATGCTTTATTTAATCACAAAATGATGCCTACACGAACGCACAAAGCCGAACAGCTGGGGCATCAGAATATGATCAATTATAGATACACGCCGTTAACGGTGTGCCAGAGGACTGGGTTTCCTAAAGAGATATTTCGGCAACCCTGACTCGCCTTGTCCCAGGCCATGTTCCTATATGCAATGAAAGCGCCCGAACTTTACTTTTACCATAATCAGAAGTACGAGATATGCAATGCAGGATGTTAACTTAATTAGAAAATCTGAATTACTAATAACCAACCATATATTACTTATAGTAAACATAATGATCAGATCAACCAGAAGAATAATAAGAGAGACCCTTTCTTTATTGGATAAAATGTGTATTAGTTTTCGTGAATAATAAAACTCAAAGCTATATACAAAATATTATTTTTCTCCAGCCATTCGAGTTAAAATAGAAAGACAGAATTTAGTTTCTGTAGGATGTTCACCCTATATCTGTTGGGTCTAAAATATACATTTTTCATCGAGGGTAACAACCTAAACTCGGTGCAAAATATTAATTTTATGTAACAGTTCTTAAGTGAAACAAAAAATTGACACAACATATTTTTTTAAGGTGCTCACCCTGTATATTACACCGAACGCAAGGTAGACATCCAATCCGCGTGCAAATATCGTCTACAGACAGACCGTAGGTGAGTTTTTCACAATTATAATGCTTGTTTCGCCTTACGTGAGGTGAAGTAAAAAGAAAAGAACCAGTTGGTAGACGAAAGAAGTCGAAAATAAAATTAAACAAAAAAATAAGCATGATGTATGTATAAGAACGAAAACGAAAGAAGATTAAATAACATACATATAAAAGAGAACGAAGGAAGCTGTAAAGCAAGCAAACGAGACCATTTTTGGTAGAAAAATAAAAAAGAAAAATGCTGAAAATCAAAAACAGTTTAGGAATAAGAAACTTAACGGAAACCTAGCAAAAAAGTAAGAAATACTAAAAATCGATTAGAAGAGCGGGAAGCAACCAGGATGTGTCCCAGAAACTTGTCGAAACTACTATGAAAAGAAATTCAAAGATGACGGGATGAATGAAGAACAATGGGAAGAGAAATATAGAGGAAGACCATACGAACGAACACAAAATAACAGAAGAGGAAGTCAAAAAAGCTCTTAAAAACACAACAAATGGAAAAGCACCCTAGTTACTGAAAGAAAGGAGAAGATATAATTACAAAGTGGTAAAAAGTCATTTTTCAGTTGGATTAGATAACCCACAGTTCTAGCTGATTGGGAGGAAACATTAATGTGCCAATAAAAAAAAGAGGAGAAACCATAAACTGCGATAATAATTATAAAGGAATATGTTTCTCACCGGTAACATCAAAAATATACTCTAAATACGAATAAGAAACGAAATTGAAGGTATACTAGAAGAATAAAATAGAATTACTTATTTACCCACAAAAAATGATAAACCGAAACAGAAGGATTTTCTTGATTTTCATGATCTTAAAGCTGATTTTGATCAGGTCCCAAGACAACATATATGGAAGGCATTTGAAGAACTACAGGCCTAAACCAGTCATTAATCCGAATACTAAAAAACATAACAGGAAATCAGCGGGAGTAGTAAGTCTAAATGCAGAAGTTTCCGAAGCATTTAGAATGAATAACTGGTAAAGCAGGTAAATAATCTAACCTCATTGATATACGTAATCTACATGAACAGCTTAATCAAAAACTGCAAAAATGAAGTAATAAAGCAATAAAGACAAAGATTCAGTATATGCAGACGATATAATATTAGTAGCAGAATATTCCTTACAATTGCAATATATATAACCATATGAGAAAACAATTTCGAGAAGAAAGAAATGGAGAAAAATATTTAAAAAACAAATTACTACACATAACATCAGAAGAACAAAGTGTATAAAAACGATTGGAATAAAGAAGAACAGTCGTAATATTATCATGTGTAGGTAAGTCATTATATTTGGGTTTCTCCAGAAGCATCGGACCCCCCAAAGGAGGCCATAGTTGCTTCTACGAGTGGCAAATCAAGTCGATATTTGACAGAAATTGTATTATATAATATGAAGATAAGATCGAATATTTAGGCACTAGGCACAATTATCAATAAGAAGAGAAATGTAAAAGAAGAAACCATAAACACAATAAACAAAGCCAGCACAATCTGTTATCAAGTAGTAAACGACACTATAATAGGCAAAAAGGCGTTAAATCTGTAAACAAAAAAGCAGCTATGCAAAACATTATAGGTACCTACGGTATTCTATGGAACAGAATGCAAGATAGGAAGCAAAAGTATAGGAGATGAACTGAATCCATAACCTGTGATTGAGGAAATCAAGAAATGACGATATAGAAGATGGCTTAAAACCTAACGGCGCCGTCAGGCATAATTGGGACAAAAGAAAAAAAAAGAGAATAGTAGGAGACTAGGTGAGCGGATGGCCCCGCGAGCAAATGCTTCACTCTCAGTCGGCTGACCCGGGTTCTATTCCCGGCGATTCTAGGTAGATTTTAAAAATCGTATCCCCGGCTACCACGCTAACACTTGTGGTAGTCGTTAACCCCTAATAAAGGAACTCTTCCTCACTTTCGACGGGCAAGGCTAGCCACCTACCCGACTTACAAGTTGAGAGGTCTCATAGAACCACAACTTTGTAAAATAAACAGGCCACTGGCCTAATGTAAGAGGAAAAAAAAGAATAATATTAGGAGACTACCAGCAAGGCAGGGGAGATCTATAGTTAACACTATACATATTATACAATAGATCATAGAGAAAACAAGAGAGTATACTATAGATTTATGTGTGAAGGAAAGGATACAGAAGGAATATACGCAATTTGAAGCAAATAAAGCTATGCTAAAAAGTAAAAGCGCATAAAAACACAAATATAATATATTAATTAGGTCAGTTGTGACAGACGCAATGGAAGCGATAATGTCGAAGAAAGAACAGGAAGAATTGCAGGGATTGGAGAAAAACTACTAAGACTGATACTGGGGCTAACAAAAGCATCGAAATAAAAAAAAGTTTAAAGGAAAAATATAGTACTGTTTATAAAGGCATAAAAAATAAAATGGCTAGGCCAGATCATGACCAGTTAAGATGACAAACTACTGAAGGAACTAACAGGATGGAAATCTCCCATACTGTCTGGAATCACTTTATTCAGTAAGTAACTTAGAGATAGATACATAGTGTTGACTGGGAGGACCAAACTGGTAAATTTGGTAGGTACTGAAGAAATAAAAAGTTGGTAATTGCACCCTTATTGATGATTTACAGTAGGGTGATCTTTGTGAGTAGGAAAGCAAAGCCAAACTTTTCATTTAAAACATTTGTAGCAGACGTCAACTCTCAAAGAAGCTATAGTTAATAGACAGTGTTGCTTTATTCAAAATATAAGTTCTACATGCACTAAATTAAGACTACAGCTATACACGTAATCGTGGGATTAGGCATTATCTATTCAGCACGACCTAGTAGCATGACTTATGTTAAAAGTACTATATCATAACCTACACTGTTGAAAACAGACCCCTAACAACAATAAATGAGATTATAACATGTAACTACTTGTGTGTAAGGACAATTTGTGCATTCAACGCTTTCCGCCTTTTCTCCCATTTGTAACTTACATTTTAGCCCCTTTTACCGGTTCAGTTACGCCCGAATTAAAAGTTCAGTAAGGTGGTAAAACCCAATTACGTTCATTTTGAATATTAGCGCCTTCTAGCTTATTTGCGTTCGTCGATATTTAAATTCGCTTAAGCTTTGTTCCTGCATGCATGACACAATGTGCCTTATCGTATTTTAATAAGTTCTCGACGAAGCGATAATGTCGAAGAAAGAACAGGAAGAATTGCAGGGATTGGAGAAAAACTACTAAGACTGATACTGGGGCTAACAAAAGCATCGAAATAAAAAAAAGTTTAAAGGAAAAATATAGTACTGTTTATAAAGGCATAAAAAATAAAATGGCTAGGCCAGATCATGACCAGTTAAGATGACAAATTACTGAATGGACTAACAGGATGGAAATCTCTCATACTGTCTGAAATCACTTTATTCAGTAAGTAACTTAGAGATAGATACATAGTGTTGACTGGGAGCACCAAACTGGTAAATTTGGTAGGTACTGAAGAAATAAAAATTTGGTAATTGGACCCTTATTGATGATTTAGAGTAGGGTGATCTTTGTGAGTAGGAAAGTAAAGCCAAACTTTTCATTTAAAACATTTGTAGCAGACGTCAACTCTCAAAGAAGCTATAGTTAATAGACAGTGTTGCTTTATTCAAAATATAAGTTCTACATGCACTAAATTAAGACTACAGCTATACACGTAATCGTGGGATTAGGCATTATCTATTCAGCACGACCTAGTAGCATGACTTATGTTAAAAGTACTATATCATAACCTACACTGTTGAAAACAGACCCCTAACAACAATAAATGAGATTATAACATGTAACTACTTGTGTGTAAGGACAATTTGTGCATTCAACGCTTTCCGCCTTTTCTCCCATTTGTAACTTACATTTTAGCCCCTTTTACCGGTTCAGTTACGCCCGAATTAAAAGTTCAGTAAGGTGGTAAAACCCAATTACGTTCATTTTGAATATTAGCGTCTTCTAGCTTATTTGCGTTCGTCGATATTTAAATTCACTTAAGCTTTGTCCCTGCATGCATGATACAATGTGCCTTATCGTATTTTAATAAGTTCTCGACGAAGCGATAATGTCGAAGAAAGAACAGGAAGAATTGCAGGGATTGGAGAAAAACTACTAAGACTGATACTGGGGCTAACAAAAGCATCGAAATAAAAAAAAGTTTAAAGGAAAAATATAGTACTGTTTATAAAGGCATAAAAAATAAAATGGCTAGGCCAGATCATGACCAGTTAAGATGACAAATTACTGAATGGACTAACAGGATGGAAATCTCTCATACTGTCTGAAATCACTTTATTCAGTAAGTAACTTAGAGATAGATACATAGTGTTGACTGGGAGCACCAAACTGGTAAATTTGGTAGGTACTAAAGAAATAAAAATTTGGTAATTGGACCCTTATTGATGATTTAGAGTAGGGTGATCTTTGTGAGTAGGAAAGCAAAGCCAAACTTTTCATTTAAAACATTTGTAGCAGACGTCAACTCTCAAAGAAGCTATAGTTAAGAGACAGTGTTGCTTTATTCAAAATATAAGTTCTACATGCACTAAATTAAGACTACAGCTATACACGTAATCGTGGGATTAGGCATTATCTATTCAGCACGACCTAGTAGCATGACTTATGTTAAAAGTACTATATCATAACCTACACTGTTGAAAACAGACCCCTAACAACAATAAATGAGATTATAACATGTAACTACTTGTGTGTAAGGACAATTTGTGCATTCAACGCTTTCCGCCTTTTCTCCCATTTGTAACTTACATTTTAGCCCCTTTTACCGGTTCAGTTACGCCCGAATTAAAAGTTCAGTAAGGTGGTAAAACCCAATTACGTTCATTTTGAATATTAGCGCCTTCTAGCTTATTTGCGTTCGTCGATATTTAAATTCGCTTAAGCTTTGTTCCTGCATGCATGACACAATGTGCCTTATCGTATTTTAATAAGTTCTCGACGAAGCGATAATGTCGAAGAAAGAACAGGAAGAATTGCAGGGATTGGAGAAAAACTACTAAGACTGATACTGGGGCTAACAAAAGCATCGAAATAAAAAAAAGTTTAAAGGAAAAATATAGTACTGTTTATAAAGGCATAAAAAATAAAATGGCTAGGCCAGATCATGACCAGTTAAGATGACAAATTACTGAATGGACTAACAGGATGGAAATCTCTCATACTGTCTGAAATCACTTTATTCAGTAAGTAACTTAGAGATAGATACATAGTGTTGACTGGGAGCACCAAACTGGTAAATTTGGTAGGTACTGAAGAAATAAAAATTTGGTAATTGGACCCTTATTGATGATTTAGAGTAGGGTGATCTTTGTGAGTAGGAAAGTAAAGCCAAACTTTTCATTTAAAACATTTGTAGCAGACGTCAACTCTCAAAGAAGCTATAGTTAATAGACAGTGTTGCTTTATTCAAAATATAAGTTCTACATGCACTAAATTAAGACTACAGCTATACACGTAATCGTGGGATTAGGCATTATCTATTCAGCACGACCTAGTAGCATGACTTATGTTAAAAGTACTATATCATAACCTACACTGTTGAAAACAGACCCCTAACAACAATAAATGAGATTATAACATGTAACTACTTGTGTGTAAGGACAATTTGTGCATTCAACGCTTTCCGCCTTTTCTCCCATTTGTAACTTACATTTTAGCCCCTTTTACCGGTTCAGTTACGCCCGAATTAAAAGTTCAGTAAGGTGGTAAAACCCAATTACGTTCATTTTGAATATTAGCGTCTTCTAGCTTATTTGCGTTCGTCGATATTTAAATTCACTTAAGCTTTGTCCCTGCATGCATGATACAATGTGCCTTATCGTATTTTAATAAGTTCTCGACGAAGCGATAATGTCGAAGAAAGAACAGGAAGAATTGCAGGGATTGGAGAAAAACTACTAAGACTGATACTGGGGCTAACAAAAGCATCGAAATAAAAAAAAGTTTAAAGGAAAAATATAGTACTGTTTATAAAGGCATAAAAAATAAAATGGCTAGGCCAGATCATGACCAGTTAAGATGACAAATTACTGAATGGACTAACAGGATGGAAATCTCTCATACTGTCTGAAATCACTTTATTCAGTAAGTAACTTAGAGATAGATACATAGTGTTGACTGGGAGCACCAAACTGGTAAATTTGGTAGGTACTAAAGAAATAAAAATTTGGTAATTGGACCCTTATTGATGATTTAGAGTAGGGTGATCTTTGTGAGTAGGAAAGCAAAGCCAAACTTTTCATTTAAAACATTTGTAGCAGACGTCAACTCTCAAAGAAGCTATAGTTAAGAGACAGTGTTGCTTTATTCAAAATATAAGTTCTACATGCACTAAATTAGGACTACAGCTATACACGTAATCGTGGGATTAAGCATTATCAATTCAGCACGACCTAGTAGCATAACTTATGTTAAAAGTACTATATCATAACCTACACTGTTGAAAACAGACCCCTAACAACAATAAATGAGATTATAACATGTGACTACTTGTGTGTAAGGACAATTTGTGCATTCAACGCTTTTCCGCCTTTTCTCCCATTTGTAACTTACATTTTAGCCCCTTTTACCGGTTCAGTTACGCCCGAATTAAAAGTTCAGTAAGGTGGTAAAACCCAATTACGTTCATTTTGAATATTAGCGTCTTCTAGCTTATTTGCGTTCGTCGATATTTAAATTCACTTAAGCTTTGTCCCTGCATGCATGATACAATGTGCCTTATCGTATTTTAATAAGTTCTCGACGAAGCGATAATGTCGAAGAAAGAACAGGAAGAATTGCAGGGATTGGAGAAAAACTACTAAGACTGATACTGGGGCTAACAAAAGCATCGAAATAAAAAAAGTTTAAAGGAAAAATATAGTACTGTTTATAAAGGCATAAAAAATAAAATGGCTAGGCCAGATCATGACCAGTTAAGATGACAAATTACTGAATGGACTAACAGGATGGAAATCTCTCATACTGTCTGAAATCACTTTATTCAGTAAGTAACTTAGAGATAGATACATAGTGTTGACTGGGAGCACCAAACTGGTAAATTTGGTAGGTACTGAAGAAATAAAAATTTGGTAATTGGACCCTTATTGATGATTTAGAGTAGGGTGATCTTTGTGAGTAGGAAAGTAAAGCCAAACTTTTCATTTAAAACATTTGTAGCAGACGTCAACTCTCAAAGAAGCTATAGTTAATAGACAGTGTTGCTTTATTCAAAATATAAGTTCTACATGCACTAAATTAAGACTACAGCTATACACGTAATCGTGGGATTAGGCATTATCTATTCAGCACGACCTAGTAGCATGACTTATGTTAAAAGTACTATATCATAACCTACACTGTTGAAAACAGACCCCTAACAACAATAAATGAGATTATAACATGTAACTACTTGTGTGTAAGGACAATTTGTGCATTCAACGCTTTCCGCCTTTTCTCCCATTTGTAACTTACATTTTAGCCCCTTTTACCGGTTCAGTTACGCCCGAATTAAAAGTTCAGTAAGGTGGTAAAACCCAATTACGTTCATTTTGAATATTAGCGCCTTCTAGCTTATTTGCGTTCGTCGATATTTAAATTCGCTTAAGCTTTGTTCCTGCATGCATGACACAATGTGCCTTATCGTATTTTAATAAGTTCTCGACGAAGCGATAATGTCGAAGAAAGAACAGGAAGAATTGCAGGGATTGGAGAAAAACTACTAAGACTGATACTGGGGCTAACAAAAGCATCGAAATAAAAAAAAGTTTAAAGGAAAAATATAGTACTGTTTATAAAGGCATAAAAAATAAAATGGCTAGGCCAGATCATGACCAGTTAAGATGACAAATTACTGAATGGACTAACAGGATGGAAATCTCTCATACTGTCTGAAATCACTTTATTCAGTAAGTAACTTAGAGATAGATACATAGTGTTGACTGGGAGCACCAAACTGGTAAATTTGGTAGGTACTAAAGAAATAAAAATTTGGTAATTGGACCCTTATTGATGATTTAGAGTAGTGTGATCTTTGTGAGTAGGAAAGCAAAGCCAAACTTTTCATTTAAAACATTTGTAGCAGACGTCAACTCTCAAAGAAGCTATAGTTAATAGACAGTGTTGCTTTATTCAAAATATAAGTTCTACATGCACTAAATTAAGACTACAGCTATACACGTAATCGTGGGATTAGGCATTATCTATTCAGCACGACCTAGTAGCATGACTTATGTTAAAAGTACTATATCATAACCTACACTGTTGAAAACAGACCCCTAACAACAATAAATGAGATTATAACATGTAACTACTTGTGTGTAAGGACAATTTGTGCATTCAACGCTTTCCGCCTTTTCTCCCATTTGTAACTTACATTTTAGCCCCTTTTACCGGTTCAGTTACGCCCGAATTAAAAGTTCAGTAAGGTGGTAAAACCCAATTACGTTCATTTTGAATATTAGCGCCTTCTAGCTTATTTGCGTTCGTCGATATTTAAATTCGCTTAAGCTTTGTTCCTGCATGCATGACACAATGTGCCTTATCGTATTTTAATAAGTTCTCGACGAAGCGATAATGTCGAAGAAAGAACAGGAAGAATTGCAGGGATTGGAGAAAAACTACTAAGACTGATACTGGGGCTAACAAAAGCATCGAAATAAAAAAAAGTTTAAAGGAAAAATATAGTACTGTTTATAAAGGCATAAAAAATAAAATGGCTAGGCCAGATCATGACCAGTTAAGATGACAAATTACTGAATGGACTAACAGGATGGAAATCTCTCATACTGTCTGAAATCACTTTATTCAGTAAGTAACTTAGAGATAGATACATAGTGTTGACTGGGAGCACCAAACTGGTAAATTTGGTAGGTACTAAAGAAATAAAAATTTGGTAATTGGACCCTTATTGATGATTTAGAGTAGTGTGATCTTTGTGAGTAGGAAAGCAAAGCCAAACTTTTCATTTAAAACATTTGTAGCAGACGTCAACTCTCAAAGAAGCTATAGTTAATAGACAGTGTTGCTTTATTCAAAATATAAGTTCTACATGCACTAAATTAAGACTACAGCTATACACGTAATCGTGGGATTAGGCATTATCTATTCAGCACGACCTAGTAGCATGACTTATGTTAAAAGTACTATATCATAACCTACACTGTTGAAAACAGACCCCTAACAACAATAAATGAGATTATAACATGTAACTACTTGTGTGTAAGGACAATTTGTGCATTCAACGCTTTCCGCCTTTTCTCCCATTTGTAACTTACATTTTAGCCCCTTTTACCGGTTCAGTTACGCCCGAATTAAAAGTTCAGTAAGGTGGTAAAACCCAATTACGTTCATTTTGAATATTAGCGCCTTCTAGCTTATTTGCGTTCGTCGATATTTAAATTCGCTTAAGCTTTGTTCCTGCATGCATGACACAATGTGCCTTATCGTATTTTAATAAGTTCTCGACGAAGCGATAATGTCGAAGAAAGAACAGGAAGAATTGCAGGGATTGGAGAAAAACTACTAAGACTGATACTGGGGCTAACAAAAGCATCGAAATAAAAAAAAGTTTAAAGGAAAAATATAGTACTGTTTATAAAGGCATAAAAAATAAAATGGCTAGGCCAGATCATGACCAGTTAAGATGACAAATTACTGAATGGACTAACAGGATGGAAATCTCTCATACTGTCTGAAATCACTTTATTCAGTAAGTAACTTAGAGATAGATACATAGTGTTGACTGGGAGCACCAAACTGGTAAATTTGGTAGGTACTAAAGAAATAAAAATTTGGTAATTGGACCCTTATTGATGATTTAGAGTAGGGTGATCTTTGTGAGTAGGAAAGCAAAGCCAAACTTTTCATTTAAAACATTTGTAGCAGACGTCAACTCTCAAAGAAGCTATAGTTAATAGACAGTGTTGCTTTATTCAAAATATAAGTTCTACATGCACTAAATTAAGACTACAGCTATACACGTAATCGTGGGATTAGGCATTATCTATTCAGCACGACCTAGTAGCATGACTTATGTTAAAAGTACTATATCATAACCTACACTGTTGAAAACAGACCCCTAACAACAATAAATGAGATTATAACATGTAACTACTTGTGTGTAAGGACAATTTGTGCATTCAACGCTTTCCGCCTTTTCTCCCATTTGTAACTTACATTTTAGCCCCTTTTACCGGTTCAGTTACGCCCGAATTAAAAGTTCAGTAAGGTGGTAAAACCCAATTACGTTCATTTTGAATATTAGCGCCTTCTAGCTTATTTGCGTTCGTCGATATTTAAATTCGCTTAAGCTTTGTTCCTGCATGCATGACACAATGTGCCTTATCGTATTTTAATAAGTTCTCGACGAAGCGATAATGTCGAAGAAAGAACAGGAAGAATTGCAGGGATTGGAGAAAAACTACTAAGACTGATACTGGGGCTAACAAAAGCATCGAAATAAAAAAAAGTTTAAAGGAAAAATATAGTACTGTTTATAAAGGCATAAAAAATAAAATGGCTAGGCCAGATCATGACCAGTTAAGATGACAAATTACTGAATGGACTAACAGGATGGAAATCTCTCATACTGTCTGAAATCACTTTATTCAGTAAGTAACTTAGAGATAGATACATAGTGTTGACTGGGAGCACCAAACTGGTAAATTTGGTAGGTACTAAAGAAATAAAAATTTGGTAATTGGACCCTTATTGATGATTTAGAGTAGTGTGATCTTTGTGAGTAGGAAAGCAAAGCCAAACTTTTCATTTAAAACATTTGTAGCAGACGTCAACTCTCAAAGAAGCTATAGTTAATAGACAGTGTTGCTTTATTCAAAATATAAGTTCTACATGCACTAAATTAAGACTACAGCTATACACGTAATCGTGGGATTAGGCATTATCTATTCAGCACGACCTAGTAGCATGACTTATGTTAAAAGTACTATATCATAACCTACACTGTTGAAAACAGACCCCTAACAACAATAAATGAGATTATAACATGTAACTACTTGTGTGTAAGGACAATTTGTGCATTCAACGCTTTCCGCCTTTTCTCCCATTTGTAACTTACATTTTAGCCCCTTTTACCGGTTCAGTTACGCCCGAATTAAAAGTTCAGTAAGGTGGTAAAACCCAATTACGTTCATTTTGAATATTAGCGCCTTCTAGCTTATTTGCGTTCGTCGATATTTAAATTCGCTTAAGCTTTGTTCCTGCATGCATGACACAATGTTGCCTTATCGTATTTTAATAAGTTCTCGACGAAGCGATAATGTCGAAGAAAGAACAGGAAGAATTGCAGGGATTGGAGAAAAACTACTAAGACTGATACTGGGGCTAACAAAAGCATCGAAATAAAAAAAAGTTTAAAGGAAAAATATAGTACTGTTTATAAAGGCATAAAAAATAAAATGGCTAGGCCAGATCATGACCAGTTAAGATGACAAATTACTGAATGGACTAACAGGATGGAAATCTCTCATACTGTCTGAAATCACTTTATTCAGTAAGTAACTTAGAGATAGATACATAGTGTTGACTGGGAGCACCAAACTGGTAAATTTGGTAGGTACTAAAGAAATAAAAATTTGGTAATTGGACCCTTATTGATGATTTAGAGTAGGGTGATCTTTGTGAGTAGGAAAGCAAAGCCAAACTTTTCATTTAAAACATTTGTAGCAGACGTCAACTCTCAAAGAAGCTATAGTTAATAGACAGTGTTGCTTTATTCAAAATATAAGTTCTACATGCACTAAATTAAGACTACAGCTATACACGTAATCGTGGGATTAGGCATTATCTATTCAGCACGACCTAGTAGCATGACTTATGTTAAAAGTACTATATCATAACCTACACTGTTGAAAACAGACCCCTAACAACAATAAATGAGATTATAACATGTAACTACTTGTGTGTAAGGACAATTTGTGCATTCAACGCTTTCCGCCTTTTCTCCCATTTGTAACTTACATTTTAGCCCCTTTTACCGGTTCAGTTACGCCCGAATTAAAAGTTCAGTAAGGTGGTAAAACCCAATTACGTTCATTTTGAATATTAGCGTCTTCTAGCTTATTTGCGTTCGTCGATATTTAAATTCACTTAAGCTTTGTCCCTGCATGCATGATACAATGTGCCTTATCGTATTTTAATAAGTTCTCGACGAAGCGATAATGTCGAAGAAAGAACAGGAAGAATTGCAGGGATTGGAGAAAAACTACTAAGACTGATACTGGGGCTAACAAAAGCATCGAAATAAAAAAAAGTTTAAAGGAAAAATATAGTACTGTTTATAAAGGCATAAAAAATAAAATGGCTAGGCCAGATCATGACCAGTTAAGATGACAAATTACTGAATGGACTAACAGGATGGAAATCTCTCATACTGTCTGAAATCACTTTATTCAGTAAGTAACTTAGAGATAGATACATAGTGTTGACTGGGAGCATCAAACTGGTAAATTTGGTAGGTACTAAAGAAATAAAAATTTGGTAATTGGACCCTTATTGATGATTTAGAGTAGGGTGATCTTTGTGAGTAGGAAAGCAAAGCCAAACTTTTCATTTAAAACATTTGTAGCAGACGTCAACTCTCAAAGAAGCTATAGTTAAGAGACAGTGTTGCTTTATTCAAAATATAAGTTCTACATGCACTAAATTAGGACTACAGCTATACACGTAATCGTGGGATTAAGCATTATCAATTCAGCACGACCTAGTAGCATAACTTATGTTAAAAGTACTATATCATAACCTACACTGTTGAAAACAGACCCCTAACAACAATAAATGAGATTATAACATGTGACTACTTGTGTGTAAGGACAATTTGTGCATTCAACGCTTTTCCGCCTTTTCTCCCATTTGTAACTTACATTTTAGCCCCTTTTACCGGTTCAGTTACGCCCGAATTAAAAGTTCAGTAAGGTGGTAAAACCCAATTACGTTCATTTTGAATATTAGCGTCTTCTAGCTTATTTGCGTTCGTCGATATTTAAATTCACTTAAGCTTTGTCCCTGCATGCATGATACAATGTGCCTTATCGTATTTTAATAAGTTCTCGACGAAGCGATAATGTCGAAGAAAGAACAGGAAGAATTGCAGGGATTGGAGAAAAACTACTAAGACTGATACTGGGGCTAACAAAAGCATCGAAATATAAAAAAGTTTAAAGGAAAAATATAGTACTGTTTATAAAGGCATAAAAAATAAAATGGCTAGGCCAGATCATGACCAGTTAAGATGACAAATTACTGAATGGACTAACAGGATGGAAATCTCTCATACTGTCTGAAATCACTTTATTCAGTAAGTAACTTAGAGATAGATACATAGTGTTGACTGGGAGCACCAAACTGGTAAATTTGGTAGGTACTGAAGAAATAAAAATTTGGTAATTGGACCCTTATTGATGATTTAGAGTAGGGTGATCTTTGTGAGTAGGAAAGTAAAGCCAAACTTTTCATTTAAAACATTTGTAGCAGACGTCAACTCTCAAAGAAGCTATAGTTAATAGACAGTGTTGCTTTATTCAAAATATAAGTTCTACATGCACTAAATTAAGACTACAGCTATACACGTAATCGTGGGATTAGGCATTATCTATTCAGCACGACCTAGTAGCATGACTTATGTTAAAAGTACTATATCATAACCTACACTGTTGAAAACAGACCCCTAACAACAATAAATGAGATTATAACATGTAACTACTTGTGTGTAAGGACAATTTGTGCATTCAACGCTTTCCGCCTTTTCTCCCATTTGTAACTTACATTTTAGCCCCTTTTACCGGTTCAGTTACGCCCGAATTAAAAGTTCAGTAAGGTGGTAAAACCCAATTACGTTCATTTTGAATATTAGCGCCTTCTAGCTTATTTGCGTTCGTCGATATTTAAATTCGCTTAAGCTTTGTTCCTGCATGCATGACACAATGTGCCTTATCGTATTTTAATAAGTTCTCGACGAAGCGATAATGTCGAAGAAAGAACAGGAAGAATTGCAGGGATTGGAGAAAAACTACTAAGACTGATACTGGGGCTAACAAAAGCATCGAAATAAAAAAAAGTTTAAAGGAAAAATATAGTACTGTTTATAAAGGCATAAAAAATAAAATGGCTAGGCCAGATCATGACCAGTTAAGATGACAAATTACTGAATGGACTAACAGGATGGAAATCTCTCATACTGTCTGAAATCACTTTATTCAGTAAGTAACTTAGAGATAGATACATAGTGTTGACTGGGAGCACCAAACTGGTAAATTTGGTAGGTACTAAAGAAATAAAAATTTGGTAATTGGACCCTTATTGATGATTTAGAGTAGGGTGATCTTTGTGAGTAGGAAAGCAAAGCCAAACTTTTCATTTAAAACATTTGTAGCAGACGTCAACTCTCAAAGAAGCTATAGTTAAGAGACAGTGTTGCTTTATTCAAAATATAAGTTCTACATGCACTAAATTAGGACTACAGCTATACACGTAATCGTGGGATTAAGCATTATCAATTCAGCACGACCTAGTAGCATAACTTATGTTAAAAGTACTATATCATAACCTACACTGTTGAAAACAGACCCCTAACAACAATAAATGAGATTATAACATGTGACTACTTGTGTGTAAGGACAATTTGTGCATTCAACGCTTTTCCGCCTTTTCTCCCATTTGTAACTTACATTTTAGCCCCTTTTACCGGTTCAGTTACGCCCGAATTAAAAGTTCAGTAAGGTGGTAAAACCCAATTACGTTCATTTTGAATATTAGCGTCTTCTAGCTTATTTGCGTTCGTCGATATTTAAATTCACTTAAGCTTTGTCCCTGCATGCATGATACAATGTGCCTTATCGTATTTTAATAAGTTCTCGACGAAGCGATAATGTCGAAGAAGAACAGGAAGAATTGCAGGGATTGGAGAAAAACTACTAAGACTGATACTGGGGCTAACAAAAGCATCGAAATAAAAAAAAGTTTAAAGGAAAAATATAGTACTGTTTATAAAGGCATAAAAAATAAAATGGCTAGGCCAGATCATGACCAGTTAAGATGACCAAATTACTGAATGGACTAACAGGATGGAAATCTCTCATACTGTCTGAAATCACTTTATTCAGTAAGTAACTTAGAGATAGATACATAGTGTTGACTGGGAGCACCAAACTGGTAAATTTGGTAGGTACTGAAGAAATAAAAATTTGGTAATTGGACCCTTATTGATGATTTAGAGTAGGGTGATCTTTGTGAGTAGGAAAGTAAAGCCAAACTTTTCATTTAAAACATTTGTAGCAGACGTCAACTCTCAAAGAAGCTATAGTTAATAGACAGTGTTGCTTTATTCAAAATATAAGTTCTACATGCACTAAATTAAGACTACAGCTATACACGTAATCGTGGGATTAGGCATTATCTATTCAGCACGACCTAGTAGCATGACTTATGTTAAAAGTACTATATCATAACCTACACTGTTGAAAACAGACCCCTAACAACAATAAATGAGATTATAACATGTAACTACTTGTGTGTAAGGACAATTTGTGCATTCAACGCTTTCCGCCTTTTCTCCCATTTGTAACTTACATTTTAGCCCCTTTTACCGGTTCAGTTACGCCCGAATTAAAAGTTCAGTAAGGTGGTAAAACCCAATTACGTTCATTTTGAATATTAGCGCCTTCTAGCTTATTTGCGTTCGTCGATATTTAAATTCGCTTAAGCTTTGTTCCTGCATGCATGACACAATGTGCCTTATCGTATTTTAATAAGTTCTCGACGAAGCGATAATGTCGAAGAAAGAACAGGAAGAATTGCAGGGATTGGAGAAAAACTACTAAGACTGATACTGGGGCTAACAAAAGCATCGAAATAAAAAAAAGTTTAAAGGAAAAATATAGTACTGTTTATAAAGGCATAAAAAATAAAATGGCTAGGCCAGATCATGACCAGTTAAGATGACAAATTACTGAATGGACTAACAGGATGGAAATCTCTCATACTGTCTGAAATCACTTTATTCAGTAAGTAACTTAGAGATAGATACATAGTGTTGACTGGGAGCACCAAACTGGTAAATTTGGTAGGTACTAAAGAAATAAAAATTTGGTAATTGGACCCTTATTGATGATTTAGAGTAGGGTGATCTTTGTGAGTAGGAAAGCAAAGCCAAACTTTTCATTTAAAACATTTGTAGCAGACGTCAACTCTCAAAGAAGCTATAGTTAAGAGACAGTGTTGCTTTATTCAAAATATAAGTTCTACATGCACTAAATTAGGACTACAGCTATACACGTAATCGTGGGATTAAGCATTATCAATTCAGCACGACCTAGTAGCATAACTTATGTTAAAAGTACTATATCATAACCTACACTGTTGAAAACAGACCCCTAACAACAATAAATGAGATTATAACATGTGACTACTTGTGTGTAAGGACAATTTGTGCATTCAACGCTTTTCCGCCTTTTCTCCCATTTGTAACTTACATTTTAGCCCCTTTTACCGGTTCAGTTACGCCCGAATTAAAAGTTCAGTAAGGTGGTAAAACCCAATTACGTTCATTTTGAATATTAGCGTCTTCTAGCTTATTTGCATTCGTCGATATTTAAATTCGCTTGAGCTTTGTTCCTGCATGCATGACACAATAGCCTTATCGTATTTTAATTATTTCTCGACTACAGAATGTCGCCGTTGTTTGCCGGACTGGCGGCTCATTGTCTACAATTTGATCGTTCATACAGGCCGGGACTTCCCCGTGCTCTATAGCAAATTCTGTTTTAATATTGTACAATGCTGACGCAACACTGGTGCTTTTCATGCGTTTCACATAAGTTGAACAGAGTACGAATTTAAGTGGCGCATTCAGCCCGGATAATTCCATCAGCGTCATGTATTAAAACCGTTCACCGCGAAATTAAAGTAGTGAAACTATACAGTTGCTATCAGTCAAGCCCTGTGTCGTTTGAGTGGCGTGTTGATAAATGTTTAGCCGAGGAATCCTTATATCGTGGAGTAGACATCTCCAATTCCACGCTGAAGCGGATTATAACTGAAAACCTCGTTTGTGTTAAACTGTCGTTGTAATGAAGCTTGTAATGCAGTTTCCCGTCGTTTGTTTGGTATTTTGGAGGTGATTGCTTGGACGCGACCCCCCTCTTGTAGTAATTTTAACGAGCCTAAATTTACAGTGAAGTAATTTTCAAAGTGCTGCCATGTTAAGCAGCGTTGTTAATTCAAATAGTACAATTTTGAACAGGAATTACCGCCTTTAAGTCAATTTTGAGTATTTACCCTCAAGTTTTAATGTCTGTATGTAGTTTTACGTTGTGAGATCCAGTTATTACCGTCGTTGTGTCATATTTGAGTATTTGTCATCAAGATTTATTGTTGTAAAGTAGTTTCATGTCTAAATTTAAAGTTGTTACCGTTTTTGGATGTAGTTATATCGATTGTCGTCAAGTTTACCGCCTGTGTTTAGTTTAAACGTTGCGCATTTTACGTCACTAACATTTTTCGCATATTTTTAACTGTAACGAGTAATCTTTTAATGTTCATTGTCACCTACATATTTTTCTACGTTAATATAGTTCATCTTTAAGTAGTTGTGTTTTTATTTAATCGGTTTATGAAGTTTGCATGTGTATTTTGTGTATTTTTTCGATCTACAGAGATTCAGACAGCTGCAAGAAAATGTAAGTTAAGGTAAGTTCTACCCAGCTGTTTGCCGCTCAAGAATTGCCACGGTTGAAGTAGAAAAGTGGGCCATTTCTTCCACTTTCTGGATGAGCTCACCTGTGTTGTTTTTCCCGATTTCGGCAGTAAAGTGACATTTTGATTTCGTTTACCGGATCGTAACTCTAATTTAAGGTCATAAAGAACCCCATTTCTCCACTGAGTACTATAGCCGGCAATCTTTATTACAGCCCATCGTAACAGGATTGGGGCAAGCAATCCGAGAATTTACCGATTTTGTGTCGTGTCAGTGTCGTAACGAGTTCCGCCGGTAACAAACTGGTCTCTCGTCGTACAAGTCGTTTCGTAATGTAACAAACTGACAACTTGTCGTAAAGACTGTGCTGTAAGAGTTAGTTGAAAAGAAACATTTTCTCTAACATTTTAGACATAATCCAAAAATGTAATAATATACCGAGTGTTCTATTCAAATAACAAAATTTATAGCGACTTTCGGTATAACCGGAAGTGATATCACAGCGAAAATACTGTAGATGTAGTCGTTCTTACACATAAAGTCCATGGCTAAAGTTTCAGATTGTCAATTTTATTAGTTCTCTATAATGCCTTATAAAATAGGAGTTAATAAAAAAAGAAAAAAGAAAAATAAATAATTTTTATAGAGGTATTCAACTGGAAAATTACCTATCTCACATTTATTACACATTAAATGTAATAAAAATGTAACGTTTGAAAAAATCGTTATAGCCGTTGTTGAAAAAAATCGAAAAAAACTGAAAAATCACAAGAGTAAACACCATACTTCCGGTTATGCGATTTTCTTTAAAAACTTACTATCGCATCTAGATAGTAGACGAAACATATAAGAAGTTTCAAGGCCATATCTCTTTTCGTTTTTGAGATATTCTGTTCACACACAGACTGACAGACAAACCAATAAACAAAAACATGTTTTTTGGGTTTAGGGGACTGTTAAACGTGAAGATCTGTTCAAAACTCAATTTAGAATTTTTGGGGGAATCCAATACTTTCTTTATTGTAAAAGAAAGTAAAAATGTTTTAAACGAAGCTTAAGCACTGGCAGAAAGAACGGGATAGGCTTAGACTAAGATGGTAAAACGATATGAGACATATCTACAATGTATGAACATAAAAGACTGAAGGAAACAAATTAGAGATATGAAGTCATAGAGGAAAGTCACCAAGAAAGCCAAGGCGCATGAAAAGTTGTTAGAAGAAAATTCACCTCAAAAATGGATTTAAATCTTTATAACAATCGATGTATAGGTACGACGATGATGATGACGATGAACATATTATGTAATTATTTCTGAAATACCTACATATTGAACTGATATTAGCTTTTATTATTAGCCCTACTCAGGATACATTTATTTATGTATGAGCGTTTATAATAATTAGCCCCACACTATTGCCAACTATCTTTTATAGTGACCAAGGTTTCTTGTGCCAGTAAATTATTTACTACGCAATAATATTCCGTTTTTTAACTAGTTCGGCTTATTTTATTTTACATACAATTGACTTTTATATCAAGTAGGGCTATGTATAAATTATAACTTCTTAATCTTATAATCAAATTTTAATTTGACATTTAAATATTGCTTGTCGGTAATAGAGATATTAACATTGTCTATTCCAAATTAGACGTATTTTTTTTTTAACTTTACTTCGGCGAAAACACTCTACTGCAGTTTAGTAATAGTTCACAAGTAAATGATAGATTTGCTTAGCTTCCTATAAATACTAACTTGCATTGTTTTCCAACAAGGTTAACTACCTTTCTGTAGCTTCCTTTTCGTTCACACTAGTCCTCAGAAGTATTCTGCATGTGGCTCCTGGAGATGCCTGCACAGATGGAACGAGGTGCGATGATTCAGGGACTGCCTTTGGGTGACCACTGTGCATCGAACGCTTTTCTTGTGTATCACAAAAATTCAATTTTTAAATTTTATTAACAGTTTTTCACTTTTATTTAGTTGTGGCCCTTCTGCCACGCATGTATTCATTCAATAAAACGATAAACTAACACTTACTGGGAAAATTATATTTATTTTTCCCCAATTTGGGAAGCACAAGCATTTTTCCCTCTATGAAAACAATTATTTTTATTTATGTAATCTCTAAGATAACCAACTTAATTATTTCATATGCAAACTTTATAAATCACATTACCGAATTTACATAGGTACTTAGTCAATATTATATGTACAATTCACTTATTTTTAAAACTTAAATGTTTGAGTGATTTAATTCACATTAAATAACAACCAATATGCACTAGCTGGTTATCATCAATTTCTAATTAAAATTGAATATTGTAGGTCATAATTTAGTATCATTACAATACTTTAAACAAAATGGTTTACTAAATTATTCAATGAGTAGTTGACAAAGTTACTAAGAGAAGAGTGCGGTTCGAAATACCAAAGTTGATTTATCCACTACAAGACAACATTGACCACATCGCCACATGTTCCCATATATTCAAATTTCCCATCACTAGTCCGCAAACCTCAGTTGTAAAATCATAACAACCGCTTCCGTGTGAATGTATTTATTATGAGAAAGCATGCACATAATGTGCTCATTTTCCTATAGGAAAAATGTTACTCTAATGACTTTTCACCTTGCATAATTAATATCTGGACAGGTCTCCCGTTGTGAAAGGGAAACTGTGGCAAATGCGTCGATCTTTCAGGTCTGGGCGGTTTGTTCAGTCAAAAAATACAAACAGCAGTCCGCAGTACAAATTTGGACTTACAATTCATTGTCGTAACACTTCGAATCACAATGGAATTACTATAGTTACTATGCGACGAGAGTTTTTTTAATAGTTGAAAAAATGTTTTGATTTTTCAGCAATGCGACATTCCTATATAAAGAGATTGCTGTAGACAAATTTCGCCTTGGTTTGAATCCGAGTATAAAAATATTTAATTTTAAAAAAGAAAGTTCCTCTGGTTGGATTTGAAACCGCTTCTATTAACTCGCATGCAAATACATTCCCACTAAACCACCAACAATGAAAAAAGGGTCAGACATGTATGTGAAGAGTTTAAATGTAGTTTTTTAATTTAGCTAAAACTCAAAAATGATAGTGGTTCATTTGAACTACTCCTACAATAATTAATTGAGAATATTTGTACACGTTAGTAAAGTTTATTGACTCAGTACCAGACGGAATTAACTTGCACCTTCAGTGTATTCAGTCCGATTTCAAACTCAAATTAGCTTTTATTGACCTAAAATAATCAACGTTACGGCTGTTCGTCGTTTTTCAAAAAACCGTCGTTCGCGAACAAAACACTGAACCCATTTGACGTGCATGCCTCAAAAGGCATTCGAGATATCGCCTGCATTTGCAGCCGTGCAATTACGGGATAATCACAATTTATCCTATGTTGCATTATCAACCGTAATGATAGTCTTATTCGCGGTGCTATTTCAAATCATTCTACAAAGATACGGCGTAATCATAAATTAACCGGCCTTGTGGTAGATATGAAAAGACATTACGTTTATTTAATCTTCAATTGCTTGCCGAGCATTGAAGCATGACCACCGCACTCTACAGGGTGAACGCACTTTCTCCAGTCTCCCTCTTTGCATGTATATCTCTCTTCGATAAGCTGTGAAATAGTAGACGTTCAATGGAAATATGATTCGCTGTGAGCTATAATAAAACTTGCTAGATCGCACAGCGAATAACTCGTAAAAATTATGTGCGAAGCTACGTCGGCATCCTATATTATGAGGTAACATATATTTCTACAACGTATTACTTAATATGAATGTCGTCAGTTTTTAAATAAAGTGGGTTATGCTGCTGTTGGAAATATCGTTTAAAATTTAGCTTGAATTTTGTAGTGCTGTTCACTATATTTGTATTTTTCAATCACTTCCAAATTAATGTGTATGCTTTTACTAAAATATAGTGTATCTTAGAAGTTGAACGTCATTTTTAATAGGTATAATTAGTAATTTACAATTTCTACAAATCCCATTTATCCATGAGCTATTAATACTCGTATAACAACCATTTTAGGTATTTCGAACGATAAGAGTTTAGCATATTGGAATATATTCGATAAAGACCTAACACCGTAACAATCGTTTTGTTTCCTAGTAACATTAGTTAGAAACTAGAATTTTGCTACACGATAGACGAAATCAAACTTTACGAACAAAAAACAAACAAAGCGAATCGAAATAATATGTTACTTATTAACATTCAATGGAGTGTATAAATATTGTTATGATATTGGTACAGGGGTTTAAAAATCAGATTAATAAAATTAAAAGAATAGAGTATTAAAAATTACAAAGATGAATTTAGATGTGAAATGGATATCAAAATTATTAAGATGTATTTAGAAAAGAAAGGAAATATAATTTATAATTTTATTAAATGAAGCTAATTGAGAAACAGTAGGACTTTAACTTAATTTAATATCTGAAATGAAAATGGAAGTTAATGACAAATACTTTTTCGAAATATACTATTTAACATATAAACCGTTCAATAGTTATTTGCCAAGTAGGTAGACATGGAATTTTGTTTTTATGTTTAAGAAAATTAAAACTCCCTAGAATCTCTTTCTGACACTTTGTCAGAATCAGCTGTTATGTACAGGAGGCTCACGAAAGTGTCTAATTTGATATTTTGAGGTTAAACGTGCAATGTTGCCAGTGCTTTCATACTTTGTTTGCCACTAGGCATAATATGTATGGACATCAGCGTTATGGATACCTATCTGTCAAATTGTAATACTAGAGCAATATGCCAAAAGTAATTAAAGGTGACACAAAACTGAAAATTACAAAGGCCTACAGGCATTATAAAACCGACAGGCCAGATCTTACTGAAACTGAAATCCTTGCCCGGCTTACTGATATTTGGGATGCAAGTATTTATGCATAAAACTTAACTGTTGCTTTAATTTTGGGCTTTGTACTGTTTTAGGTGTCCGAAAGAACTATAAGAAGTATTATTGGGCGGGACAATTTTGAAATTAAACATTTTGGCCCACGACCTAAAAATGATACATAGGTACTATAAAAATTTTGCATTTCGGGAAGATTTGCAACGACAGATTTGGAATGATCACTTGAAAAATGAGCACTTTACTTTGGCTAGACTATTAAAGGCCTACATTATACACTCATTACATAATATACTATTGTATACAATTTATAATTACAATAAAAAAACGACTTTCATGATACCATTATGCCTACTCAACAAAGTATGACACTTATTCAGAATCAACAAGTTGTCTTTCATGAAATTTATCTTAACCAATAATAAAAGTGGCACAAAATCCAAAACCAAATCTGGCAACCACGTTTTGTACATTAACATAAAATTATCATTTTGTATAAAATGGGCATAACCTAACTTTTCTTAATGACTGGCAGCATATTTACAGGGTAAAATTCATCACCCTAACATGGCCTCCTATCTGGCAAATAACTATTGAACGGTTTATAGTAGGTATTAGTATAAAAAAGCTTTAATAGTGTGTTGGACTGTAAAAAATAAGCTAGATCGCTAAGGAGATAGATTATTGATTAGAATAAAAAAAATTGATAACGAAAATGATACAATAACACAATTTGTAACGTTTGAAATTAAGAAATAAACCATTTTATAAAAGTGTTTAAAACATATTTGGTAAAAAAGCGTTAAAAGTGAAAATAAATTGATGTGGTGAAGAAGACTAAAAAACTAAAATATTAAAAGAAGATTAGCAGCTTTGATGGATGAAGATTAAAATGTGGTGAGAGAACCAAAGTACTACAGTTATGATCTAGAAAAACATTGCATCGACTGAATTGGATAACAAGAAATGGTTTACAAAGGAAGTAGATTACATCTACATCACTAGGGGCCGGTTGCAGAAAGCAATGTTAAGTCTGGTGTTAGCTAACATCGCGTCAAAGTGAACAAAAACGAATCAAATCTCAAATGCTTATGGTAACTAATACATTAGTAAACAAAATTTGATGCGATTTTGTTCACTTTGACGCGATGTTAGCTAACACCAGACTTAACATTGCTTTCTGCAACCGGCCCTAGGAGAGTGAGCATATTTGTAGGGCTTGTCAAGTGACATCTTGTGGCTTGCATCTGGTAATGGTTTTTAGTGCTGGGTTGTAGCAGGCTTCATACGTGTGATTTGATTGAGCATTAGAGTAAACACATCTACAGCTGAGGTAGATTTGGATGCATACTGAGTGGAGCAGTTTTGTAGCGTGGTGAGTTGCAGAGCTGGATGTATTGGGTTTGGTAGAGGAGAGTGGTAAGTTCAATAAAAGGTAACATAATACAGGTTTTTAAAATAAGAACTGAAAGAAAATAAAGAGTGAAGTGAGTTAATTTTAATTAAGGAAGTACTTACCATTTGAGATTGTCGAATAACAAATGTAACGATGAAGTATTTGTAATTAATTTTTCAAAACTAGTTTGAAGTGTGAGTTGACAGATGTATTGAGTTGTCATATAAAATAGGAACATCAAATTTCAGATATAAGCAATTTAGATTATAAAGAATCCGACCTGATTTTCGGTCAAGTGTTTCTACTGAGGCTAGCAGTAAATAATTATGATTATACATAATGAAAATAGAGAAATTAAATTCATTAAAATTCAATTTAATATAAAAATTTGATTGAGAATAAACTAAAGGTGTAAGTCAATTATAACATAACATAAGTTGGGCACACAAAGTGGAGCTAATCACCTTGACAATATATACCGAAAGACGGAAAAATGGAAGATACACAATATAAACAAAAGTGACTGGTGCTTGTAACGATTCGTTTGATTAGCCCCTCCATTGGGACGATAAATTTAAATAAAATGTCTTGTACGCCTTAGTATTTTAATAATTAATTTTCCCTGTTTGTTCACCTTACCGTGGATACAAAAAATCAGTATTTGCCGAAAACAAAAAACTGACCTACACCTGTACTGTTCTCGGTCTGCAACTGACTACAAATATATGCACAAGAAAAGCCATCTACTGACTTTAAAGAATAAAGATTTCTCTCAGCTCGGCTTCTTGGGGTTAGTGTGGTAACCAGAACACTAAAGCCAAGATTGATTCAGTGTGGCTTTATTTAGTTGATATATATATATATATATATACAAGGTTGTACATTCCATCACGGAATAGTAACCACCTCTTCATTGAGGCTCTCAGACCCATTTGTTTTTGTGGTGCGTTACTTCACTTTTCTTTTTTCTTCACATGTCTTTCTATAATTTTTTGTTTTTCTTCCACTTTTTCCTGTCCTGTATTTTTTCCCCGGTCTGTAATTCCCATTATCTTTAGGTTTTCCTCGATTTGGTCGCTCCATCTGTTCTTCGGTCTTCCTTTTGGTTTGCTTGCATCTGGTTTCCAGTCTGTAATCTTCTTAACATCGCTGCTATCCTGCATTCTTTTTATGTGTCCATACCATTTCAGTCTTGACGCTTTTATTATTCTTACTATATTTTCATTCTGAAGTATCTCTTCTATTTCAAAATTAATTAATCTTTGGTACTCCCCCTCTCTTATTTTCTTTGGAACATATGTTTTTCTTATCATGTTTCTTTCGAAAATTTTTAGTTTTTCCTCCTCTCCACTTGTCATTGTTGTAGTTTCAGCCGCGTACGTGACTACTGGCCTGATTGCTGTCTTGTATATTTTTATTTCTGTTTCCCTTTTTATAGTTTTGCTTTGTATTACTTGTTTATATTCATGGTAGGCTCGATCTCCCGCCTGTATTCGCTGTGTTATTTCATCCTTTTTGTCATTTTTGTAATTGATATTTTACCAAGGTATCTGAAATGCTTCACCACCTCAAATATGTATTTATCGATTGCTATTTGTTTCACTTCCTTGTCTTTACTTGTTCCCTGTATCTCCATAAATTTCGTCTTTTCTTCATTAATTAGTAATCCTCTCTCCTTGGCGTTTCGTTTCCTATAAGTTGTAGTAGTGTCTCACCTAAACTCTTCTTATCTCTTGCTATAATTGCCACGTTGTCCGCGTATGCCACTATCTGTACTGCTTTATTCCTTATTGTTCCTGTTAAGTCGCAATCCTTTATAATTCCATCCATTGCTATATTGAAAATAGTTGCCGATAGTCCGTTTCCTTGTCTTAACTCCCGTGTTGGTCTTGAACTCCTTCGATATGCCTTCGTCCGTTATTATCGCTGCTTTCGTATTCTCCATTGTCATTTCCACTAGTTTTACTATTTTCTTTGGTATTTCCATTCCTTACATGTCGATTTTTATTTGTTTTTTATTTAGACTATCGAACGCTTGTTTAAAGTCGACGAATAGTATTTGTGCTAGGATATAATGTTCGTAGCATTTTTCAATTATTTGGCTAAGGATCTGGATGGCATCTATTGTTGACCTTCCCTGTCGGAACCCATACTGGTATTCACCCATCCTGGCTTTTGTTACCTTCCTCATTCTTTTTTGTATTAAAGTCGTTAGTATCTTGTATACAATATTCAGCAAAGTTGATATAGATATCTATATATTGGTACAATACTTATAAACTAAGTAATTACTGTGTGCGATTATGCTCTGGCGGCGATTCTAGTTGTTGTTTCTCTACTCGGAGCCTAGAAATATAAAAAAAGAGCGGCTCTTTCGACTTGCACGTGGCGTAGATGGTAAAGGTTCAAGGTAATTTCAATTCAGCCAACTGGGGGCGGGCTGCTATACAGACCTTGCGTCCCTCTTCAGCCAAGAACGGGAGTTATAGGATCGGTGAGAGAAAAGAGGTGTGGAGAATGGAAGAAAGGTCAGGAAAGGTCGAGAAATACTGCCCCGGCATTTGCCTCAGAGAAACTTTGTGGATTGAGAAAAACTACCTGAGTCTGTGGCGGTAACAGGTATGAACAACGGTTCGGCTTTCTACATGAGCATAGAGCGTATCGAACGAGAGATTCGGCCTGGACTGGGCTCTTGCGTAGAAGAAATAGCTTCGGGGCGCCCACAAGTGGAGCGACTGTCGAAGATGCTAGCCTACTCAGAGCAAAGTCAGAGCAGGCAGGGGTAGTTCGGCTTTAAAGCTGTACTGTCACAATCTCGGCGAACAGGATTGGTTCGGCCACAGAGCTTGACTGCCGAAGCTCTAGGTGAACATGATGGTACGGAATAGAATTCTACTGAATTTTGCTGCCGCTTCTCGGGCGATTTAAACTCCCTATTTGCAACAATTGAAGTCGTTTTATTAAATCTAGCTATACGCTTTTCAGTAGTTGATCTGCCTCATGTTGTAATTGATCTAAATCCGCGCATTTTAATTCGAAGCACGACCCCATTGGAGTGCCAGGTAAGTTGATTGCAATTTAATCACGCGAATTTATCTTCGGAGTAATTCTGTTGCCTGACTGGACAGCCACAAGACAGATTTTATGCGAATATATAAATTTCTATCCAACCTGTATTAGGCAGCTTTTCTTGGTTGTTACTGTTACTACAGCACAGTGTCATTCAACAGCTACATTTGTTTCAAGAAGCAGACGGTTTAATGGCTTTTATCAAAGCGTTAGCCACCGTTGCATGCAAACAGAACAGTGTTTGTTTCGAAAAGCACAGAATTTAGAATGTGCATCAATTCGTGTTTAAGCTTAAATGTAGGTAGCGAGACCCAGCTTCAACGGCCGCCGCGGACTGTTGCGCAGAAATCAAACAAATTAATAAATTCATATCAAATAAAACGCATACAGAAAAACAAAACAGACAGACGAAAATAGAATTAAAATAGAATGATTGGCCATTATTAAATACTACCCGTATTAACAATATTAAAGTAGCAGGCCTATTGTATCTGCCATATAAGTAGTACATTTACAGAACATTAAAATATCACCGAAATAAATGCGAACGTTAAACTGCATAAAGTTCGCTGTCGAATTTTGTGTATAAACATTCGCGTTCTCAGTTCGCATATCTATTTTTTTATTTATGTTGCGTATTCCTCTGCGCTCGCAAAATCTTTCCGCAGTTGAACGCGAACACTTGTGCCGTATCTGCAACTATTTGCTATATTAGGTTACCTGGAAATCGGGACATGAGAACTCCAACGTCCCTTCGAATTGGGCTCCCTCTGAATTGCGTCACCAAACCTTAAACGGTGCGACACGTGGAAATTTACCACTCGCGATGCGGGGGAATACTCCGGCTGGTAGCTCTGGTGCCACAATGACGGCTAATGTCACAAAACTCTCGAAACGCCTCAAAAACACCTTTGGGGTGTCGCAATGTGTACTGACCCTGTAAACAATGAGAAGGGCGTTTACTTGAAGTGTAAACGCTGGCTTGTGACACCCACAAACACAGCAATTATTGAAACTGCAAGGCTTTAAGCCGCTTCTGTTGTACTCCACGCCTGGCGACATTCACTTCGCTTCTTAAAGATATGCAGCTTGGGGAAATATCCGCTGACTACTAGTAATGTCTTCCGCAAACGCCGTTGAAGGATTATTTTTGAAGGCTATAAATGAAATTGATAGATGCATGCACTACACACGGCCCCACAGCCACATATTTATCTATGCCAAATTACAACGTTTAAGCCTAATTAACAATAAAGTGCCATGTAAATATAAACTGGTTGTATACCAGTATGTTGACATGAAAATAAACAATACACTCGTGGGAGCCAGGTTCCCGTTTCAGAGTGTGAACGGAATGCTAAGTCGAACGTTAACCAAGACCACAAACACGCGGAATCAAGAGTGAAAATGTTATACATAGTCATGGATATTATTTAATAGACTTTGCAACAAATAATAAATTGAAAATAGCCACCACACTATATAAGAAGAAATGTGTTCATTCGTTAGGGTTAGTGGATTAGTTTCTGCGAATTTAAGATACTATCCAGGACGGTTGGTTTTGGCACAGGTTATTTCATTTTTGTTTCTGTGACAAACATCCATAATATCTACGAGTTTGCTTGGTAGAAATGTTGAAGGTGGTTATTTTCTTTTGAGATGAACGTCTATTCGCATTTACTTTAGGTTAATTAGATCACGGTCCTTTCTCCCTTAGTTCTGGAGATCTATATTTTTAGGATGATATTTGCATTTGTTCTGTGGTTTGGTAGGGATCAAATTATTCGTGTTGAGACACATTTTTGTGGATTTTCCATGCCCTGGTTGTCAGTATTGGGATGCAGTCGTAGTCGTTACCCCTAGTTTGTGTCCTAGGAATGGTTCCAAACTTCCTGTTTTTTGTTTTACACTTCTACTTCAGTCTTCAAAATTTTATTAAAGCTTGAGCCTATTATGTTTGGTATGTTATGATTTACAACTGCTGTCTTCTTTTAGAAAATTTGCAGTTTATGGAGGAAGCGATTCCTGTTCACATTTTGGAATGATTGATTCTTCATTGTGATTCTTGTGCGACAGGACATATTTTTTAAAATGTTTTTGGTGCAAGCTTTAAATCCTCTAAAATCGTTCATAATCGGCTTCAGCATTTATGTAGTGATATGTGATTTGTTACTGGTGGGTAGGTGATATCCCAATAAGTTGAATTCACGGTCCTTGCTAAAACCAGATGGGTACGTCGCCGAACATAGATCTTGAGGAAGATTTCTTACCATTTAGTTAAGTTAGCTTGCATAATTTAGATAATACAAATCGATTATAATAGAGTAACTTCACTAAGCAACGCAATAAACAGCTTTTTTCCACGACCGGGAGTAGAAGTCCGTTTCTATAGCATCAAAATTGTGACAGAAGTAGAACATTTGCTCCCTAGAGACTAAATAAGACAAAAATTTCCCTAGGGAGTTTTAATTATGGGTGTTGACCATCAGCGCGCCGCGGTCAAAACAACCCACGCAGAGAACCTTTATCGCCCAAACTTTCTATACCATTTGCGCGCAAGTAAGGGATTATGCTAATGAGCTGATTTCTGGGTTGGGCGGGTTAGGCCAAAGTGAAATCTTAATTCTTAGAATCACCCTACCTCATTTCCAGCTGTACACCAAACGTAAGTAATTATTCGGTGTCATTAGAAGCTATAAATGCGGAAACTAATATGAGACAACAATTTCTTGTATTAAATAACCGTGAACTTAATGTTGTTATATTTTCTTGTGGTCGAAATTTAGAAATTTTGAGTAAACATAAAAAAATATATGTAGATGGCACTTTTAATTACAGTCCAAAATATTTTGTACAAATGTTTACATTACATGTTGTACAAAATGGTCATTACATACCATTAGTATTTGCATTACTACCAAATAAAAGGGTTGATACTTATTTTTATGTATTTAAATTCATCAGTGATTTTTTAAAGAGCAAACATTTAGAATTTTTCCCTAATGAAATTGTGTTTAATTTTGAAGAAGCAATCCACAGCGGAGCGAAATTAACTTGGCCAGATATTAATGTGACACCATACACAAGCGTGGTTTCGAAAAATTCAAAATCTAGGACTGTTTGATCAGTACAAGGACAAAAATTCAGAAATAGGAAATTGGTTGCATTGGACTTTTGGTTTACTGTTTTTAAATCCAGAGGAAGTTGCAGACTGTTTTATTGAAGAATGTATATCTTGTGCGCCTACTGATCCTCCAGTTACTCAATACTGTGATTATTTAGTAGATTATTATTATATCTCAGAAAACTAAAGATTTCCACAATTTTTATGGGCAGCTTGTTCTGCAAGTAGAGAAAGAAGCACGAATGCTTGCGAATCTTCGCATAGTGTCTTTAATAGTAATTTTAATACCACAAAACTAAAAATATCTTTGTATTTTTGGACGTATTAAAAAATATGCAAATAGTTGTTACATAAAAATTAATAGTGTGCATTTAGAATGTAAAGTAAAAAATGCTGCTTACAAAAAACGCATTATGTATATAACAAATTTAGTTAGGTTATATCAGAGTAATCAAATTGACCGCATTAATTTTGTAAAAGCGATGTCTTAAGGCTGGCGTTTGGCTTATGTTGAAATAATAGGGACATATTGATACATAGGAATCACGTATTGTCGATTCACACGCGTCGTATGAAGTTAAACAAGGCTTCATTTCAAAGACGAATGTTGGCAGATCGGCGTAAACTATTTTATAAATGGTAACAGATTCGCTTGTGCTGTAAAATTGTATTCAAAATATCGACGCTTTTGTAGGCATTTTTCATTTGTATTTCTGTCATCCAACAGTAAAATTTACTTGTGAAAAATAGAAAACAGAAACTGTAAAATAGCTTACAGGAATATACGATTTTTGATCTTTCATTTAAGACCTCAGTGAACTATTTCTGACGTTTAATTATTGATAGTACGTGATTCCTAAATAAATTCAAGCTGTTGTCATTTAGGACGAATATTACAACGCCAAATGTCGGTTATCGGTGCTGTTTTTGCAGACACCTGATAAATTTCCACATAAATAGCGTATAAATAGTTTAGGCATTGTACGACAGATGTCGTATTGTCGTTACAAAGCCATATACAAAACCAAGGTTGTGAACATGGCACGAAGTGCGTTAAATTTAGGACGTGGATATAGTCCCGTACGTGGGACCCGAAAATAAAATTTAAAGTCCCGCACGGGCCGAGTTAAAATCACGCGTTTGCCCGTTTGTCCTATGGTACGGGATTGCTAATTATTCGTTAGAATCCCGACATACTTTCATATACTTTTGCACTATAATTTCTAAAATGTTATTAGGTAGAGACGTAGGTAAATGAATATTTTAAGTTATTTAATAAAAACCGATTGCAAAACCGATAATAATTTAATAGAAAGCTACTAGATAGAATGAGCAACAAAATATATGTTTTTCTTTTTACCTATATATTAATAAGAATTTTACACTAACAAATGCCTATAATAAATCAGTATTGTGTGATCTTCCATAAAATACAAGATACAGTATTGATTTGCAGTAATTTTGGAGGCTCTTTAATTTTTCCTTTCTTTCTTTCTTGGTAAACCAATAGCTGTTAGCGATCTTCCTCTAGGTCTACCTCGAGATTTTATTGCTTCCTAAAAATATGTGATTACTAAAATCTAAGAAATGTTCGTAAAAGTAAATGCTTATAACATACCGGCAAACAAATGTTATGTAAACATGATCCATCATCAACAATTTCTGAATAATTCATATCACAAACGATTTCTTTTTTTGTCTCTACAGAATGGGATTAATCGAATTATAGAATATTGTTAACATTTTCTTCGCTCATAATGTCTACCAAATTTTTGGTGCTTTGGCAACCATGTTCTACTACTAGTAGATTATTATTACTGTAATAATCGTGTTCTACAAATCCTTCGTTCAATACCAAATTATTGGTGTTTTGGCAATTACTATATACGTCGTTTTGAAAATTAATAATTTCAACTTTCTCGTGAACGCAAAGTATTTTATAACATAATACTTTAATGTTGAGTTTGCGATACTGTATAACTTGGGGCAGTGATTTTTAGCATTGTCAAGAGTTTTGCAATTTAGTTTCGAAAATTGTACTTTATTCTGTTTTTCATGTAACATTATGGCTTCATTTAATTCTTCATAACTGTTAAAGGCATCGTTTATCTTTAATTCATATGAAGTTGTCATTATCAATCAATAACGTTAATAGCAGACGACAATATTAATTAATATACATCGATGAACAGAACAGCTGACCGACACACTATAAGAACGAGGAACGAATAAGAGTACAAGAGGAAAGACCGCGCAAACGTGTGATAAAACTTCGCCCGTGTGGGACTTTAAATTTTATTTTCAGGTCCTACGTACGGAACTATATCCACGTTTTGCAATGCAATGGGAAATGCGAAATTTACAATACGGTAAATCGCGAATACGAGTGACAGTGAATGATTATTATTAGAGCTAGGATTCATAGCTGTTTTGCTATACGTAATAATTAATAGCTGAACAGAAATGTTTAGAACGAAATATGAATTATGAAGAAAACAATTGTTGAAGAATATTTATTTTTAGGTTGAAAAAGAATGTTTTTCCGCAACCGTCTTGAAAGTCATTACTACTAAAATCTGTCATTAAAGTAGACGTTTCTCTTACTTTTATAACAGTTATATTATAGAGTTGTTGGGAACCAATTTGCTTTACATTGTCACAAACTCACAGTCTCTTATAAAAATATTATACAGTGTGGTACAAAAGTCTGGAACACCTGAAATATCTTGCAAAATCCTGTTTTGTGGCAAAACCGCTTGAAGGGGTCAAAAAGCATTGTAAATGTGCTATCTTTTGAAATACTCCAGAACTATATACAGTGGCGTACACCAGCAGGGTCAATTGGAGCATTTTTTTAAAATAATAACCCCAATATTTTGTTCGAGGAAGTGGAAGAGCACATCGTTTTGAGTATTGTAGTATAAAAGTTTTATGAAGTTGCATAAAGAAATTTTCGAGAAAAATGCAAATAAAGCAAGATGTTTCAGGTGTTCCAGACTTTTTTACCACACTGTATAGTCGTACAATATGCAGCCTTATGGAAACGATAATGAAGATTATTAAACATAAAAAATTTTTTTTAACCTGACTTATTCAGCTGCTGTACGCGTTAATCGTTACTTTTGATTGTTTAGTTACAAAACCGTTGTTTTAAATAACTAAAATATTTTATAATATTAATATTAATCAAAATTACTATTTATTTCTAACTTTGATACGGCCCTGTCGCTGGATGCGCGCCTCTAAAAAGCATTATTTTATAGATGTTTTATAAGGATCACCTAAATAGTTTAATTATCACGTTCAACACAAAACTGTTGAATGTAGATATGCAATGTATAAATAAAACAATTTTAAAAATAATTTGTTTGATAGTATCTTGTAATGCTTAAATAATCTATTATAAAGTGGTAATCACATTTCCAATGTGTTAATATTTGAATAATAATTTACTGTTGAACTAATTTCAGTGACTATTTCCCGCATCTCCTATTATCCAATCAAACGCCATAATTTTCCAAAATTCAACCAATCACGTGTTTTTATAGTGGCAAAAAATCAAAATTTTTCCTTGAAATTTTATCAGTTTCTTTTACCACTTGTATCCATGGAAACCACCAAATATGTTGTTTTAAGCAATGTGGCATTTGAAAAACGTCATTAAACTGTCATTGTGAATATATAGTATAAATGTCATATTCATTGTATACTGATACAAAATTAACCCATATTTGGGAAATACTCCACGAAATGTGTTTCGGGCTCATGATTTTGCTCGGAACACGTTTTACTCAAGATTTGTTGTTTTTTGGCAATGCCCTCAACAAAATAACTTTGACAAATTCCCTCATCTATAAAGTTAGTTTGTCTTGTGACATTGCCAAAACAAGAAACTTTCGCAAAACATTTTCACCGGCAAAATCATTTGCCCTTAATACATTATTACTGATAAAAATTCCGTCATTAAAATAAGTACATTTTGGCTTAAATATCATGAATCTGGGAAGTATATAGCTGGTTGAAGAAGAGAAATTATAGCCCTGTATAGTGTATATGCTAGGATACCTGACTCTCGCTCAGGAGACCCGTGTTCATTTCCGCTACCGAAAACTTTTTTAAAAATTGAATTGTAGTTTATATCTTCACGTATATTACAAATAATAATGTAACAGATTAGTTTTTTACGTAATACGTATGTACTTTCTTGCTTAATTTACTACTAATGTACTTATTAAATGTTGTATTCATATATTATAGCATATATCCATTTCCACCACTTGGGGGGTGGAATTTTAGAAATCCTCCCATTTTATTCTATGAAATATTTAGAATTCGTGAAAACACAGTTTACCCCATTTCACCCCTTAGGGGTAAAATTTCGAAAAATTATTTCAGTCAGTCTTATACTGAAATGAACCCAGAGAGAAAAAAATCATTCTAACCCCCTACCCCTTTTCGGTTTTCCGTTTGTACCGCTTTAGTGGTGAAATTTAAAAAAACTTTAAAACCCCTTTCCAAAGATTTAAAAAACACATCTATATACCAAAAAAGAATGCTCTAACTTAACAATCACAGGAGATACAAGGAGTTCTATACTTCAGCCCGAATGCAGGTTCGAACTTTAAGGGTTGATTAGGGTAAAATCCTGAAATGAGTTTTTAGACATTTGCATTGGATACTTATGCAAGCAAACACCAAGTCGATATTTTACCGGGTCTAAGAGATACTGACGAATTCGTGAAAACACAGTTTACCCCTTTTCATCTCTTTAAGAGTAATTTTTTCAAAAAATAATTCAAAATGTTAATTACTTCGTTACATTTTTTATTATTTACCGACAATTAGTATTTTTTAGAAATGTAAATTGGATAAAGAAAAATCTCATTTGGACAACTATAAGAAAACATTTACAGGATTTTTGTAACAGTAATTCATTAACAGGGCTAGATTAGAGTTTCTAGAAGCCATTTAAATAGCTATCAATTAGAATTGAAAAATATTTCTCCTAAAAAGCGCCTTGCATAAAAACGGAAAAATTCTGCAAACATACTACTTTTCGGTAAATGATAAAAAATCTAAAGAAGAAATTAACATTTTATATTATTTTTTCCACTTATAAATCTTTAGTCTTCACATAAAAATTTTTGATTTTAATATTAAGTCTTGGTATGTGAAATTTTGAAAAAATATTTCAAAAATTAATAATTAGCTAAAGTTATAAAAAATAGGAGTTTTCTGGCCTGGAATTGTTTAGTTAGCTAAAAATAACACACTCTAAAAAAATCTGATTGAAATCTTACTTAGTTTCCTAAAAATAGCACTTTTTGGATTTTGACAATTTCGGAAAACTCCATTTTCTAAATAAGTAAAAATCACTCGGTATATATGATAGGGGCTAAATAGGTTTTTAGACAAGCACAAATTATTGACGTAAAAAGTTGTTTTGAAAAATCAAAATAATTTTTTTCCCATATTAGGCAGACTTTTTGGCGGTCACTGTACATAATAGATTCAGAATTTGGCAGAATCACTTGGTTCCTGTTTATTTTAACTAAATTTCACAGATTTCTTTGTTATAGTGACTGAAACGCCAAGAAGCATAAAGCACCGGATTCAAGGTAAAATGAGGTTTCGATAATACACACATACAAAGGCCATGAAGCTTATTTTACTTAAAATCACAGAATAATCTTAAAATTATCTGCACCGGCAAAAACATCTGTCCGTGTTTTTGGCCCACATCTGCTTAGAACACACCTGCTCAGCAGAGAAACAAACCCTTGCATAAGTTGAATAGCGAGGTAGAAATTATACGGTGGAAAATTCGAGTGCGTCTATATTAATACAGATACCAGCACCACACAACAGGATAAAGAAAGAGGGAAGATTGGTGAATTTTCTTCGTTTCAATCCCCAGCCTTAAATTTAGCAAATCGAGTCTAATAGTAATTTTGTATATACATAAGTCAGTATATCTAATAAGTTAAGGAACCATCTCTTTTGTTTTTTCTTCCGCAATAAATCAAGTAGATATTCACCCTAGCTATACCTATTAGAAGTAGGTCGTAAAATAATGTGCCTTCAAGAGATGTAAGTATAGGTACCTACACCCTTTTTATTGATTAAAATGATTCAGTTCTGGGAAAGGTTAAATTTGACCACAGCGCGCAAATGGTATTCAATTTTTCGTATTGGGGATTATAGAATTGTGATGCCCCGCTGGGTTTTGTGACCGCCGCGCGCTAATGGTATATGCCCTTAATTATGACTGACACAACAATTATGCCAAATTCGAGGTTATCAGGTTAGGTTTTGCGTCAGTTTTGACACAAACTGACGCAAAAACTAACCTGCTAACCTCGAAACAGGTTAGGTTTTGCGTCAGTTTTGACACAAACTGACGCAAAAACTAACCTGCTAACCTCGAATTTGACATAATTGTGAGCTCTTGTCATAATGACTTACAGTGCCACCAACTTTAAAATTTACCATAGGTTAGTAATTTTAAAATGATTGTAACTAAAATGTCAATAAGTGACGTTTAAAAAAACGGGGTTTTCGTTTTTAATCTTCCTGCAACGTGAAAAAAATAGTATATGCAACTCGGAGAGAATGCTATTTTGCTTCAGTACAATTTCTGACTCGAGGGCTTCGCCCTCGAGTCAGAAATTGCACCTCAGCAAAATAAGGCATTTCTCTCCCTTATTGCATAATCTACTATTATCAACTCATATGTTGTTTCCCCAGACATGACTTTCAGTTAAGTGAATACCAAGAAGGTGAATACAAACAAATCCAGCTTTAATTAAAATATTTATTTATTCCTATTTTTCAAATTTACTCAAAAAATAATCAAATCGAATACAATGTGTACTTCGGGTTATACATCTCAAACTTCCTGTACAATAACAAATGGTGTCAGTTTAACAGAATAATCCTTCCATTTCGCTGTCGGATTATTTAAACTGTCAAACTAACAGTCGTTTATTATTGTGCAACAAGTTATTGAGATATAACACGATAATATCGAAGTACTTATAGTATTACTACTGATAATAATCTTGTGGGATAATCGAAGCCTTGTGTGCTGCTTTTAAGTTATTGTTATAGTTTAGGACTTATGCGCAGAGGCCTTTTCGCGTGATGTCCGGGTTATAAAGTAGTAATTTAGTAGACGAGCATATAAAGTTACGCTCTTCTACATTTTACGAATTTCAATATCGGTTAAATCACTTTAGCACGCGACTAAATAGGTACATTTGTGTTGAACTGCCTCAAACCAGTCGCGCTTCAGAACACTCCGACAATCCCCAAGTACTGTGTATATGGTTTTAAGATCAGTTTATCGTAGTAATTATTTAGACAATACATTCTAAATCCCCAGGACTAGCAACAGAGATCATGTATAAGAAATAGATAAAAGACAAAAGAACAAATGAGAATGGCAAAACTAAACAATACACTTACAAGTCAAACCTTGTAGACGACGATAGTATAGAAATATGTTACCAAAATAGACTAAACTAATAATAATTCGAGTACCAAATGAAGGCAAAACAAACAGCTGTGGACGGGACAATAGAAAGAAGACCTAAAACTTGCTAAAAGATGGACTCAACATGTGAAAAAAGTCAACGGAAAGAAAAAAAGCATATTAAAACTGAAACTTTACGCACAACAATGAAACCAATTACGAAGAATATAAAGAAAAAAATTACATTGTAAAAGCAGTAGAACAACAAATCAAAGAAACAAACTTGAACAGATACTGGAAGTTATGCAGAATTTAACAAGAAAGGTTAAACAGTTGAGAAAGAATACAGAGAGGAGGTAAACAAATAAAATAAGAGAACGAAAGCATAAAACGCTAATGAGGAAATTAGGGAAATAAATGAAAGAAGGGACAGAGACAGAGATTAGTAGTACACCAAGAATTGCTACAAAAACACGTGGTAAGATAATCAAGAGAAACTTGGTATGATGGAACCAATACCAAAATACCTATTTAATTGTGATGGAAGCTACAAATGAAAAAATGAAAGTAACGGAGAACAAAAGCGTGTATTCAAACAGAAAAGATTTACAGCAACGACTAGCAAGATAAATATAGATGTGACCATCGAAAATACGATTAGTGAATTGAAATTAAAGCAACTCAGCAATTGGAAGAATTTGCAAAAGATTATAAAGTTTCGGATATGGAATTTGCAAGGAATGCATGAAGAAGGTGCACTTAAAAAATTTGAAGGTGAAAGTAGAATGGGTAGGTATTTTAATACATTATCTGATGAATTATACCGACAGGGCCAAAATTATACAGAATGTCTGCATATACTACGTACACATGATAACTAGATACAAAGATTGTTTGTTTGTCTTAAAATTTTAAACCGTCTCTGTATCTAGTTATCGTGTGTACCTAGTACCTGCAGACAATCTGTATCTAATCATGGACTGTATATAACAGCAATGAGATAACATGAACGACAAAATAGAATGTATTGCTTGAGTTAGAAAGAGATAAACATGGAAGCAAATCTTGTAGTAGACTTGACGCTCATTTTAATTATGACATTTGTCAATTAAACTTGCCTACTAAAATAATTCTTTGTATGGTCATCTCTTTCTTACTCAAGCATTCTATTTTGTTGTTCATATTATCTCATTGCTGTTATCAGATTGTCTGCAGGTACTAGGTACACACGATAACTAGATACAGAGACGGTTTATTTGTCTGACAGCAGTAGCCGTCTCTGTATCAAGTTACCGTGTGTACCTACAATCTGTATATAATTATGGCCCCATCGGTATATCTTAAAATCAAATGCAGAGAGATAACGAAATTTACCAACCATAGATGCTATAGTGAAATTAATAAGGTTACAGTGACAGAAGACTGGAGAAAAATTGCAAGGCAATAATTCTAAACAGCCTAGACAACAACTATATACAGTGTGTCAATAAAATGTCAGGTAGTCATTTGTAATATAAAAAAAATATATAGAGCTATGTAACCAGTAAAATAACTTAAGTCCGTAAGCAGTACTGCTTGATTAAATATTCACTGGCAAAACTATCTAAATAAATGACTGAAATTTTGGAAATCGCATAAACTTGGACTGGCGTTGTTGCTGTCGCTGTAACTGTAAAACTTCTGTTTTCAACACACTTTAAAAAAAATCTGCATTTTAATGTAATTTAACTGTTGTTTTAATGTTTAAGAGACGTATTCATTGACAAGTTGGCTCATTTTTTATACTTAATATTAATAATAATAATGGTTCTATTTTCTATATAAAATACATATTACAATGAACGTAACACAATAACATGTCCCAATTTCTGTTATAAAAGACGGTAAGATAAAACTGCTTGTACGCGAAAACTAAACATTGAGTAAAAAAATTCTTAGAATTTTTCGCTCATAATTCACTATAATATACTCTATGTAATTATTTTTATTAGCAAATAGTTGTCGATATTTATGGATTTGATGTGGTTAGGTAGGTCTTTCAAACTAAAATAAAATGGTATATATTGTTAGAAACTAAAATCAAAACTCCCTTTACTGCGGATTTGCAAAATAGCTATTTATGATACAAATGCTAAAAGTGAATGTTTAGTGCACGAGATATGAAAACGAAGCCGTAGGCGGAGTTTCATAACATGGCGAGTGCAATAACACTTCGAGCATGAGTTTTCATACAATATTTTTTCTACGACGTTAAATTTACTGTTATTAATCCATAAAAATCCATTTAACAAAGATGTACATTCTTGACAGTTTTAATTTATATCATAGTAACAAGATGGCCGTGTATAATCATCCGGCAAAGTTAGTTATCAAAGGTAATTATAATAGTACACACTTTACTTTATTCATTACATAATACTTTAATTATTAAGAGAACGCTACCTCTAACGAAGGAAGTAACTAGAATAGCTTTATAACCTCACTTGCGGGTTAGAATACGTAAATTCAAAATCAGCTGTTCACCTTTAGCACCTGATTCGACTTTTAGCAAGTTAATTTATAATATGTAATTTTTAATTCGATAAGCGATTGGTAAAAAACCTACTTTTAGTAGGCGTCGTAGAATAGTAATTTGTACAACTAGTTTTGAAAGTCATACTTTTTTTATGAATTTGCAGTTTGATTAATCAAGCAAATTAATAAAAAAAGGAACTTTCAAAACGTGTTGTAGACGTAGGTTTTTTGCATAGCGATCTCTTACAACTCGAAATGTAGTCGAAAAGGACTTCGGAATTTATAACTGTCAACTAGAGAATTCACAATTTTTAATAAAATAGTTAAAAAAAGTGTACATTTTTTCACAATTTTGCGTTAAAAAAGTGGTACTTTCTTCACGCTTTTTCGTTAAAAAAAGACGACTTTCATGATCACTATAAAAAAAATCTGGTGTGATACACTCACACAACTTCCTTTTACAGTGATCTTATAATTAGTCAAAAATTTCATTTTTAATTTTTAACCATTTGTCAAACATTTTCAAAAATTACAAATTCTACAAAAAAGGTACAAAATAGAGCGTTAGTTGAAGAGACAAATTTTCTCTAGAATTTTAAGGTGAATTCAAAAATGTAATAATATACCGGGTGTTTTATTTAAAATAGGAGTTAATAAAAAAAATAGAAACAAAAACAAACGAAACTCACTTTAGAAGTATTCAACTGGAAAATCACCTATCTCACATCAATACACATTAAAAGTGTAAGAAAAATGTAAAGTTTTAAAAAAATCGTTAGAGCCGTTTTTGAAAAAATCGAAAAAAACTGAAAAATCACAAGAGTAAACACCTACTTCCGGTTATGCGATTTTCTTCAAAAGCTTGCTGTCTCATCTACATAGTACACAGAACTTATATATGAAGTTTCAACGCCATACCTCTTTTCGTTTTTGAGATATTCTGTTCACAGACAGACACACAGACAGACACACACACAGACACACAGACAGACCAATGAAAAAAAATATGTTTTTTGGGATCAGGGGACTCGAAAACGTGAAGATCCGTTGAAAACTCAATTTCGAATTTTTGGAGTGAATCCAATACTTCCTTTATAGTAAAAGGAAGTAAAAATTTACGGACATTTTCAAAAACCCCGTAGCTTTTGATTCATTTCTGTAAAATGTAAACCTGTGTTTTCATATTATTTTCTTACAACTCACATTTTATTGGGGCATTTCCTATACAATTTTTAAACCCTAAAATAATTTGTTGCACCAATTTGTTTCGTCCACAGCTGCTACTAATTTGGATTTGGTTTTCTACTTCCTTTTACGATAAAGGAAGTATTGGATTCACCTTAAAAATTCTAAATTGAGTTTTCAACAGATCTTCACGTTTTAGAGTTCCCTGAACCCAAAAAACATATTTTTCTCCATTGGTCTGTCTGTCTGTGCGTGTGTGTGTGTCTTTGTCTGTCAACAGGATATCTCAAAAACGAAAGATGTATGGCGTTGAAACTTCATATACTATAAACATTTCGTGTACTATCTTCTTATCTAGATGCTACAGCAAGCTTTTGAAGAAAACCGCATTACCGGAAGTATGGTGTTTACTCTTGTAATTTTTCAGTTTTTTTCGATTTTTTCAAAAACTGCTCTAACGATTTTTTTTAAACTTTACGTTTTTATTAAATTTTTAATGTGTATTGATGTGAGATAAGTGATTTTTCAGATGAATACCTCTAAAATGGGTTTATTTTGTTTTCTTTTCTATTTTTTTATTAACACCTATTTTAAATAGAACAGTCGGTATATTATTACTTTTTTGAATTCAGATCATAATTTTAGAGGAAATTTGTCTCTTCAACTATAACGCTGTATTTTGTACGGTTTCTGTAGAATTTGTAATTTTTGAAAATCTTTGACACTGCTTAAAAATTAAAATCAAATTTTTGGCTAATTATAAGATCACTGTAAAAGAATGTTGTGCACGTGTATCACACCAGTTCTTTTACAGTTAAATTAATAATAATACAAAAACTAGTGATACAGTTGTTGCAATAAAATTTGACTTGTAACTCATCAATGCGGAAAATACCAAGCTGACTGGTCAATTTTTAATTTTCCTTATACCCAATACTTACCATAAAATTTTCTTATAGATTTATGTTTTTTATATGAAACACAATGTGCGTTTGTATGTATAGCTCGAAGAAATTATCGCAAAAAAAACGTATTAAAGTAAATATTCAAATTTATAAAAATATGTGGTATGTTTATTACTTCGCAGAAAAAATTGTATGGTGGATACTTAAGGGTTTTTTGGAAATACAAATAACAGAAATCTTTCCATTATCCTTGACAAAGGGCAACAAAACAGTTAAAGTATGTCTAATCGAGTATACAAATAACTCAATAATTTATGTAGGTGCTACCTGGGATTTGTACCTGTCTGGCTACCGCGCTACCCGTCGTTAAGATCCTATCGGGCTCTTCGCCCTTGAAAGGAGCTTCTCATTATCAAACTAATTATACGGGAGGCTATCTCGAATCTGAAGTTATTGTGGATTAAATCATTTCATTTGTTTCCATTTTGTAATGCTTTTAATTTTAGAGGGGACGGGAGTTGCGGTACAAACACTATTTCGAAATGGGCGTAGTGATAAACACAACGGGCGGTAAATAGTAAGTTTGTAGTTGAATGAAATTAAATTAAAGTACCTATATTAAATATTACTTGTAGTACTTTGAGCGTATGCAGTTGCTTATATTTTTCTTTAACTCTCGCCATAAATACGCAATTGAATGAAGATATAAGGATATAACGCATGCTCATAAACCTGAAAGTGTGTATATTGTGAATCAGAATGAATTACCAAAAATATATACAGTGTGTTTTTCTAAGACTGGCCATAGGATTTTACATGTTAATGTTTCAACCCCCCTGTTAACTTTTATTTATTTCAAAATTATAAAGCTTTGCGCTATTTTTAGATCAAATATTAACGATATCTAGTCATTTAGATTATTTTATGACAATATATTGCAATCGCCTTGCTTTAAATAATAAATGGGGTTTGAAATATAATGTAACTATGGCAAGGGAAACTGCACCTAATAATAGTAGTAGTTTCAATTAAGAATTGCCTGTCAAATTCAGGGTAAATTAAAAGAGTGTAATAATAATTACCACTAATAAATGGTTTATTGCTCATTCATTATTTCATCTACTTGCAATAAATTCGGGCATAGCTCCGGTGAACATAAAACAAACTTAGCTCAGGGTGTCGGTTCATAAAATTAAGAAAAACTTTGTATGACAACTAACTCCTTGTATGCCAATTTAACTAGGGTATTAGGGCAAATGCACAATTTCCATCTGACGTTTAGATAACCTCTAAATTTAACTGCCACAACAAAATGATCTGTGGTCGCAAGAAACAGCGTAAAATTGAATTTTAAAACACCAAAATGCTAAGCTCGTTTTGTTTCTATTATGACGTCGAAACCCACGCGCGATCGTTTTTTGTTCTGCATCCGCCCAAAACTAAAAAATGCCGCTTCATCTTGCACGTTCAAAGGACGCTCCCTAAATTTCTCTAAAACTGAGGAACCTGAACAACTGGAACCTGATGCTACATCTCGTAGACAGTCTGAACTTGATGAGATTCAAAAATAATAGACCTACTCCAACGCTTTCCCTGTGAAATTACCTTGAAAAGGGCTGCTTTGTAGGCGAGATACGTTTTCTGGGGACACTTCGTCGATGGTAATTATCGTGGTGGCTTTCTGCTCCTTTACTCTGGATACAGGCACTCACGAGAAACGACTCTCACGTTGGACATAAAATTCTTGCTGGCCGATGCTGCTTTCTTATGGAAATAGGCCCCCGAAGTTACTCGCACTTGGATGAATTTCGCTGCTGGCTAAACTGCTACACTTGGCACTCTTAACACATGGCAAACTATACCCACAGATGCCCTGCACACTGCACAGTGGTGAAGAACTTTACACGCAACTGGTATATAAAAGGACTTTTTAAGCAATAAAATGTGGAGCTCAATCTGACCCCAACACAAATTTTACAAGCTTGTTTGGTCATAGTAACAAAAGACTGTCACGTCACTTAGCAACTATATTTTAAATTTTTATAAAATAAATTAGGATTGATAACATGATTGACCTTATGGACTATAGTTTTGATGTCATGTCTTTGGCTAACTACTAAAATTGTCTTTTTCTTGGAATAAATGTCACTACACTTTGCTCTGCTTTTAAATCACTTTGGTTTATAATGCACTGATACACTTGGAGTTCCTTTAGCATTTCACTAATTGTCTTTCGATCGGTTGCCTTCCATTTTTCCATTGCTCTTTGCAAAAATTATTTTGCTCCCACTGTTTCGCTTTCCTTTCAGCTAATTTGACCTTTGCTCGCTTATACACTTTTAATACATAACGCTCGTATACTCTATGTACTTAAAAATCATTCTGTATCATTTTATTCACATTATGTTTGAAGTAAATAAGATCAAATCCGTCAGTTACAAATTAAATTGCATTGACCCTTCCGAAGATTTATCATATCTGAAACGCAATCCTCCTGAAACCGGCTTTATTTTATGCTAACCTTTATCTCTCAAATTATTAGTTATTGCTGCTTACATCAAGTGCATTTATTAATGTAAAGTTTTGATTATCTTGCAATAAATAAAATGTACAATTCTGTACTCATTTAGACCTTATTCATTTAGTTAATTAGGCAATCAGAATTGCTGTGGGCAGTAAACCATTACAATATTTACTTGATATCGGACGATTGCGATACAATGCTGCAAATGTTGCCGAAACTTCACGACTAGAATTATCTCTTATGTATGCTGTAACCATTTAAATACGTTCTTCAACAGCATAATGGAACATTTTTTCAACAAAAGACGCCTTTCTTCTGACAATTTGTGTCGAGAATTTGGTAGCTTTCGGATGTAATAACTGAGAACACTCACTGACACAATATATTTCTTTATTAATCAGAACTCATTGTTTTTTAAGTACCCTTACAACGTCAACCTGTCTACAATCGCAACAATTTGATGAATTGTTACCTACTAATATCAGAACAAAGTTACAAATGTCAACTGAAATTTCAACCTACTAGAAATTAAAAGTAACGGCAATTAAAACAAAACACAATCCAAAAAAATGTTTTTTCAGCTTCTTCGTTGTTTCGTTTTCCGTTTCATTGGCATAAGGCTTAATAGCTGTTTCTTTATAAATAACATAGTTCTAAGTGACAATTTTATTTTACACAGTGGCATATACCAACGCAAAATCGTATTAAGTTAATAGACTTTGCATTGGGTATAACGGGGCACCTGATGCCCCATGTTCGACGCCAAATTGTAAGCCTCGGCTTGTGCCTCGATGTTTGAGTGCCAAACTGTAATCCGGTGACTGTTGCCTCTACGTTTTGGAAACTAAATTGTAACGCGACGACTATTTAGGAGCTATTTATGCTCCAAAGATTTTATTAATATTTTTTCTATTGCCAGCTAGCTGAATAGCAATGAGATCTGGTTTGTTTCGTCTACCTCTGTTCGTAGCTAAGGAAAACCCTTGTTTCTATAAAGCCAGACGTTAATCCTGCTATAAATGTTGTAAATGTTCATACCAATAAACAATAGATCTATATATTTCCTGTAAAGAAACAATACTAACTGGTACTATAATTAAGCACTAAGCAACAAAGCAGACAGCTGTTTTACTACGCTTTTATATTAACAATAATTACACCACAAAGTAGACAGGTCTCACTACCAAGCACTTATGTTGACAGTCTACTATGCAGTTTTGTCTAACAATAGAAAATAGTGCACACACGCTGGCTTCGAAGATCCATACAGCTCCGGGCTACTCGTGAATAACAGAACCTGGCATAAAACGTTGAATTCTAGTAGTTCAATAGCCTGGCTATGTTTCTTGCAGATATTCTCGGTGATGCGTTTACTATGACGCCACTTGAAGTCACAGGCGCTTTCTTTGTCGGTCTCCTGAACCAGTGAGTTACCCAACAACGTCAACTGACTGGACTTCAGTACTCTACGTGAAGTTAACAAGCCACTGTTACGATATTTTTTGTTCTAGGAGTTACCAAGGAAAATGTACAAATTCCCACTTTTAACTGACGCTGTGTCATGAGCTAAAACAGGAGTACTAAAGCGGGAGGTGAAAAGCGTACTGCATATGCAGAAAAATGAAAAGAAAGTATGAAAATGATAAAATAGTAGATGGTTTTCTAAAGAATTATAGAAAATTAAGAAAAACTTTTAATCAAAAACTATATGCATCAGAAATAATAAAGGAACTGCGTCAGTAGGAGAACATGAAATAGTACAAAGGTGGGCGGAGTATTTGAAAAAGAAGTAGATGATGAAACTATGGAAGAAAGAAGTCAAAATGAAGATGCGCAGTACTGTTAAGCACATATAATCGTTGATTCCCCTACATTAGAAGGAGTAAGATATAAAGGTAGAAAACAAAAAAGCAACAGGAGAAGATGGCGTAAATGCATAACTATTAAAATACACAGAAGAAGAAACATTAGGAGGATTACCAGAGCGTTTTCAGCAAGGATAGAAGATCTACAACTGTCCACATTTTCTCTATAAGAAGAATTATGGAAAAGAGCTACGAGTACAACATATATGTTCACCAAATTTATATAAATCACCTTAAATTTACGACAGCGTATGTAAGAAGAGATTACTTAGAAAGAGCAATGAACGACCTAGGTGTGCCAGAAATGCTAACAAAACTTTCCTTAATGACTCTGCAATGCACTACCGTTAGTAAAATTTTGAAATAAGAAAAGGGCTTAGACAGGACAACCTCTCGTCGACTACCTTGTGCAATAATCACATTATGTAGAACTCAGGAGGAACGCTAAATCAGATCGTTACAATAGCTTGGATATGCGGACGACGTTACACTCGACAGAACAACAGAAGCTCTCTAAACAACATTTACAGAACGTAAAGAAGAAGGCCAAGTGGCTGATTTGAAAATAAGTGTAGAAAAACAAACAGATAGAATAGATTGCACTATAATTATATTAAGTTTGAGCGTTTGATTGATGATGCAATATTATAATTTGACAATGTTAATGTGCTTAAGGTAGGTAGCGTTTGTTCAGGACGGAGCCAACACACCTGCGCCGTATATAATAGTTTCGTATGAACCATTTAAGCTAAACAATTTTTCTTGAAAATATATGCAAATAAAAATCCGAGAAACGTTATTTGGAAATTATTATTAAGATATTCGAACACTAAAAAAAATGTGGAACGACTTGGTAAAGCCCATATATATTTTCTGATTTATGTTTTGTTAATGCTTTGTATAGTACGAATATAACCAGTCACACGATATCGACGTTATTCGAGTAATAGATTCAGCTAAAAACAGTTGAGTGGCTTTTCTTGTAAAAGCTAATAAAATATACATTTAAAAATAAGTTAACTAAGCATTTATTTCATCAATTGTGTTTTTTTAACGAAATACACACTCACAAATGTGGTAAAAGAGAGGAATATTTATAAAAATCTAATAAGCAAAGAAGAACAGAGGTAAACTACACAAATCTTCTCCTTTATAAGCCGTTATCCATCCACACCTGGATGTAGGCCTTTCCCATTTCACTCCAACTTCTTCTTTCGTGCGCCATTTGCTGCTTCTTATTGTTTTTTTTTAAATTAAGGAATCTTCGATTGTGATTTTTATATCGGCTTAACTTATAGGTTTTATTTTTTTATCCAATTTTAACCTTATTTGTTTGAACGTTCAATTAAGTTCATGCAGCATTTGCTCCAGCCCGTTTATTTCACTAGATATTAAAACGAGGCCACTAGCGAACCTCATGGTTAAGGCATGAATCATCCATTTTAGTGATGGGCATAACCGGACAATTTTCATAACCGAATTATTTGCATTCGAATCATATTAATAACCGATTGATTATTTGAATAATCATTCGAATCAATTTTGGCTCTCGATTCGTTTCGATTAAGTCAGCCGGTTTGCCGGTTGGCGGTTCACCGTCATCTGCATCGGCATCGTAACTTGCAGATAGCAGAGGAACTCAGTTAATCGTTAATTATAATAATTGTATAAATGATTTTTATTTGATTTCTAAGGAGTTTAAACCATTGAGAATAGCTATATCAATACTAATCATAAAGAAATTATAAATATGCGAATACAAAGTATCTATTGAATCTATTTTTAGTTCCTAAAATTCTCTACTAGCCACCCTTCCCTTTTCGCTTGCACATCATACCGGTATATTTTAGAATCCATAATTTATCTACGTTCAGCCTTCCGCGGTTCTAAGGACGCACACTTAAAATTTTCAACATCGAAATACACTTCTTGTCCCGACTGCTCCGTTATTAAAAATTAAATATAAATCTTTTACGATATTAGAAAATCTTATTTCGCTTTCTGTTTATCCCTTATTAGGCATAATCAACCGCGTTTCGAAGCAAGTAAAAATTTAGGCCGTTATAAATTAATACCAACACAACTTCGGCAAATCTCATACTCAGCAGAACGTTATCTTTAATAGGAACGGCCCCATAAATTTAACTCGTCGACTGGGAGTCTCAAATGTCTTAATAACATCAACAAGCAGCCGCGAGCCTCACTTGGGTCAATCAAGTACATACGTAAAAAAGGTTATATGAGTTATGAATGACGTATTATTTACAGAATTTCGTATCAGGATGAGGTTATTTTTCATCCGAATACTTGGAACGAAAACCGACTTACACAGGTTATTTCAATAACCGGATAACCGATTATTTTTTATTCGAATAATCCCATCACTAATCCATTTACACCCTTATTTTTCCAGGACAACTTTTGAATACATATTCAAAGGCCAATAGGTTCTCCCTGTCTATTTGTAGTAATTTTTAGTGATGGGCATAACCAGACAATTTTCATAACCAAATTATTTGCATTCGAATGATATTAATAACCGAATGATTATTTGAATAATCATTCGAATAAATTATGGCTCTCGATTCGTTTCGATTAAGTCAGCCGGTTTGCCGGTTGGCGGTTCACCGTCATATGCATCGACATCGATTCACCGTCATCTGCATCGACATCGGTTCACCGTCATCTGCATCGACATCGTAACTTGCAGATGGCAGAGGAACCAAAACATAATATGTACGGTCGACGCCTTAGAAATCGGGACACGTAATATGTTCTTCTAGTCTTTGGAGTATTCTTGCTCCGGTTACTTCATTAATGTGAGATGGCATTTCATAATTGACAAACAATAAACAATCTGACGTAACAATTACAACCATAATAACTGTAAAAACCCAGTTTATACACTTAAAAAATACATGCAAAATATATCATAATAGTGTGTAGTGCCCGATTTCTAAGGCGCCGACCGTATATTATGTGTTATGTATTGGAAATTAAGAGGTATTTATTAAGAAGTGTAGAAAGAAAGAAATATGCGGAACTGCTTTCTAATCGCAATAAGAACAGGGCTAAACGTTTATCTTTATCGATCGGGCGGGTTAAAGGCGCCGCCTCTTGTTTTGAACCTTTGGAGATGTAAGCAAATAAAAAATTGTTTTATAGCTTGATGCGTTTGCAGTTTTTAGGTGTTCAAGTTTCAGGTCCCCAGAATTTGATAATTTGATATTGATATTGTATAGTTACGCGATAACCAAATGATGTTTTCAGTACAACCTGCTTTGTTTATGAGTTATGACGTATTTATATTTACAGAATTTTGAGCACTGCGTAGGTCGCTGAGATATGGCACGTAGTACCTTTGAATAGAGGTTTTATATTCAAAGCATAGTACGTATCAGCATGAGGTTATTTTTCATTCAAATACTTGGAACGAAAATCGAGTTACATAGGTTATTTCAATAACCGGATAACCGGTTATTTTTCATTCGAATAATCCCATCACTAGTAATTTTAGTTGTCTTTCTACTCTGTGGCTGCTGACTCTGAGACAGACGCCACCTGCGTGTTGCTCGGCGGGAGATATTGACCAATCCACCATCTGGAACGCGCCCTCCATGGGTTCAGGTTCCCCGAGGGCAAAGTTTTATTAAATTTTATTCTATATTTATGTTCTATTTGGGGTTGATGAATAAATATAATATTGTTATTAAAATGCGATAAGCAGATTATAAGATCATTTAAATTTAGAGACGAATAAAACAGTAGAAATATAGAGTCAATTATTATTAAGTGGCTAAAGAGTTAACGATAATGAAATCAAAAGTGACAAAAATAGGTAAGGAATTAATAGTAATTATGTAAAATAGTAGAAAAATTTTAAAAAGAGACGGAAAGAAATACCACTGTGACAATTAAAGAATTGCATATAAGTAACAGGATTGGTACAGAAGAAAATGCAATATTAAAACGATAATACGAAAGCTAAACATTTTCAAGTAATAGTTATTTATGTACAAAGAGAAATCCAGATAACATAAATCGTTACCAATAAAAATAATGCAATTCCAACAATTATTTTAGCTGAATATTACCTTTGTAACTATGGTTTTTTAATACGCATTAGGAAGTAAACGGACGTCAGCGATAAAAAAAAATGTATTGCCCAAAATCGAAAAACGGCTTGCTTTACGGTTGAAAATGAAATCTAAGAACCGCATATTATTGATAAATCATACATAAAAAATCATTATAACTTAAATAACAGGAACATATTTAATAACAAAACATAATTAATGCAGAAATTATTTTACAAGCTGCCACAGAAGTGAATACTTCAATAAGGTAAAGGTACAGACAAATGGAAGCCACTAATAATCACCAACCAGGTTAAACTAAAAAATAAAAACTACAAACAATGATAGCCCGCTGTTGAATTTGCAATTACCGTACGAATTTATTTGTCTATGAATACGCTCCTGGCTGGAAACGACTGCTTATCGCTTAGACTGTAATCGTTTCCGATATTAGATTACCTTGAAATCCTCGATGCCTGCAAACTGCTGTGTCGCGTATTGAGCTCGTTTTGAATTACATTATTAATCGTACGACTCATATGCTTGGAAATTTCCGAATACTGCAGCAGCAAGTACCTGACTGCTAATGTCGCCTCTTAGTCGTCTAACGTCACGAAACGCAGTGTGTACTTACTTTATGCATAATGAAAACGGCGCTCACTTGAAGTGTAACCGCTGGCTGGTGCATCCACAAACGCTTACATGCAGCTACAATTTACTGCGGGGCTTCAGCCACTTTATTTGTCTCACCATAGACGATTTGACATTGTGAGTAGCTTACACACGTGTAATTTTGGTCAAAGCCCTCTAGTTACTAAATTTAAGTCCGTAGTTCCCAGCGACCTGACTTCACAATTCGCGTAGTGCACACGACCGCATTCGCTATTTTCTTTATGCTAGACCAGATGAGTTAAGCCTAATTAACAAAAAAATCGTGCAACTACAAACTGGCTACATTATGTAAATATTAAAACAATCACTCTAGGCGAAGGAGCCAGATTCTCGTTTCAAGGAAGGTTCGGAAATTTTTGTTATAAATAAAAATTAAATGAAACTGTGAACGAAAACGAATCATGAATTATAATACAGCCAAAAAGATGCAAATGGATGCGCTGATAGAAACAAAAAACGGATTCTACAAGTGCATGGCTGCGCAGCACAGATCACGCTGATCTGTTGATTCTCCTCATTGGCATTTATTTATGTTGCCCTTATGATTAATTAAATCTAACTAAACTATATTTATATAAAGAACAGATACTGTAGACTATAGCACCACCCGTCCAATAAATTATGTTTATTAGACATTTCGATAGCTTGCAGGTGGCCATGAATTGTAGCAAAAGTTCTGGAATATTCCAAAGCCAGCGGATAAGGAATCCCATGCATCGAGGATGCAATGAAATCTGTAGACTTCTTTTTTTCGGTGTCTTCTCCGAACGGAGGTTACAACCAATACAGCAATTTGGACATTTGCTGCATGGAACAAGGAAGTTGTTGCCACGTTATATTCTTGCGTTTTTAGTCACGAAGTTCTTCTGCGGCCCTATTCTCTCTTACCTTGTATTTTACCCTCCATAATTAATTGCAGTAAGTTATACTTTTCGTTTTTTATAATGTGCCCGACAAATTCAAGTATTTTAACTCGATTATATCCATTTCAAGTAAAACGGGAACCTGCCTGGTTCGCCTGTGCTATTTATTTTCATGCTAACGTATGTAGCCACTTTGTATTTAAATGGTTGTTTGGTGTTAATTAGGCTTGAACGGTGTAACTTTGCATAGTTATATGTGGGCGATTTCGGTCTTCTGTTTGCGTACATTGCTTAAATTTGTGTGCTCCGCGACCAATAGGGAAGCTTCGAACAGCGCGGCTCGCTGGAAAATTGAAATCAGTAGCTGGCGGGCGTTGTCCAGAACCAACTGTCTTTAACCGGCTCACAGTAAATTGTGCTGGCGGCGAAATAAATAGAAGTGGCTTAAGAAAGCTTTGCAGTGTTGAAGTTTGCTGCTTAAGTTTGCATGCAGCAAGCAGCGTTTGCGTGCCCAGTAGAAGACATGTAAATCGTGTACAGGGTAAGTACACAAATTGCGAAGTAGCTACGTAGTCATGTGGAGTCCAGTGTTGAAGCTGTGTCATCAGCCGTCATAGCGCCCTAAAACCTAGCAGTCAATGTATTTCCCCAGCATCGTGTATGGCAAATTTCCAAGCATCATGGCGTTTAAGGTTTGGGTGAGCAATCCAAGATGAGTCCAATTCGAAAGTACGTTGAAATTCGCAGACCTCGAGGAATTCCAGGTAACTTGCGCATACATACGTGAATTGAGCCGGGTTTTTATGCCTGCAATTGCGTAAAGAGCCGTAGGGACGTTGTTTTAATATTTTTTAAATGTATTTGTATCACAGAAACTTGGTCTGCCACTATTTAAATGTAAATGCGAGTAACCCCAAGCTATATTGGGTTTTAATATTATTTCTTTGACTTTATTGTTTTTATGTTGTAAAAAAATCTATATATTTCTGTGATCAAATTGACGTTCCTTGTGCATATTTATGTCAGTTTCAGTCCGAGAACACTACACGTGCAAGACAGATTCCTGTATTTAGCAAATAGTGATTATTTGTAACCACGACAGGAATAGCTGAGAGTTTCATGCATACCGAAGCAAAGTAGACAAACAGGGCAAATTCATTATTAAAATATTAAGGCGTAGGAGACATCTCATTTAATTTGACTGGGGTTGAATTGGTTCCGATTGGGCTCAATATTTGGATAAATGTAGCTTTCTAGCCAGCAATAATATTTCTTGAGATACTTCTGGGTTTTGGAACTGTTTTTTTGATAGTTGTGCCTGCTGAAGTTGGCCAGAATACCTAAAATGTACTTTTCTATTAAAATGTTAGACCAAAGAAAGGATATCAATAAATGCAAATACAGGCGTGGAAATCGATTTTAATGTTTATTTAGACTTAATAAGTGTCTCAATTAAAATTAATATTTGCATTGTTGATATATGTCAATTCGAAAAAGGTTTGTTATTTGAGTAATTCATGTTAGAATTGCATACAATATATGTTAGATATGTACAATAGAGTATATATTGGCATTGATAATTATTAAAATATGAGCTAATAGTCGAGCAAAAAACAAATAAAATACAAATGATCGCATTTGAGTCGCATAAGATATCGAACCGATTCTTACAAAATTAAAAAGCTACTTGTATGGATTTTAGTGTTAATAGAGTTAAATGTGTTCAGTTCAACTAGAAAAAAATTTTCCTGTACAGTTTAAAATTATATTAGTAGTATATTATTGTTAGTTATGCAAAACGTTTGTTTATGAATAATTGAATGTTCGATATAAGTATTTGCAGAGGTGCTTTCTGTCTCTTGGTCTATTTGTCTGATGCCAGGTAGAGTTCCAATCTTTGTATTTGTAAAACAAAAGAGAAAGTTGTAATGAACAATCGCCAGCTTTTAATGTCAACAAAATTTGGCTATGAAGTAGAGGTTTAAATACAGATTTGGTTAAACGCTTACCTGTGTTTAATTTATATGGGAGCTTTCAGTAAAAACACAGTATAACATTCAGGGCCGGTTGCAGAAAGCAACGTTAAGTCTGGTGTTAGCTAACGTGACGTCAAAGTGAACAAAAACGAATCAAATCTCAAATGCTTATGGTAACGAATACATTAGTAAACAAAATTTGATGCGATTTTGTTCACTTTGACGCGACGTTAGCTAACACCAGACTTAACATTGCTTTCTGCAACCGGCCCTTAATGCAACAAGCTGAGGCAGTCTATGAGTTGACCCAATATTCGTTTGTTTGCTTGCAACATACAAACACTTTATGGCAACGAGAGAATTTGGTGAGTTACGATTTTATAAACTTGGTATCCGATGAAGAAGATAAAGGGCTGATAAGCAGTTGGCCAGCGAAGAATTAAGATTCCAAGTAAGCGAACAAGAGGTTTTTTTGCAACGTCTGCAACTCTGAAGCCGTTTCTGCCTTGGAAGGCAAAGCTTTGTGAGTGTAATATAGTAGTGAAAGCGATGCAAACGGGATAATAAGATAAGGTAGAATTTTATTTAAAACTTTCCATTTCCTTACGAGTGGTTTGCGTTTTATTTTAGTGTTTTATGTTACCCATCAAGTTTTTTTTGGGCGAAGCCACATTAAAGTATTAAACTTTCAAACCCTGCAATAACTTTGAATTCAAGTTGAATGGTTTTGTATTAGTGCAAGAGTAACTAGGTATGTGCTAAATAGTGTGTTGTTATAATGATTAACAAGGGTCTAAAAAATATACATAACTAGCGGACCCGACAGACGTTGTCCTGCCCGCTTCCTGCTATTAGCGGACCCGACAGACGTTGTCCTACCCGCTGCCTGCTATTAGCGGATTCAGCAAACGTTTTTTCGATATTCAAATTTTCGATTTTTTTCATTTTAAAAAATATTGGGGGTGGTGGGGAAGTGAAATTTTGGGGTTATATGTTTAAATATGCGAGAAATCTTAAAAAAATTAAAAAAAGAAATTCGTCAAAAATTAAAAAAAATCCTATAACCCGATTGCAGCGCCACCTACCGGGTCCAATTGTAAATCTAAACCATCCAGGGACCCACTCAAACAGACACACAAAATTTCATCAAAATCGGTCCAGCCGTTTAGGAGGTTCAGTTACATACACACGTACGGAAGAATTATATAAAGATTAGTTCCATAAACCTAATGTATATGTAAAAAAATGGGTAGATTGTAAGTATTTCCATTTAATTCTACATTGTCTCTGCAAATTCAGTAATCAGTATGTATATTTGTATTTTAATTATTAAAAACACCCCAGAAGGTTTATCCCCCCCCCCCCTCGCGATGTAAATAGTCTAAATGCAACACTGATTTAGAATTCTTGATATCGGTTTGAAAACCTGGCTATAGGATAGTAATTGGTAACATATTTCGAAATAATAAAACTTCAAAAATCATTAAATATTAAGTTCTACCGTCATGGGTTAGAACATACGATAACAGCGTATTTTGTTGCTAGAACAAGATGAAAGTTAAGTGTGAATATTTTAATAAAATCCCATGAAACTGAAGTAGGCGGTACGTTCGAAAAGGATACCGTGACGGGTAGCCGTATACCATAACAGAACTAACCTGTAATCGATAGGGGATTGCATTCTAGATTAAATTACGTTCACATCGCTGTTGCGAGAAATGCACTCATGCATGTATTCAATCTGTCGCTCTTTGCTGCATTAATTTTTAGTATTGATATTGTGTATTAAAATTCCAATATGGGTTTCCACTTTGCCTAGGTTAAAATTTCATATTGTATGAACGACGTTGATATTTTGGTCGAAATACAGCTACCTATTATTTATTAGCATTATACGTTCCAAAACTGACTAGAAATAGAAAGAGAACAGCACAGTGGACTAAGAATCATACAAGTATTAAAACAGTTACATAGTGGCGTCTATCACCTTTCTGTTTCTAAGATTTTTTTCCATCTATCTCTATGCATCCATTGTTCATTTTGAATTCGTTTTTCTTCTAAGGCCTCATTGATTCCCCATTTTTAAATTTTATGGGGTCTGTCTCTTTTAATTGAAAATAAGTCAACCACTCGTTTATTAAAGTCTTCGATGTTATTAAGAAAAGTGTTTTCTGCTGATAGCATTCCTAATGCACTTAGTTTTTCGCCCTTCATTGAGTTTCTTAGAAAAGTCTTAATCCTTTTCAACATCGAGAAACATCGCTCCGCTTCCGATGTAGGCATATGTGTTGTCATTAACACACTATTTAAGGTTTCTTGAAAAGTTTCAGGCATTTCATCTTGTAGAAGTAATGAGAACAACGACACAGCCCCAGAAACACTTCACAATTCTTTGGAACTATCTTGAATACCGTCGTGGACGTGGCTCCCATTGAAAGTTAATATGTCCTTATCTTTCGATCAACGCTCTGCTGCTGGCCCCTGCTGCAGGCTATAAACTGTCGAAAAGCTAAGGATCCGCTTTGATCAGGCCCCCGTGCGTCCAGAAAGCAAGAAGCACTGATCCCAGGATTCATATTCATGAAATAAAAATTACTGGCGCTTTGTTTAAGCTTTAAAATGAGGAGAATGACGACAAAGAAGTAGATTTTTTTTATTCTAAAAAGATCTTGAATGACTAGTTTGTTGTGGTAGAGCCATGGCTTCTTGGCTCCTTGTAGCGAGTCGCCTCTGCCTCATAGCATCGTTGCTATTTTATGAATTTTTAAAATTATCGCCTATCGCCTGCAACAGCGTATTCCAGATTTTCTGTGCTTTGTCCTATTACCAAATACTTCGCTTTATTTCCAATTATGTGTAATATATTGTTATGGTGTAGTACCTCAAGACTGATAATTTATTTATAGAAGTTAATCATGCCTGAAGATTAATTATGTAATGCTAATGTACCTAATTATTGAAACATTATATTTTATAAGAGGCGAATTTAAATTGTAAAAAAGCAGTATATGGTATTCGAATTTTTATTTAATAAATTAGAGATTTTATTTACAACTGTTAAACAATACCGTTGTTATTTTGCAATTATTTGTCAATTATGATATATATTATTAACTAAAATCACAATGCCTGTTGTTTACATTTCATAATTACATCGATACCGCCATAAATGCATGGATACCACCATAATTACCTCGCTAATACGGATTTATGTGCATATAATCAAACAGGCCATAAACTGCTTTTTCGAGTTGACAGTTATCAGTCTGTCAGTTTGAAAATAATAATTTACACTTCTTTCGTTCCAAACCTAAAATGGAAAACGGTAGCGACAATAGTGCTGTATTCCCCCTGAAGTACGTCAAGCCGGCAAACAAGCTACACAAAATTTACTCCCAGAAAAGTCGAAGAAAACTTATGATATCGGATACAAAAATTTTCTGGAATGAATGTAAATAAAGTAGTTGTAAATAAAATAGCGTATTTCACTCGCATATAATAGCTATTATTAGTACACTCAGATGGCTTAAAGAACTCGCTCGCTTCGCTCGCTCGTTATTTAAAAGCCATCTTCGTGTAATAATAGCATCCATTATATGCTCGTATAATAATATACTATAATTGAAATGCAGTAATACAATTAATATTCTTGAAAAGGTTCTAACATATGAATTAAAATGATATTTGAAGTAATAAATATAGTTACTTGGTAGTATCAGAGAACAATTCATACTTAAAATTAGATCAAACTATAAGACACTTTGAATATATGTGAAAGGCAAACGTCGAATAATTATTTGCCAATTGAAATGTCAAATTTAATATAAATAAATTGTATTGTAAATTATTCAGGAGTGTTAGTTAAAAAAAATGTGCGAATAGATTACTATAGAGAATGGTAGTTTAGAAATAACAACAAATTTTTGATTTTAAAATTTTCCTGTAATTTCGTTAAACAGCAAAATTTGAAAATAAACCCTTTTATTTAATTAGTATACAAAATGCATCAGTGATTAAATTAACGTGAAATGAAGGCAAAGTGAATATTTTAAACAAACTATATAATAAATAAAGCTGCAAATAGACTAATGAAGAAAGAATTAAATAATGGTATTACAAGAAGAAGTTGAACAGCTACGATCTACAAAATATTCTTTTTGGAATTGGTGATGTGAAGTCTGATTTGGATAAAATCTACACCTGAGTTGGATTTGGGGGCGTACTGTATTGAACTTATCGTTAGAGGTCATTCTGCAATCTCCTGTTTGATTTGGATAAAATCTACACCTGAGTTGGATTTGGAGGAGTACCGCATTGAACTTACCGTTGGAGGTCAGTTTTAAATCTCCTGTTTGATTTGGATAAAACCTGCACCTGAGTTGGATTTGTAGACATCTGTATAGTGACAGTTTGGATTGCTGACAGGTCTTAGTCGCAGCTTCAAGGCGGTTCCTGCAGACCAATAGGTTGCGGTGCTGATATCTTCATTGGAGCTATAAAAAAAGCAATTAATAACAGCGGCTGTTGCAAATGGTTAACCAGAGTTGTATTTACATGGCCGTTCCAGAACATCAGTAAACAGGAGGCATGTACTTGGTTCGACGGAGCAGTTGATCTGAGCACTTAAGTGAGGTAATTACATCAGGTATATATAAACAGTAATAAGTTTCAATAGTGAGTGACTAAGATATTTAAAAGAAGTACTTACCATTGTCAATATTTGAAATGATATTACCTAATTGTAACAGATATGAGTTCGACTAACTTTTCACTTTTCATAGTTTGAGATTGATAGTTGTAGAAGTGTTGTTTTGAAATCATTCTCGTAATACCAATTAACTATAAAGTTCAACAATTTTGATAATCAAGACGATAGCAAAGATTAAGAAATGAAAATAATTTATCATATTTTATAAAGCTTGAATCTAACCTGATTTAACAGTAAATGTTCTACCGGAGCTAGCAAAAGAAATAAAGTCAATAGAAAACAATTTTAAATAAGGGCATATTTTACATAAGTTCATCTTTACATAAATTTAGTGCAATCTATAATAAAAGTATACAGGGTGTTATAGCAATATGTTCCTCAGTTAGTTTCCGTACAAGACCTGGTCATCCCCAAAGTGTATCAAATGGAGGAACATATCGTTTTATTGCTCATCTTTGATATTTGATCTTTCTACATTTTTAATACGGTTGTTATGAATCAAATAACCAAATAATAAACGCATAATATTTATGAAGTTTGCTATGTTATCTATTAATTACAGCTACAAGTAGAAATAGAAAATTGTGACTCACTGATATTGAAAACTGGAACCATAAAAAATAGGTAAGTTTTAAAAAGAAAACTTCTTTATAATAAACAACCCCTTTATTTAAAAAAACTCTATATACAGCATTAGCAATGGTGCCACAGTGTTTTTTGTCTTTATAGTACGTATTCCTAGAAGATTTAAATGCGACGGAGAGCTACAAGCAATTACAGGTTATGAGGAGTCAGAGTAAATAATGATCGTTTCTTTAGCGCAATCGTCGTTCCTAAAAATAAATTATATTCCCGAGATGTCTGTAATTGCCGCATAGTAAAGCTTTTTTTGGAATCCTGGAAGCTTGGTATACGACCTGCGCATTAAATTTAAACGACGGAATGCATGAAGTTATTAAAAGAAGTTCAAGGGAGCACCTTTGCGTGCATCTAACAATAAGCGATGGATTTATAATCTACCGATAAGATGCTGGCTGTTTTTGTGGACACGTTCTAGGAAGTCATTTTCAAAATGAGGGGGACGGCCTAGGGCAGAAGACATATGGCATGCAAAGTTAGTTAATTTTAGCAACAATTTCCATTGTTTTTTCAATTTTATGATCATTTTGCGAAAGCTAAGACTGAATACTTTTATTCATCAGACTATAATTTAGAAATTTATTTAAATTGCAGATAATTTTAAAATATGTTATTAAAATAAAGTATAATAAGTTTTTATGCACGGAAATTCCAGCTTTTCAAATCTGTTGTAATCGTAACTCAGTTCTACTTAATTAGGCCAGTAAAATTAGGTCCAAAAAAGGGGCTGCCTTCCAAAAACGGGTGGAGTTCTGGAAACTGTTTTAATCACTCAAGCAGGCCTCTGATATGAATAATCTGAGTTTGCCCCGATTTCCGAGTGGAGCTTCAGCCGTGATGTTAAAAAACCTAGAAATTTTCGAACTTTTTCCGGTTTATCTCGAATTCCTCCGAAATTAATCATAAAGTCCATTATTACCAAAAATGTATACCATTAAATTCTGCTTCGATTAAGTACCAATACTTTAGAATTTGATTAAGTGGTCTTGTAGAAAATCTACGTTAAAGAACGCCAACTTCGCGAAAAACACTCTTTTTGTATCTATAAACCATAAAATATCTATGAATAGACCAACTTTAATGCAAAAGTCCAAGAAGGTGCCAAGAAACCCAACCAGTAAGTAGATATTACCTTTTTCAATTTTCTGGCAATAGCATGGTTACTGAGCAACATGAATGTTTGGTTTTCCATTCACTGGTTTTTCCAACATTCAATCTTTTTCAGTTTTTTACCAATATACAAGCCCTCATCTACACGTTTTTAACGAAATAATGGTTTTGAATACAATAAAATTAGCAGATTAATGTATTATGTAGAAGAAAGAAATCGTTTTGACGGGTATTTGTAAAAAAATAAAGTGTTTTTTTATTAGGAATAAATACTCAATTATATTCTCTTAAATTACATTCAGTTACATTATATAAAATTACATTAATATTATATGATAAAACAAAGTACATTCACTAAGAGTAAAAAAACTTCATTTTGAGTTATGTACAATGTGTTTTTTTAAGTTACAGTGTTATTTTTTACAAGTTTGAAGGATCTGTCTTCCATGATATCATAAACTATATCGCAGTCATCAGTACGGTTTAATCGGGATTTCAGTTTGAGCATTGGTGCAGGACTGGCGTTTGCATAGTTTACAAATGGTGATATATTTCATGTCATTTTTTCTGCAGGAACAACCTCCATGGCAACCTTTGGTACATGTGCAGCATATGGTTTTCAGGACTTCTTCAGGTGCTGCTTCTTTAGTAGAGGGAACTGGCAGGAGGCCGAATTTTGATATCAGCCCCATTGTAGTGGATCCAGTGGGTTGTTTTTTCACGGTTGCACCTGCAAATAATTCCTTAGGGAATGTTGTCAAGCAGCTGCTTATGTAGGAGGCAAGAGGTTTTCCTCAAATTTTCCAAAGATTGCACAGCGTAGCACATTTAATGGCTTTGTTTCATCTTCAGAATACAGGGCTACTATGCACTTCTGTCCCGCCTCATCAACCTCATCAGCAGTAGCATTGGATTTGCTGAATACCTCCGCTGCTTTCTGCAGGTTGTTTGCCTGCAATGCCTTGAGGAATTTCGGTTTTCCTTTACCGAAAAACGATGAAGGCGTATCGCAGCCACTAAATGCATGTAGGAATAATATGTTGTCTTTAGAAATTTCGGAAAACTTGAAATTTAAGGGGCTGTAGACAACTTCCTCTTGTCTGCCTTTGTCTGGCTTCAGTAGAAAGATGTTGGGGAGCATTGGGTCTGAAGCAGTCTAATTCACAAGAAGGTCGATGTCCTCTCCAACGACAACCACACAGTCAGAGTGCTGACCAACGTCAACAACACTGCCCACAATTAAAGTATCGGCGTCCTCAGCAGCTCGCTTAACGTTGAAGTGCTCAGCTTCATGTCGTGGCATCAATAAAGAGATGAGGCCCTGTTTATTTTGTTCATTCGAAAGAAAGAATTCTGTTGCCGTGGTTACTGACATTGTTTCATCAAACATGACATTCGGTGCAGTTTGCTTGGTGGCCCTGCGCTCAGCTGATTTAGTACTCTTCTCACTTACCACATCAGGGTATCCATCAAACACAATCGTGGCCTTTTTGCCATACCACTGCTTGATGTTGTCTACATATTGTACACATTACGTATTGTAATTATAGAAGTCATTGGTTCTCTTACCTCTCATACCACTCTATGCAAGAGAAATTCTACATCTATGACAAACTCTGCTTATTCAAAATCACTTGCGTCTTTAAGGGCATCAAACAACTTGTAAAACACATTTTTTTTTCGCATACCTATGTCAGCAAACATACTCGTAGATAAAGGGTACGAGGCCAACTCATACTGAAAATATTGCTGAAGTTCTTCATTGAACTTCTTGTGTGTGTTATATAACAGTGAAAATGATTCCGATTTCGATCGACAATGGCAGCAAGACTACACCGGGTCATTTGGGTGTATGATTTCTTAGTTAGGGTCGGGGTTTAGACATTAGGTTTTTTGGCACCTTCTTGGACTTCCTGAAAACATAATTTGATGCTCTACAACTTTAGTTCTACAATATTTTGCGTTAAAGTTGGTCGACTCATAGAGATATTGTACGTTTTAGAGAAACGAAAGGGTGTTTTGCAAAAAGTGTGAAAAATGGTCGTTCTTTGACGTAGTTTTCCTACAAGACCACTTAATCAAATTCCAAAGTGTTAGTACTCAATCGACGCATAATTTAATGCTCTACATTTTTGGCAAGAATGGACGTCTTTATTAAACGCTTAGTTTCGGAGGAATTCGAGAAAAACCGGAAAAAGTCCGAAAATGTCAAAGTGTATTTAACATCACGGCTAAAGCTCTATTCGGAAATCGGGCCAAACTTAGATTATTCATGTCAGAGATCTACTTGAGCAATTAAAACAGTTTCCAAAACTCCACCCGTTTTTGGAAGGCAGAAATCTAACTTGCCTGGCCTAAATCGGCTTTGAACGAAAGTGGTTACTTTGTTGAAACCAATTGTGAGAATTGAATCAAAAGTTTTTCAATCTAGTATCAGGATCTAAATTTGAAATAGAAAGCGTCCGTTAAAAGCCTTCAAACTTACTTCTTGCAATTTCTCAAGTTTATGCTAAATATTTACTTTCAACGGTGACAGATTTGTTTCAAATGCGTATTTCATTAGCAGAATTATCATCGCCACTACGCTAATTTATTTGTTGACCATTGACCTCCAAGTTGGGAATTTGTGTAAGTGCGGGTGGTGCGAAGTTTCAAAATAAGTTATGTACTGATTTTTGCAAGTCTTACTCAGTCAGTTATTTATAATCTGATCAAACCCACCAACTCTTTAAAATACCATCCAAAACCTAACAAACCTCATCAGACTAATTAGTGATGCCAAATTCTCTCCAAAAATATTAACAGTGACCATGCTGATACCAGATTTTGGTTCGTCGGCTAATTCTCTTAAAATCGAGTTATTACGTGAATACAAATGCAGACTACCTTAGTGAAGACGGGTGCAATATATTATAAGTACTAAATTTAATTAAATAGCAAAGACGGTCAGCAAGGAATCTTTAAATAAGGACAAGTGTACCCAAGCATCACAGAAAATTCGTAAACTCAAAAGTAGCACAATACTCTGAAAGAAAGCACACAAATCCAGGTAGCAGTAACATAAACAAGACGAGGTATTAATATCAATGTATAATAATCACAAATAATAAATTGCATACACGCCAGTACAGGGTACAGGTGATTATTCTGTAAATATATGCAAAGATCAAGTGTACCTCAAACACAAACTCGAATAGTTAACATTTATACGATTCTAAAATGTACAAATACAAACTACGTCATTAATGGCATTAGTTAAACTGTTTAAATGCGACCTGAAGGGTACCCATGAAAAACTTTAAGCGAACTGCGATTGACAGCAAGAGTTCTATAGCAAATGTAAAGCCCACGAGATTCTGAGGAAATCCAGGCAGCACCTGCTCGTCAACTAGTGCAGCAAAATAGTTACGAAAGTATTAGAGGCACAGGATCATTGTACACAACATTAGAATAGTATTAAAAATGGAAACAATATACGTTACATTAACTCTTTCTCGAGCTCATATGCCCCACTAGAAGGCCACACGTACAGCCTCGTAGGAGGACGAAGACCAAGCCAAGGTAAATACGAAGGTTGGATCCTAGGATGCTCAATCAACGTCAGCAACTGCGGGCTCGCGAATTGGACCAAGAACTCCAAGTCCACGTAGAACTGTGCGTACTTCAATCTAACAGCCGAAGATTATTTAAAGCAGTGGTCGCCAACCTGTCGATCGCGAGCTACCGGTAGCTCGCGGGGGCAATTCTGGTAGCTCTCACAACGATTTTAATTTAAAAAATACAAAATCAGAGAAGCTTCCTAAAATTCCACAAAAAAATCTAATTGTCATAATATTAAACATAAACAGCGGCAACGTTGCGGCGAGCGATCTGCCGCTGACGCCATCAAGCTAGAATCGGCTAGAATCGGCTAGAACCGACCAGCCGGACCAGTGCGTTAGTGTTCGAGAACGATCTGGATTGCTTTGAACGGGATAAATACGCACGGAGCGGCGACATTGCGCTTAGTTTAAAACTGAACGCGTAACCAACGTCCAGCGGTTGGGTTAGTAGTGAACAACAAAAAATAATATTATGGCAAGCAGTTGTAAGAAGGTAAAGACATACCACTTTCATTCGGAATGGGAAGAACAATACTTTTTTACAGAAGTTAAAGATAAAAATGTGTGTTTGTTATGTAATACTTCGGTCTCCGTTGCTAAAAAAGGAAATATTGAGAGACATCATAAAACTGTACATTCTAATTTTGAAAAATCATTCCCACTACATTCTGCCGCCAGAAAGGAGAAACTGAAACAGTTAAAAAAGCAGTTAATTGGACAACAATCAATATTTTTAAGAACAATCGACAAAAATAAGGCTGCAACTGAAGCATCGTACCGTGTGTCCCAGATAATTGCACAAAAAAAGAAACCTTATGAAGACGGGGAAATGATAAAACAGGAGTTTTTAGAAGCTGCTGACTCGTTATTTGCCAACTTTAGAAACAAAGACGAGATAGTTTCAGCTATAAAATCTATGCAACTTTCTGCTAATACAGTGATGAGACGTGTAGAAGTAATGAGCAATGATATTTTTTTACAGTTAAGAACTGTCTGAGATAACTGTGTTTATTTTTCACTTCAACTGGATGAATCAACAGATGTCGTTGACACTGTCCAGATGGCCGTGTTCGTCAGGATGGTTTTTAGTGATTTTACGATTAAAGAAGATCTTTTGAAGTTTATTCCACTGAAAGGACACACTACTGGACAGGAGTTGTTTTCTCATTTAAAAAATATTATTTCTTCCGAGAAAATTCCAATATCGAAAATGGTAGGCTTGACAACCGATGGCGCTCCAGCTATGGTGGGTTTTGATAAGGGTCTGGTGGCGTTATGTCGTAAAGATGAAACTTTTCCGCAATTTCTCTCTTACCACTGCATTATCCATCAGGAAGCATTATGTGGAAATTTCCTGAAACTAAACAACGTTATGAAACTGGTGGTAAAAATTGTGAACAAGATTAGAGCTCAAGCGTTACAAAGAAGATTATTCAAAACCTTGGCCGATGAAGTTGACTGCCAATACGGGGACCTACTCCTTCACTCTGAAGTCCGATGGTTAAGTAGAGGACGGGTGCTGAAATGTTTTAATGATGTCCTATCTGGCATAGTTCAATTTTTCAAAAAACGCGATGAACCGACTCCGGAACTAGAAAATTCAATCTGGCTTAGAGATTTTGGTTTTCTCGTGGACATTACCGAGAAATTAAACGAACTTAATTTGCAGCTTCAGGGGAGAGACAAGGAACTAGCAGAAATGATTTCTGATATAAAAGCATTTATCAAAAAGCTGGAGTTTTGGGAACAAAACCTAATTAACAGCGATGCCAAGCATTTTCCTATTCTTTCAGAAAAAATATCTCAAAATCCATTAGAACCCTATGACAGCAAATATCATGTAGAAATAGTTTCTACCCTGAAGAATACCTTCAAAAATCGTTTTAAGGATTTCAACGAAATGGCTTTAGTAGCGCAGTTTGTTGTTTCACCCTTTATGGAAATTGATATCCAACAGTTTGCAACTTGTGTTATGCAGAACTTTGGCGAAGACATCGCTGCAACAGAAATGGAAGTAATTGATTTTCAAAATGATTTAGCCTTAAAATCGTTAGTCTCAAGTACCAAATGTATCTGGCCTATTGTAAGTAAAGACAAATATTCAGTTCTATGCCGTGTTGCCTTGAAAGTGAAAGCATTATTCAGTTCAACCTATTTGTGTGAATCTTCTTTTTCCAATATGAAGTTTATTAAGAACAAATATCGCAATCGACTTACAGATGAACATTTGGATAATTGTATTCGAATGGCTGTATCAAATTATACTGCAAACATTAAAAAAATTATCGATGAGTCTGAGTGTCAGCCTTCTCATTGAACGTGCTTTTTTATTTTTCAATGTTTATGTTCATGATAGTGCGTTACTTTTTTGTTGTTATTATTAACTATTTTTAAATCTTACGTGACATGCCGTTGTGGCTGGATAAAAGTTTGTGTTTATTTATCAAACAACTTCGTTTGGTAGGTAGGAATGTAGTTATTATTAGTACCTATGTATTATGTATTACCAGTTAAATAAATAGTAAAATAAATACATATAATGATAAATTAACTGTGGATTATTTCATTTACGTTGGGTTACGTGGCTTCCGTGTGGGTAGCTCGCTGTTTATTCCAAAATTAACAAGTAGCTCAACACATTGAAGAGGTTGGCGACCACTGATTTAAAGGCTTCTACTGCAGCTATAAGGAATGCCCAAGATAGGATACACAACCAGGCGCGGATGGGCCATAAGGCAAACCGGGCATTTTCCCGGGGCGCCGCGGACGTTTTCGACGCTTTTGGCGCCGCGCCTGTCACATCCGATAAAAAAGAAATATAAAATAAATAAATTGAATTAATCAACGTATAACGAATCATGATACGATATACGAGCAGTCAGAGAAGGTGCATGTAAAGCTGAGAAGCGCTTATATTTCCAGGAATACTGTATTTTAATATTGCACCAGCCCAGTCGGCTACTGATACTGAAGTGGAAATACGGGTTTATCCGGTTTCCGGTTTTATCACTGTTAGCCTAACTACTGTTATTCGTGCCTGTGATCTGAATTCTGTATATAGTTAATAGCGTCGGTTTGGTAATTTTTGATAATTTATTATTCTTGTCCAATTTGTTTTGTGTGATTTGGAAAGTTCTATCTCGAATAAACCGTAAGTATTTACCTATCTTTTGACAAATTGGAAACTCGTGTATTTGACTGAACGAATTTTTTTTTTCGTTTTCTAGAAAAGTTAAATGCTGTTAGTATTTTGTATTCACGAATAAACGTGGAGCCAAAAAAAAATGGGCGGCGCCGAACGTGTGAGGCTGAAGCGCAAGCTGGATTTTGAAAAAGACGCTGGAATTTGTAAAAAGTTAGATCAATTTATGAACAAGGAGGATTCTACACCCCTTGATGTTCAAGAAACTACCAAAAGTACCGAAGTTCATAATCAAGATCTAACTACTGCATTTTCGCCAACCAAGCTTTCAAGCTTCTTGCTTATGAGTATCAAGAAAGACGTTTTAGAAAACATAGATCAAGACAACATCATCGATTGCGTAGCAAACCGCTCGAAGCTGCTTAAAAATCAATTGTTATTTTAACAATTTTTTCTAGAAAACATATTATTTTAATTTTATCTTACCTACTCCAAAAATATTGTAATTTTAAAAATTTGTTATTTATCCCCAAAATAATTTAGAAAATTTGTGTTGTGTTATTTCATAAATATTTTTATATCAAACTATTTGTTTTTTTTTATATCATTTAATAAAGGAATTTCAACTTTCCATTTTTTATTATTTTCGATTGGGGGTGGGGGAAGGGGGGGGGGGGCTCGCCTGACCTCTCTTGATGCCCGGTTGATATTTTTGTGCCCATCCGCGCCTGTACACAACGTCTACAAACGCGGTTCGATAGAAGCTTCAATAGACTTATCCCAAACCTGAGCCACGTGTCAAATACATTTTAACAGCTCGCTAATCAAAATCCGTCAATACTGATGTAAGAGGAATTTGCCAGTCACCAGAGTCGCATTAATCCGCTACATATAGCGAGGGCTAACCCAACATAACGTCACCCACAAGCCCGCTGAACTCTGGGAGACCCAAAATGGAAGTTTAACTGCATGGAATTGTAGCACAAAACGAAAAGAAGCATGAAGACGCCTACCGGCCATTTTATCGTTACGCGCACCGAAAAAAACTCATCACCACAAAAAAGGGCGTGCGTGAAGTTCAAAATATTCGATAAATACCTAAAATTAACCAGACGGCGCTCAATGACCTGTGCACCTACATAGACGGGTTCTCCACGTAACAATGCATTCAAACCAATATTTAAAAAGATACAAAACCAACGAGGTAGGAAACGTCCTGTAGATCCAATACCGAAGACAGAACTAAAAATACACCAGGAGTTGTGTAAGCACAAGAAGAACTGATAATTAGTTTAATAAATTTAGCTTTCTCTAGCCAAATTTCTGCAAAAATTGCTACCTACAAGCAAAACAACATTTTCAATTAACAATACTGAAAAAAACCTTATAGAGCCACTCAGACATGCTCACATAGCTTCCACTACCATGATGGTGAGCTCTGATCGCGAACCTCTTTACTAATGCACTGACAAACGACACATTTACAAAGCGTGTTGGAATTGGATGTCAAACGCACAGACCTACAAGTAGATACGATTTGCACTAAAACCTGTTACACTTTAAAATTCGTTTACGACATGTAACAAAACACAAAATGCACACGGCTGGCTTCAGTGGTACAGAAGTGTTTAAGTCTACAAGTCAATTTAGTAGAGATATTTAACGTGTTTGTAATTGTTGGGCGCTACTTTGTCGATTGCTCTAGCTTCCAGCTTAAAGGTGTTGGCAACTTTCTCAATACAGAAGGAGACGTCGAAGGCGTCGTGGGTATGTATAAGTCTTATTTGCCGGGTGGACTCACCTTACCTTCATCTTATTCTTATTTCACTTACAAACGCATCTGCACATTTGCCTTGAAAAACAGAAAACCCTGGAGAAACTTGATAAGCATATTGAACACACAATAATAGAGGTAAAATAATCAGAGAGTATCCGGCGCTGTGATAAGGAAATTTTATTGAACACAAGTGGCACATTTTCCAATAGCATACTTACCGTTGTTTGAAGAAATTATATGTAGTTTGTGGCGACTCGTTCAGTTGAAATTGTTGCACTGCGTAATGATATATTAATAACATTGCGCGCATCATTTTGGGTTCTCTCCAACAGTGCCAAACTAGTAATCTCAAGGGGTTAGTGCTCTTGGGTTCAAATATTAGGGTAGGTGCGCAACCGTACGTGGACAGCGATCCTTCCTTCATAGGACCCTGAGCAGTCCTATGAAGGAAGGATCGATTAACTAATTCGCCTGAATAAGAGAGAAGACCAAAGATTCCCGAAAAGGCAATCGAAGAAGTATACCTCATTTAAAAAAAATCTGCAAAGCTAAAATATTCCTTACTCAGCTGAAAACGTGTTCACTTTTACAGGCAGGTAATAAAATACTTATTCTTCTTTCTTTGGTGTGATCCTCGTTCGGAGGTTGGCGAGTATCTTAACATCTGAATGTTGTTCCTTACAGTATTAGTTGTTGCTTACACTCACGTAGATAGAAAGAATAAATATGTAGTGGATGTCAATACCAATTTAATAAGATTTAATTACTTTCCAACATATACAACGCAAACAACACACTAAGTATAGAAGAATATACAGAGCGACATCAAACTAGTGCTCGTGAATGGCCGTGAAAAGAATGTCCTGGTATATTTTTTCCTGTCCCATTGCGTCAGAGGAAGGATGTATGACCCCCGACTCGTTTGGAGGATGGTTTCGAGTTTCCAATTTTTAGGGGGAGCCAATGGACCATTGTGCCTTTGAGGGTTTTGTGACCTCAAGTCTCTTAAGACAATAGCCCGTCTGGCGAGACGAATTTCCTGCTGCGCAGATTCTACGTCAGTTCAGCAAGACGTGTTAATTTCTAGTACTCACGTTAATTGCGCGAGTTCAGAAATTGCGTTTTCAGAGCTGGTGATTTCTTGCGACCCTTGTGATTTTAAAGCGAACCTCCTGCTGACATATGACGGTCAGGTCTTCGTCGGAAGTTGCTCATTCTTGAGAGTATGCACTTCATCTGTCAACCCTTTACGCGTGATTATTTACCGTCGCTATGTCAGGCTGTTTGTGTCCGCTACACAGCTTGAGATAGTTGTTTGGATTTGCAGTTATGCATTCTTTTGAGATTTAGGAGCTTTATTTAGCTTCTCTTTTTCGACATTTTCCTTGCATAATGAGGTGCAGGATTTGGTATCTCTTGGTTTAAATCTAGATATTTTAATTTCCGAAACTTAATAAATTGACAACTTCTATGTTTGTTACACTGCCTGCCTAGAGTGGAAGCAGCATCGCTGGTGTTGTTTCGCATTGTAAATAATTCAATGCTATACAAGATGTCGTTTTTAAACGTCCACCCTTTAATTCCATATAAAAGCACATACAACGTAAAATGTTGAATTTGAGAAGTTTTGTTCTGGTGAGGATAAATCTAACAAATCATTTTTCTCAATTACTTTTCTCAAATCGGCAGTCAGTAAACCATAATTTCGTTGTTATTCGAGTGCAGATGGAAACAGAACAGTATAAATAACATACGTCTATTGTTCTTTGTAAATACAAATAGAAACCTCTTAAAATAAAAACCAATGATACAAATTATGAACACAACAGGTAAATTTTAGAACGAGAACTATCAGCTTTGGCTTCGTATGTGCAACCCGAAACGGGTGTGAGTGAGTTTTGAAAGAGGTTTAACGTCCTAGCAAGTGATATTACAAATATCCGAAACTTAGACTTGTCCTAAGGGCCGCGTCATAGTCTAGTCAAGTTTTCAGAAAATCGAACTTTTAGAAGCATTTTATATTACCTTTGGGCAAAAGGTCTTTTCCCCCTATTTCCACCCTGCTGAATTTGAAAATGCCGGTTGCCCAAGCGAAATCCTGACCGAAAGTGAAATATCCAAGATGGCGGCCAATTTAGCGCCGAAACCCGAAATCAGTGTAATGCTTCCTGTTGGCGGAGCTTCCCACTTTTCCTTTATATGGAAATTTATGGTTGCAGGCTCGATTCGATATTTTAGTGGACTGTATGAATTGTAGGTTTTACTGAATAAATACACTCGTTGAAAGCCGGAAATATGTTACTTTATTAGCAATAAACAACACATTGAACGCTTGAACATTTACAAAGAATTAGCTTTCGCGTGCGGACCGGTTCGCATGCTGCCACGTTGACAGATGGAACGTGAGTGAGTTTTTAGAATCGGAAGCCGGCCCGGCAGTCTACTGCGCACAGTATGAATTCAGAATACAAGAGAGGCGGCAAAAGTTTATAAAGTCCTTAACATACCGCCCGCCTTGGAAAGGGTAACCTTTCAAATAAAACAGTACAGAGTTGACATGTAAAAGCTAGAGTAAAACATGTAACATGAACACACATATATACAAAGCATAATAGTACATGGATCTTAATCTAGTACAAGAAAACCCGAACAATGGGGAGCCAAAAGGCTTTACGAAAACTGCGCTGAACGCTAACGCATTAGTTCACAACACTAGGTAGTGGGCACAATTTGGCGAAGGATCGCTTCACGATCCCTGACACAGTGTTCACTGACGCCACACGCGTAACGCCGTCAAGGCCAGGGTGCAGCTCGGTGACCCGGCCTAACCTCCACTTCAGAGGGGGTAGATTGTCATCCTTGATGAGGACCATGGAACGAGGCTGGAGGTCCGAAGTGTGTGTGCACCATTTGGTGCGCTGTTGGAGTTCCGAGATGTACTCTTTACTCCATCTTTTCCATACATTCTGATGAAGCTGTTGTATTCTTTGGTATTTAGACAGCCGAGACTCGGCTATCTCAGTAACGTTGGGATCAGGCAGTGACACCAACGGACGACCAATCAGGAAATGAGCAGGAGTCAAAGGCTGAAGGTCGTTTGGATCAGAGGACAAAGGAGACAGGGGTCGGGAGTTTAAGGTCGCTTCCACCTGTGCCAGCAAAGTGCTAAATTCATCATAATTTAGACTAGCGTTACCTATAACGCGACGTATGTGATGTTTGGAGGACTTGATTCCGGCCTCCCACAATCCGCCAAAGTGGGGACTGTGCGCGGGTATAAAATGCCAAGCTACTCCGTCGTTCGCGACTGATTCGGAAATAGAAGGGTTTTGTTCCGCGAGAAAATTGCCTAATTCGATTAACTCGGAATTAGCGCCTACAAAGTTAGTGCCGTTGTCTGAGTAGACATGGAGCGGTTTGCCTCGTCGAGCCACAAACCGGCGAAAAGCCATTAAGAAGGTTTCAGTAGAAAGATCAGCGACCAATTCAAGGTGCACTGCCTTTGTGACGAAACAAACGAATAGACAAAGGTAGGACTTTACTAGTTTAGAACTACGTCCCTTGCGATCCTTTATCATGAAAGGTCCACCATAATCAATACCAGTCGTATGAAATGGGGGCGATGATTGAGTACGAGAGGCTGGCAGGTCTCCCATTATGGGTTCAGTTAACTTAGGAGAGAATCTAAAACACCGTAAGCATTGATAAACCACTTGCTTGACGATATTTCTGCCAGAGGTGATCCAATATCGTTCTCTGAGATTAGCTAACAGCATTTGAGGTCCGGCATGGAGAAGCCGAAGATGCTCATGCGATACTAGGAGTTTGGCGAATGGATGTTTGCCAGAAATCACTAGAGGAAACTTCTTGTCAAAGGGTAATTGAGAGTTGTGGAGCCTACCACCAACTCTTAGCAGTCCCTCGGAATCCAGAAAGGGATTCAGGGATATCAAAGCAGAAGATTGTTTCACAGGCTTGCTCTGTGACAACAGTTTAAGTTCGTCAGGAAATGACTCGCGTTGGGAGAACCTGGCAAGCCTTACAATAGATGCTTGCAGTTCATCTGTAGAGAGGGGACCAGAAAGACGATCAGCCTTAGGGGCTCGCGCATTGTTATGAAAACGAAAGCAATAAGCTATAACTCGTTGTAAGCGAGCAAAGCTTGAATACTGATTGAACGGAAATGGTTCAATAGAGGTTACAGGAAGACTCTGAACTTCTTTTTTGAATTCTGGAAGCTCAGCACGAACATGTTTGGAAGTAGGCCAAGAGGCCTCACCTTCGCTTAGCCAGGTGGGACCATGCCACCAAAGGCTCAATTCTTTCAAACCTAAAGGGGTGATTCTCCTAGTGAGAAGATCAGCAGGATTAGACGTTGTGGGAACATGCCGCCAAGTGGCATCAGAGGTGAGTTGCTGAACATCAGCAACTCTGTTGCACACAAAGGTCTTAAGAAGATTTGGACTGGTTTTCAACCATCCTAGCACTATTGTGGAATCTGTCCACAGACCGATTCTAGATATGGGCAAATCAAGTGCCTTTATGACTTGCACGGAAAGTTTGCTTAGAAGAACAGCTCCGCAGAGCTCGAGCTTCGGGATTGTCAAGGGCTTTAAAGGGGCTACCTTGGCCTTGGAACAGAGAAGGTGAACATGTACTTCCCCTTCCTGATTCTTGGAACGTAGGTATATCGACGCACCGTAACTATTGTTAGAGGCGTCGCAGAAACCATGGAGCTCTATCCCGACCAAGCTCCGACAGAGGACGTGACGAGGAATTGCTAAGTCATTGAGCATGAGAAGCTCACTGCGATAGGTTAACCATTTTTCTTGTATGGCCTTAGGAACGGGTTCATCCCAATCCAGCTTTTCCATCCAAAGCTGTTGCAAAAGAACCTTGGCACCCATGGTGCATGGACTTAGAAGACCCAACGGGTCGAATATCTGCGATATTTCAGACAAGATGCTACGCTTCGTAGCCTTACTACTTGTAGAATTTGAAATATGGGATATTTCAGGCAAGATGCTACGCGTGGTAGCCTTACTACTTGCAGAATCTGAAATATTCTCTACTGATAAGAATCTTTTCTGAGCGATTTGCAATGAATCACCCAATACCTCTACAGGTTCCTTGAGAGGGATAGAGACAACGAATCGACCATTCGCTTCTCGTTGAGTATTTTGCACGAAATGTGCCTCACAGGCGTTCTCTTCATTTGTGCGGACCTTTTCCTCTGGGTAATGTTCGAGTTGCCAAAACCTAGCAATGGGGTCAGAAGCATCCTCGATCGTGCCAAGATTGCACTGTACAGGGTACGCAGAAGGAGGGCCTGTAGGGCCAGAAACAATCCAACCAAAACGAGTCTTTTGGAGGATGGGAAGATTTGGGCCTAGACCAATTTGTCCAATATAAAGGAGCTGCCAGAAAATGGGCGAACCAATCAGAATGTCGATGGTGCCCGGTTGGTCGTAGGACAGATCTGATAACTTGATGTTATCAGGAACCTTGAAACTGTTTCGCTGGACGCGAAAACTTGGGGTTGTACCTGTAATCTCATCGAGAACAAGACAGGATAGACCAATACTGTACGAGGTGTGAGGGGCTTGCAGCTTGATATCACACCTAGCTTTGATTTGAGAAGTAGCTTTACTTAAGCCAGAAACAGTAACGTTGACTTCGCGAGTTGGAAGCTTCAACCTTTTACACAAATCTGAACGTATGAAGTTCGATTGGGAACCGCACAACATGAGGCGTACCATCATCAGCGATGAGTTTAGCGGTAGCCGTAGGTAAGAGTACCTGCAAAGCATTCGAACAGAATGCAGAAATCGATTGATTTAGCTCAACAGGGGTTTCTGCTGACACTGCAGATCCTGGTTGACTAGAAGAAGCGTTCTGAGGCTTATCCTCATGAAGAAGGGTGTTGTGCCTTGATTTGCACTTTCTACACGTATGTTTGGAGCTACAGAGGCTCGATAGGTGACCCTGAGTTAGGCAATTAAAGCATACGCGGAGCTCTTTTGCCTTTGACTTTCTGTCAAGAACAGACAGCTTGACAAACTTATCGCATTTGTACAAGGAATGAGATCCTTTACAAAGTGGACACGAAGGGGTACCTGACACAAATGATTTCGAATGTACCTTGGAAGACTTTTCGGGTACAAGCTTAATATTTTTTACCTCTAGAGTTTCTAGAAGATTTGCTGTATTTTGTAAGAATTCCTTGAACTCATCAAGATTAGGCAGGTCAGAACTTGACCGGTTTCTAAGGACCTCCCATTCACGAAATGTAGTGGGGTCCAGTTTTTTAGAAACTACATAAATTATAACAAAATCAAGAAGCTCGCTTTCGGTAGCTAATGATTTGATTGCTGCAAAATGTTTGAATAACATATCGCTAATCGTACGTAATTTAGTTGCAGATTCCTTACTGCAAGATTCAAGCTCGAAAATAGCCTTGAGGTGGTTATGAACCAGAATTTTTGGATCATTGTATCGATTGCACAATGCCTCCCAAGCTAGAGTATAATTACCCGCAGTAAACTCTAAACTTTTTATAATTTGGCTTGCATCACCCTGTAAACTAGCCTTTAAGTAATGCAGCTTTTGAATATTAGTTAACGCTTGATTCTCATGAATTAAACTAATAAAAATCTCACGAAATTCCAGCCATTCTGACACGTTCCCTGAATATTTGGGAATCGAAATGGTAGGAAGGCGTACAGCTCGATTATTGCAATGTGAACTGCAATTTGAATGCGTTGATCTTACGCTAGCGTTAGGAGATCCAGAACGATCTGGTGCAACATCAGACTGTTTGTTGTATTCATTAATCAAACATTCAGCTTGTGAAACTGCAAGAAAATAAGAGTCTTCAAATTCGACTTGTTGCTGCATTTCAGATTCTACATCCTTACTGTTTTCTAAAATTTGCTCATGAACTGCATAATATTCTGATAACACGGCGGCTATAGCATCCAATCTTTTCTGCAATTGAACAATCTGAGCGCTAGATAAAAATTGATCTTCATCGTGAACTATTTGCAAAGATTGCACGTAATTTGAGAAACGCGTAAACTTGCCCTTGATAGAGCCACGTGCTCTTACAAGTGGATCCATAATTGTTGAAATTAAAACAACTTAAGGATGAAAACTGTTCGTACGCCACTGGCGTGAATTTTGTACGCTTCTGGTACGCGGACCCAACGGGTCAACTATCTGTGATATTTCAGGCAAGATGCTACGCGTGGTAGCCTTACTACTTGCACAATCTGAAATATTCTTTAATGATAAAACCTTTCGCACGCCTCTGGTACGGAATTTTGTTTACAACGCAGACAGCGCTTGATAACAACGCGAGAAACTTGTCGCTAACGACGCAGAAAACGACCCTGGTACAACGCGAGATGATTCACTTGTGACTGCTTCGACTGCAGTATGAAACATGCAGGGGATATCGCTAACAAACGTAATAGCTTGGCATTTCACGCAATTAAAAATGTTTATATGACTCATAAACCATTTGTTTACGCAATAATACGCAGCTGAAATTATGCACATGTATAACACAGATGATAGAAAACCAAATATTCATGCATAGGAAATCACAAAAAAGGGAACTTAGGCTTACATTGATATTGGTGTATGTGCCGCCTTGCCGGTTTTCCTCGTTGCTGTGGTTCGTACTACCGTCTCGTCTGCAGCTGGAATGCACACGTGCACGAACTTGGCGCCAAACTCGGCGTTTGGCTATCTCGCTCTCACGTTGATAGCACCGTCTGCTGTCTTCCTTCCTCTCGTTATGGGCACCGCATGTGCCCTCTTCGTTCCACGCGTTGCGGCGAATATGGAACGCTGCTCCTTGCGGTTGATTGCATGCAATGCAATACACAACTGAATATGCTTTTGTACTTGCCGATGACCAATGTTGTCGAATGCTGTCGCTGTTGATTGGACTCGCAATGACCTAATGTGGTTTAATCCTGGCTCTGTAGGACCATGTTGGGGGAGCTTCCCACTTTTCCTTTATATGGAAATTTATGGTTGCAGGCTCGATTCGATATTTTAGTGGACTGTATGAATTGTAGGTTTCACTGAATAAATACACTCGTTGAAAGCCGGAAATATGTTACTTTATTAGCAATAAACAACACATTGAACGCTTGAACATTTACAAAGAATTAGCTTTCGCGTGCGGACCGGTTCGCATGCTGCCACGTTGACAGATGGAACGTGAGTGAGTTTTTAGAATCGGAAGCCGGCCCGGCAGTCTACTGCGCACAGTATGAATTCAGAATACAAGAGAGGCGGCAAAAGTTTATAAAGTCCTTAACATACCGCCCGCCTTGGAAAGGGTAACCTTTCAAATAAAACAGTACAGAGTTGACATGTAAAAGCTAGAGTAAAACATGTAACATGAACACACATATATACAAAGCATAATAGTACATGGATCTTAATCTAGTACAAGAAAACCCGAACAATGGGGAGCCAAAAGGCTATACGAAAACTGCGCTGAACGCTAACGCATTAGTTCACAACACTAGGTAGCGGGCACAATTTGGCGAAGGATCGCTTCACGATCCCTGACACAGTGTTCACTGACGCCACACGCGTAACGCCGTCAAGGCCAAGGTGCAGCTCGGTGACCCGGCCTAACCTCCACTTCAGAGGGGGTAGATTGTCATCCTTGATGAGGACCATGGAACCATGCTGGAGGTCCGAAGTGTGTGTGCGCCATTTGGTGCGCTGTTGGAGTTCCGAGATGTACTCTTTACTACATCTTTTCCATACATTCTGATGAAGCTGTTGTATTCTTTGGTATTTAGACAGCCGAGACTCGGCTATCTCAGTAACGTTGGGATCAGGCAGTGACACCAACGGACGACCAATCAGGAAATGAGCAGGAGTCAAAGGCTGAAGGTCGTTTGGATCAGAGGACAAAGGAGACAGGGGTCGGGAGTTTAAGGTCGCTTCCACCTGTGCCAGCAAAGTGCTAAATTCATCATAATTTAGACTAGCGTTACCTATAACGCGACGTATGTGATGTTTGGAGGACTTGATTCCGGCCTCCCACAATCCGCCAAAGTGGGGACTGTGCGCGGGTATAAAATGCCAAGCTACTCCGTCGTTCGCGACTGATTCGGAAATAGAAGGGTTTTGTTCCGCGAGAAAATTGCCTAATTCGATTAACTCGGAATTAGCGCCTACAAAGTTAGTGCCGTTGTCTGAGTAGACATGGAGCGGTTTGCCTCGTCGAGCCACAAACCGGCGAAAAGCCATTAAGAAGGTTTCAGTAGAAAGATCAGCGACCAATTCAAGGTGCACTGCCTTTGTGACGAAACAAACGAATAGACAAAGGTAGGACTTTACTAGTTTAGAACTTCGTCCCTTGCGATCCTTTATCATGAAAGGTCCACCATAATCAATACCAGTCGTATGAAATGGGGGCGATGATTGAGTACGAGAGGCTGGCAGGTCTCCCATTATGGGTTCAGTTAACTTAGGAGAGAATCTAAAACACCGTAAGCATTGATGAACCACTTGCTTGACGATATTTCTGCCAGAGGTGATCCAATATCGTTCTCTGAGATTAGCTAACAGCATTTGAGGTCCGGCATGGAGAAGCCGAAGATGCTCATGCGATACTAGGAGTTTGGCGAATGGATGTTTGCCAGAAATCACTAGAGGAAACTCCTTGTCAAAGGGTAATTGAGAGTTGTGGAGCCTACCACCAACTCTTAGCAGTCCCTCGGAATCCAGAAAGAGATTCAGGGATATCAAAGCAGAAGATTGTTTCACAGGCTTGCTCTGTGACAACAGTTTAAGTTCGTCAGGAAATGACTCGCGTTGGGAGAACCTGGCAAGCCTTACAATAGATGCTTGCAGTTCATCTGTAGAGAGGGGACCAGAAAGACGATCAGCCTTAGGGGCTCGCGCATTGTTATGAAAACGAAAGCAATAAGCTATAACTCGTTGTAAGCGAGCAAAGCTTGAATACTGATTGAACGGAAATGGTTCAATAGAGGTTACAGGAAGACTCTGAACTTCTTTTTTGAATTCTGGAAGCTCAGCACGAACATGTTTGGAAGTAGGCCAAGAGGCCTCACCTTCGCTTAGCCAGGTGGGACCATGCCACCAAAGGCTCAATTCTTTCAAACCTAAAGGGGTGATTCTCCTAGTGAGAAGATCAGCAGGATTAGACGTTGTGGGAACATGCCGCCAAGTGGCATCAGAGGTGAGTTGCTGAACATCAGCAACTCTGTTGCACACAAAGGTCTTAAGAAGATTTGGACTGGTTTTCAACCATCCTAGCACTATTGTGGAATCTGTCCACAGACCGATTCTAGATATGGGCAAATCAAGTGCCTTTATGACTTGCACGGAAAGTTTGCTTAGAAGAACAGCTCCGCAGAGCTCGAGCTTCCGGATTGTCAAGGGCTTTAAAAAGGCTACCTTGGCCTTGGAACAGAGAAGGTGAACCTGTACTTCCCCTTCCTGATTCTTGGAAAGTAGGTATATCGACGCACCGTAACTATTGTTAGAGGCGTCGCAGAAACCATGGAGCTCTATCCCGACCAAGCTCCGACAGAGGACGTGACGAGGAATTGCTAAGTCATTGAGCATGAGAAGCTCACTGCGATAGGTTAACCATTTTTCTTGTATGGCCTTAGGAACGGGTTCATCCCAATCCAGCTTTTCCATCCAAAGCTGTTGCAAAAGAACCTTGGCACCCATGGTGCATGGACTTAGAAGACCCAACGGGTCGAATATCTGCGATATTTCAGACAAGATGCTACGCTTCGTAGCCTTACTACTTGTAGAATTTGAAATATGGGATATTTCAGGCAAGATGCTACGCGTGGTAGCCTTACTACTTGCAGAATCTGAAATATTCTCTACTGATAAGAATCTTTTCTGAGCGATTTGCAATGAATCACCCAATACCTCTACAGGTTCCTTGAGAGGGATAGAGACAACGAATCGACCATTCGCTTCTCGTTGAGTATTTTGCACGAAATGTGCCTCACAGGCGTTCTCTTCATTTGTGCGGACCTTTTCCTCTGGGTAATGTTCGAGTTGCCAAAACCTAGCAATGGGGTCAGAAGCATCCTCGATCGTGCCAAGATTGCACTGTACAGGGTACGCAGAAGGAGGGCCTGTAGGGCCAGAAACAATCCAACCAAAACGAGTCTTTTGGAGGATGGGTAGATTTGGGCCTAGACCAATTTGTCCAATATAAAGGAGCTGCCAGAAAATGGGCGAACCAATCAGAATGTCGATGGTGCCCGGTTGGTCGTAGGACAGATCTGATAACTTGATGTTATCAGGAACCTTGAAACTGTTTCGCTGGACGCGAAAACTTGGGGTTGTACCTGTAATCTCATCGAGAACAAGACAGGATAGACCAATACTGTACGAGGTGTGAGGGGCTTGCAGCTTGATATCACACCTAGCTTTGATTTGAGAAGTAGCTTTACTTAAGCCAGAAACAGTAACGTTGACTTCGCGAGTTGGAAGCTTCAACCTTTTACACAAATCTGAACGTATGAAGTTCGATTGGGAACCGCACAACATGAGGCGTACCATCATCAGCGATGAGTTTAGCGGTAGCCGTAGGTAAGAGTACCTGCAAAGCATTCGAACAGAATGCAGAAATCGATTGATTTAGCTCAACAGGGGTTTCTGCTGACACTGCAGATCCTGGTTGACTAGAAGAAGCGTTCTGAGGCTTATCCTCATGAAGAAGGGTGTTGTGCCTTGATTTGCACTTTCTACACGTATGTTTGGAGCTACAGAGGCTCGATAGGTGACCCTGAGTTAGGCAATTAAAGCATACGCGGAGCTCTTTTGCCTTTGACTTTCTGTCAAGAACAGACAGCTTGACAAACTTATCGCATTTGTACAAGGAATGAGATCCTTTACAAAGTGGACACGAAGGGGTACCTGACACAAATGATTTCGAATGTACCTTGGAAGACTTTTCGGGTACAAGCTTAATATTTTTTACCTCTAGAGTTTCTAGAAGATTTGCTGTATTTTGTAAGAATTCCTTGAACTCATCAAGATTAGGCAGGTCAGAACTTGACCGGTTTCTAAGGACCTCCCATTCACGAAATGTAGTGGGGTCCAGTTTTTTAGAAACTACATAAATTATAACAAAATCAAGAAGCTCGCTTTCGGTAGCTAATGATTTGATTGCTGCAAAATGTTTGAATAACATATCGCTAATCGTACGTAATTTAGTTGCAGATTCCTTACTGCAAGATTCAAGCTCGAAAATAGCCTTGAGGTGGTTATGAACCAGAATTTTTGGATCATTGTATCGATTGCACAATGCCTCCCAAGCTAGAGTATAATTACCCGCAGTAAACTCTAAACTTTTTATAATTTGGCTTGCATCACCCTGTAAACTAGCCTTTAAGTAATGCAGCTTTTGAATATTAGTTAACGCTTGATTCTCATGAATTAAACTAATAAAAATCTCACGAAATTCCAGCCATTCTGACACGTTCCCTGAATATTTGGGAATCGAAATGGTAGGAAGGCGTACAGCTCGATTATTGCAATGTGAACTGCAATTTGAATGCGTTGATCTTACGCTAGCGTTAGGAGATCCAGAACGATCTGGTGCAACATCAGACTGTTTGTTGTATTCATTAATCAAACATTCAGCTTGTGAAACTGCAAGAAAATAAGAGTCTTCAAATTCGACTTGTTGCTGCATTTCAGATTCTACATCCTTACTGTTTTCTAAAATTTGCTCATGAACTGCATAATATTCTGATAACACGGCGGCTATAGCATCCAATCTTTTCTGCAATTGAACAATCTGAGCGCTAGATAAAAATTGATCTTCATCGTGAACTATTTGCAAAGATTGCACGTAATTTGAGAAACGCGTAAACTTGCCCTTGATAGAGCCACGTGCTCTTACAAGTGGATCCATAATTGTTGAAATTAAAACAACTTAAGGATGAAAACTGTTCGTACGCCACTGGCGTGAATTTTGTACGCTTCTGGTACGCGGACCCAACGGGTCAACTATCTGTGATATTTCAGGCAAGATGCTACGCGTGGTAGCCTTACTACTTGCACAATCTGAAATATTCTTTAATGATAAAACCTTTCGCACGCCTCTGGTACGGAATTTTGTTTACAACGCAGACAGCGCTTGATAACAACGCGAGAAACTTGTCGCTAACGACGCAGAAAACGACCCTGGTACAACGCGAGATGATTCACTTGTGACTGCTTCGACTGCAGTATGAAACATGCAGGGGATATCGCTAACAAACGTAATAGCTTGGCATTTCACGCAATTAAAAATGTTTATATGACTCATAAACCATTTGTTTACGCAATAATACGCAGCTGAAATTATGCACATGTATAACACAGATGATAGAAAACCAAATATTCATGCATAGGAAATCACAAAAAAGGGAACTTAGGCTTACATTGATATTGGTGTATGTGCCGCCTTGCCGGTTTTCCTCGTTGCTGTGGTTCGTACTACCGTCTCGTCTGCAGCTGGAATGCACACGTGCACGAACTTGGCGCCAAACTCGGCGTTTGGCTATCTCGCTCTCACGTTGATAGCACCGTCTGCTGTCTTCCTTCCTCTCGTTATGGGCACCGCATGTGCCCTCTTCGTTCCACGCGTTGCGGCGAATATGGAACGCTGCTCCTTGCGGTTGATTGCATGCAATGCAATACACAACTGAATATGCTTTTGTACTTGCCGATGACCAATGTTGTCGAATGCTGTCGCTGTTGATTGGACTCGCAATGACCTAATGTGGTTTAATCCTGGCTCTGTAGGACCATGTTGGGGGAGCTTCCCACTTTTCCTTTATATGGAAATTTATGGTTGCAGGCTCGATTCGATATTTTAGTGGACTGTATGAATTGTAGGTTTCACTGAATAAATACACTCGTTGAAAGCCGGAAATATGTTACTTTATTAGCAATAAACAACACATTGAACGCTTGAACATTTACAAAGAATTAGCTTTCGCGTGCGGACCGGTTCGCATGCTGCCACGTTGACAGATGGAACGTGAGTGAGTTTTTAGAATCGGAAGCCGGCCCGGCAGTCTACTGCGCACAGTATGAATTCAGAATACAAGAGAGGCGGCAAAAGTTTATAAAGTCCTTAACATACCGCCCGCCTTGGAAAGGGTAACCTTTCAAATAAAACAGTACAGAGTTGACATGTAAAAGCTAGAGTAAAACATGTAACATGAACACACATATATACAAAGCATAATAGTACATGGATCTTAATCTAGTACAAGAAAACCCGAACAATGGGGAGCCAAAAGGCTATACGAAAACTGCGCTGAACGCTAACGCATTAGTTCACAACACTAGGTAGCGGGCACAATTTGGCGAAGGATCGCTTCACGATCCCTGACACAGTGTTCACTGACGCCACACGCGTAACGCCGTCAAGGCCAAGGTGCAGCTCGGTGACCCGGCCTAACCTCCACTTCAGAGGGGGTAGATTGTCATCCTTGATGAGGACCATGGAACCATGCTGGAGGTCCGAAGTGTGTGTGCGCCATTTGGTGCGCTGTTGGAGTTCCGAGATGTACTCTTTACTACATCTTTTCCATACATTCTGATGAAGCTGTTGTATTCTTTGGTATTTAGACAGCCGAGACTCGGCTATCTCAGTAACGTTGGGATCAGGCAGTGACACCAACGGACGACCAATCAGGAAATGAGCAGGAGTCAAAGGCTGAAGGTCGTTTGGATCAGAGGACAAAGGAGACAGGGGTCGGGAGTTTAAGGTCGCTTCCACCTGTGCCAGCAAAGTGCTAAATTCATCATAATTTAGACTAGCGTTACCTATAACGCGACGTATGTGATGTTTGGAGGACTTGATTCCGGCCTCCCACAATCCGCCAAAGTGGGGACTGTGCGCGGGTATAAAATGCCAAGCTACTCCGTCGTTCGCGACTGATTCGGAAATAGAAGGGTTTTGTTCCGCGAGAAAATTGCCTAATTCGATTAACTCGGAATTAGCGCCTACAAAGTTAGTGCCGTTGTCTGAGTAGACATGGAGCGGTTTGCCTCGTCGAGCCACAAACCGGCGAAAAGCCATTAAGAAGGTTTCAGTAGAAAGATCAGCGACCAATTCAAGGTGCACTGCCTTTGTGACGAAACAAACGAATAGACAAAGGTAGGACTTTACTAGTTTAGAACTTCGTCCCTTGCGATCCTTTATCATGAAAGGTCCACCATAATCAATACCAGTCGTATGAAATGGGGGCGATGATTGAGTACGAGAGGCTGGCAGGTCTCCCATTATGGGTTCAGTTAACTTAGGAGAGAATCTAAAACACCGTAAGCATTGATGAACCACTTGCTTGACGATATTTCTGCCAGAGGTGATCCAATATCGTTCTCTGAGATTAGCTAACAGCATTTGAGGTCCGGCATGGAGAAGCCGAAGATGCTCATGCGATACTAGGAGTTTGGCGAATGGATGTTTGCCAGAAATCACTAGAGGAAACTCCTTGTCAAAGGGTAATTGAGAGTTGTGGAGCCTACCACCAACTCTTAGCAGTCCCTCGGAATCCAGAAAGAGATTCAGGGATATCAAAGCAGAAGATTGTTTCACAGGCTTGCTCTGTGACAACAGTTTAAGTTCGTCAGGAAATGACTCGCGTTGGGAGAACCTGGCAAGCCTTACAATAGATGCTTGCAGTTCATCTGTAGAGAGGGGACCAGAAAGACGATCAGCCTTAGGGGCTCGCGCATTGTTATGAAAACGAAAGCAATAAGCTATAACTCGTTGTAAGCGAGCAAAGCTTGAATACTGATTGAACGGAAATGGTTCAATAGAGGTTACAGGAAGACTCTGAACTTCTTTTTTGAATTCTGGAAGCTCAGCACGAACATGTTTGGAAGTAGGCCAAGAGGCCTCACCTTCGCTTAGCCAGGTGGGACCATGCCACCAAAGGCTCAATTCTTTCAAACCTAAAGGGGTGATTCTCCTAGTGAGAAGATCAGCAGGATTAGACGTTGTGGGAACATGCCGCCAAGTGGCATCAGAGGTGAGTTGCTGAACATCAGCAACTCTGTTGCACACAAAGGTCTTAAGAAGATTTGGACTGGTTTTCAACCATCCTAGCACTATTGTGGAATCTGTCCACAGACCGATTCTAGATATGGGCAAATCAAGTGCCTTTATGACTTGCACGGAAAGTTTGCTTAGAAGAACAGCTCCGCAGAGCTCGAGCTTCCGGATTGTCAAGGGCTTTAAAAAGGCTACCTTGGCCTTGGAACAGAGAAGGTGAACCTGTACTTCCCCTTCCTGATTCTTGGAAAGTAGGTATATCGACGCACCGTAACTATTGTTAGAGGCGTCGCAGAAACCATGGAGCTCTATCCCGACCAAGCTCCGACAGAGGACGTGACGAGGAATTGCTAAGTCATTGAGCATGAGAAGCTCACTGCGATAGGTTAACCATTTTTCTTGTATGGCCTTAGGAACGGGTTCATCCCAATCCAGCTTTTCCATCCAAAGCTGTTGCAAAAGAACCTTGGCACCCATGGTGCATGGACTTAGAAGACCCAACGGGTCGAATATCTGCGATATTTCAGACAAGATGCTACGCTTCGTAGCCTTACTACTTGTAGAATTTGAAATATGGGATATTTCAGGCAAGATGCTACGCGTGGTAGCCTTACTACTTGCAGAATCTGAAATATTCTCTACTGATAAGAATCTTTTCTGAGCGATTTGCAATGAATCACCCAATACCTCTACAGGTTCCTTGAGAGGGATAGAGACAACGAATCGACCATTCGCTTCTCGTTGAGTATTTTGCACGAAATGTGCCTCACAGGCGTTCTCTTCATTTGTCCGGACCTTTTCCTCTGGGTAATGTTCGAGTTGCCAAAACCTAGCAATGGGGTCAGAAGCATCCTCGATCGTGCCAAGATTGCACTGTACAGGGTACGCAGAAGGAGGGCCTGTAGGGCCAGAAACAATCCAACCAAAACGAGTCTTTTGGAGGATGGGAAGATTTGGGCCTAGACCAATTTGTCCAATACAAAGGAGCTGCCAGAAAATGGGCGAACCAATCAGAATGTCGATGGTGCCCGGTTGGTTGTAGGACAGATCTGATAACTTGATGTTATCAGGAACCTTGAAACTGTTTCGCTGGACGCGAAAACTTGGGGTTGTACCTGTAATCTCATCGAGAACAAGACAGGATAGACCAATACTGTACGAAGTGTGAGGGGCTTGCAGCTTGATATCACACCTAGCTTTGATTTGAGAAGTAGCTTTACTTAAGCCAGAAACAGTAACGTTGACTTCGCGAGTTGGAAGCTTCAACCTTTTACACAAATCTGAACGTATGAAGTTCGATTGGGAACCGCACAACATGAGGCGTACCATCATCAGCGATGAGTTTAGCGGTAGCCGTAGGTAAGAGTACCTGCAAAGCATTCGAACAGAATGCAGAAATCGATTGATTTAGCTCAACAGGGGTTTCTGCTGACACTGCAGATCCTGGTTGACTAGAAGAAGCGTTCTGAGGCTTATCCTCATGAAGAAGGGTGTTGTGCCTTGATTTGCACTTTCTACACGTATGTTTGGAGCTACAGAGGCTCGATAGGTGACCCTGAGTTAGGCAATTAAAGCATACGCGGAGCTCTTTTGCCTTTGACTTTCTGTCAAGAACAGACAGCTTGACAAACTTATCGCATTTGTACAAGGAATGAGATCCTTTACAAAGTGGACACGAAGGGGTACCTGACACAAATGATTTCGAATGTACCTTGGAAGACTTTTCGGGTACAAGCTTAATATTTTTTACCTCTAGAGTTTCTAGAAGATTTGCTGTATTTTGTAAGAATTCCTTGAACTCATCAAGATTAGGCAGGTCAGAACTTGACCGGTTTCTAAGGACCTCCCATTCACGAAATGTAGTGGGGTCCAGTTTTTTAGAAACTACATAAATTATAACAAAATCAAGAAGCTCGCTTTCGGTAGCTAATGATTTGATTGCTGCAAAATGTTTGAATAACATATCGCTAATCGTACGTAATTTAGTTGCAGATTCCTTACTGCAAGATTCAAGCTCGAAAATAGCCTTGAGGTGGTTATGAACCAGAATTTTTGGATCATTGTATCGATTGCACAATGCCTCCCAAGCTAGAGTATAATTACCCGCAGTAAACTCTAAACTTTTTATAATTTGGCTTGCATCACCCTGTAAACTAGCCTTTAAGTAATGCAGCTTTTGAATATTAGTTAACGCTTGATTCTCATGAATTAAACTAATAAAAATCTCACGAAATTCCAGCCATTCTGACATGTTCCCTGAATATTTGGGAATCGAAATGGTAGGAAGGCGTACAGCTCGATTATTGCAATGTGAACTGCAATTTGAATGCGTTGATCTTACGCTACCGTTAGGAGATCCAGAACGATCTGGTGCAACATCAGACTGTTTGTTGTATTCATTAATCAAACATTCAGCTTGTGAAACTGCAAGAAAATAAGAGTCTTCAAATTCGACTTGTTGCTGCATTTCAGATTCTACATCCTTACTGTTTTCTAAAATTTGCTCATGAACTGCATAATATTCTGATAACACGGCGGCTATAGCATCCAATCTTTTCTGCAATTGAACAATCTGGGCGCTAGATAAAAATTGATCTTCATCGTGAACTATTTGCAAAGATTGCACGTAATTTGAGAAACGCGTAAGCTTGGCCTTGATAGAGCCACGTGCTCTTACAAGCGGATCCATAATTGTTGAAATTAAAACAACTTAAGGATGAAAACTGTTCGTACGCCACTGGCGTGAATTTTGTACGCTTCTGGTACGCGGACCCAACGGGTCAACTATCTGTGATATTTCAGGCAAGATGCTACGCGTGGTAGCCTTACTACTTGCACAATCTGAAATATTCTTTAATGATAAAACCTTTCGCACGCCTCTGGTACGGAATTTTGTTTACAACGCAGACAGCGCTTGATAACAACGCGAGAAACTTGTCGCTAACGACGCAGAAAACGACCCTGGTACAACGCGAGATGATTCACTTGTGACTGCTTCGACTGCAGTATGAAACATGCAGGGGATATCGCTAACAAACGTAATAGCTTGGCATTTCACGCAATTAAAAATGTTTATATGACTCATAAACCATTTGTTTACGCAATAATACGCAGCTGAAATTATGCACATGTATAACACAGATGATAGAAAACCAAATATTCATGCATAGGAAATCACAAAAAAGGGAACTTAGGCTTACATTGATATTGGTGTATGTGCCGCCTTGCCGGTTTTCCTCGTTGCTGTGGTTTGTACTACCGTCTCGTCTGCAGCTGGAATGCACACGTGCACGAACTTGGCGCCAAACTCGGCGTTTGGCTATCTCGCTCTCACGTTGATAGCACCGTCTGCTGTCTTCCTTCCTCTCGTTATGGGCACCGCATGTGCCCTCTTCGTTCCACGCGTTGCGGCGAATATGGAACGCTGCTCCTTGCGGTTGATTGCATGCAATGCAATACACAACTGAATATGCTTTTGTACTTGCCGATGACCAATGTTGTCGAATGCTGTCGCTGTTGATTGGACTCGCAATGACCTAATGTGGTTTAATCCTGGCTCTGTAGGACCATGTTGGGGGAGCTTCCCACTTTTCCTTTATATGGAAATTTATGGTTGCAGGCTCGATTCGATATTTTAGTGGACTGTATGAATTGTAGGTTTCACTGAATAAATACACTCGTTGAAAGCCGGAAATATGTTACTTTATTAGCAATAAACAACACATTGAACGCTTGAACATTTACAAAGAATTAGCTTTCGCGTGCGGACCGGTTCGCATGCTGCCACGTTGACAGATGGAACGTGAGTGAGTTTTTAGAATCGGAAGCCGGCCCGGCAGTCTACTGCGCACAGTATGAATTCAGAATACAAGAGAGGCGGCAAAAGTTTATAAAGTCCTTAACACTTCCCTTTGACATATGAACGCGTCCAAAATGCCTAGTTGTATGTCTTTGAGCATGAGAAATTCAAAAATACACTGTACAGAAACGTTGTTTAAGTTTTTTTAAGATGGCAGCTAAAATGACGCCATCATCCTTATACTCCTTTTTGAGGTTAAAACGAGTGTGACGTGTCTCGATAGATGTTTTCAAACAATGGGATTCAAACAACATTTGAACTAAACTTTAATTAAAATATTTTCGAAAATGAAACTTCTTTTTACTCCTTAGCATAGCGAAGTCACCAGACCGAAACCCAGCCTTGACTTCGAGTGGCAACTGATTCATGTCATGTAGACAGAGAGGGACTTCAAGTAGTTCCCATGATCATACAAAACTATGTAAGGGAGCATGTATGAAAGACCCTTTTCGTAGACTTTTCCATCGATCACTTTAGTCACTCAGCCTTTCGTCATCAAACCACTCGCCACCCACAAGTCTCCAAGGCCACTGCCTGACATATGCTTCCCTATCACCTGCATAAAATTGAGAGTGATGTGAAACCCGCCCATTAGGAGGACTATAAGATTTTGGAAGGGTTGTTATGCCCAACGGAGCCCAACAAGTTTGTAATACACTGCTTGATTAGCTGTAAGAACGACACGTTTCTTGCCAAGTCTTTCTGCTAATAAGATGCATCTTAAAAGAACACTGTCGCAGGTTGATAACTCCTGCGCAGGGTTGAGGATTAAGGGTAGGAAGCCCATAGCAGAAACATCTCCTCACTCACATCTGCCAATAACAAATGTTAGATCCTCTGTCCTAGAATCCAGCACTGCTTTCGGCATTGCCTCAAAGTGAAGGATTCAAAGTAGTATACCACAATTCATCTACTGGCTCATCAAAGTGCGGCTCCTGCTTGTCAAAAAATAAAACAGCTGGCAGTTCATTTAATTCTTTGCGAATTGGAAGAGTGAAGTATCAGCACCTTTTCTCTGAAATGCAACCATTTGTGTCGTATGAAAGGTTTTTTTCCCATGAGGAGTGTCAGTTAAAATGTTAATGTTGTCAGCAGTGACGTGAAGAATAGGACCAGCATCTTCTAAATCGGAGAAACGTTTGAAGGTCAGAGGAACAATCGCACCAGTTTCTTTATTAAAACTTCAAGGACAGAGCAGCCAAGCTGCAATCAGCCTGCAAAACATTGGTGTAGGTCATATAATGACCTGCCTCATGCAATAAATTGACCAGTTTCTTGCTTCTTGTGGCCTGATGAACTGTCAGAGCTAGACCAATATGTTTTGGTGTTAATTTCTTTCCCTTACCGACAATCTACACTATATCCTGTGCTATAGATATTCCGACATCACAGATTAAAGTTGGAATTTTCTCCCGACATTCTTCGTCATCACTGTCACGTGCATCATCTAGGTCACCACACAAGGTGTCCAAAATATCTGCTCCATTCAACAGAACATTCATGAAAAGACGCAAGGAAACCAGCACTATTTTTGTGCATGTTTCCTTTGAAATTTCAAAACCCGATTAACTAGGCCATGATAATAGTTTGTCTCTAATTTTCAAAGCAGCATGCACCATAGTTTCAAATTCACTGTCCTGGCTGGCTTGAAACTAGGCATCTGCTTGACTTCATCTTCATAGAAGTGATCAGCAGCTAGTGTCCCACTTCTGCCTATTGGAAGCGACAGCATCTGACGTTCACTGACTCTACGGTTAAAAGACTGGAAAAACTGAAACATATCTCCCACCCTTTCTTCTAGCTTACTTTTAAATGTTGAACGTCTTGACTGAAATGACAAGGGAACGACAACGTCGATAGTGCTTCCTATTTCCTTGTACCTATTCCATACATCATCCAATGTCAACAACTGTACAAAAAATAAATAAATCAATAAAACCGTTTTCTACGAAGTACATAGCCTAACATTTACGTATACAACATCGCGGTACTTGTCTGATCGAGGAAGAAACCGACTCGCAGTTCTTTACAGACTTGTATAGAAGGATGGTTTTCCTTTCGATTGTTTGCCTCAGTAGCTTTCCAGGTCTCTTTTAACTAGTGGTGACTCAACAAACAGGAACTGTGATACTTTTCTTCTGCAGTTATCAAATCTCCTACTGCACTAATCATGACATGCAGCTTGTAGTAAAAATTAAACAAGTCCATAACTTTCTCATTCATATTTGTTGTCATTATGAGCTTCAATCTTTCCTTTCTTTTTTCCTTCTGACAAAACAAGCATTTGTCCCAGTCAGTTTCTTCTGTCCTTGATCGAGTCATTAAATTGTTATAGTTATTAACGCCATAAGGCCGTTAGTAAGCATCTAACAAACGAGGATGAGTTTGTGGCCGAGGCCATCAGGACGAGGCTAATGAATTTATCCGAGTTAGTTAGATGTGATAACGGCCGTATGTCGTTGAATACTTTTTATAACACCTACAAAAATTGAAATTTTAGCGTAATTTAAATTAAAAAGTTAAATAGTATTAGTAACGGCTGTTAGAAAACTCGTCTTATCAGAGTCATCTATGAAACAATATTACGTTTGGCAATACTGAAATATATTGTTGGTGACACTGTAAGTCTATGTCAAATTCGATGTCAGTAGGTTAGGTTTTGCGTCAGTTTTGACACAGACTGACGCAAAACCTAACCTGCTAACCTCGAATTTGACATAGACTTACAGTGTCACCAACTATACATTTCAGTATTGCCAATGTTACTGTTTTGTTATTTCTTAACGGCCTAGGCTGTTAAGTGTATAACAACCATGGCTGTTATGGGGAACTTTTCAGTCAGTTTGACAGTTCTGTTATTATCAAATAACAAGTAGGTGTTTTTTAGTATTGTCATTTGCTTCTTTAGTTTTTAAATTTAGTCAGCAGAAGTAAAAGTGGCATAACAGACTAATCAATGCTTTTTTCAGTGTATTTTTGAATTCCTCGTGCTCAAAAACATACAACTGGACATTTTGGACGCGTTCCTATGTCAAAGGGGGGCTTTACAGCGCCGATTTCGGGTTTTGGGCGCTATATTGGCCGCCATCTTGGATATCTCACTTCCAGTCAGAATTTCGCTTGGACAACCGGCATTTTCGGATTCAGCAGGGTCGAAATAGGGGAAAAAGACCTTTTGCCCAAAAGTAATATAAAATGCTTCTAAAACTAAAACGGAGAGCTTTTTTCGATTTTGCGACTAGACTATTATGGCTAACTTACGCTGCCGGTGCTTGGTGCGCGACGACTGTTACCTTCAGGTTGGTTACCGACCAGCGGCTCGGATGTTAGTCGCCTTGCGATGCCGCGGAGTTCTGCATGATGCTCTAGGCTTGCCGAGAGGACTGCTACGGGGAGAAAAAGACGCTTCCTTGTCAGGTGAGCAGTTTACTGGCTTAATTATTAAAAGTTTGTTTAACAGCTGTTTGTGCAAATTATGTTTTTGCAAGGTTGATGAGTAATTGCTAGTAATTTATGTTTACCCATGATGGGTTTACATACCTATCCACCAGAATATTTCTCCCACCTTACAGACTTAGAGGAAAATATCAGCTAGATTTATATGTTTAACAATGTGAAACTAAAAACATTTTTGTCAAGACACATTGAAAATTGTATTGTTAAAACTAGGTAAAACACGTAACGTTTCGCTAAACTACAGTTAGCTTCTTCAGACAGTTTTCAATAAACTAGGACAATGTTGATATAACGTGATTAACAATCTGTTATTAATCGTCTTAAAGTTTTTGTTAAATGGTAAGTGAAACGATTTGTAGTAATATGGAAAGAACTTCTCTTACTAAATCATTTAAGAACTTTTCAAAGGTATTTTCCTTAGTTTTGGGATTGAGTCCTGGTGTTTGAAATTAATTAACAAGTATTAGCACTTCTTTGACCTTTTTTATTGTTGTTGTCGGCGATATACTTGTAGTAATATGATATTATTTTATGATACAATCATTAACTGTATAAACACTGCCATATATTAAATTGTGTTTCAAGATTCACAAGATTGTTTAAGTGTAATTTGAAAAGTTTAAAAGTTTCTTTCTATGTATAAACTCAATCGTTTCGAGATTCAAAGAGAGCCTGTATTCGTCTAGAATTTTTTCAAAAAATTTATTCTTGCAATACTGCAAAATGATGAGAGGAGATATTCAAGTAGTTTAGTTGTTTTTGTGTTAAGACGAAATAATTTATCTTCAATGCAAGTAGGCGTCAAGGTATCCATTAAACGTTGTTCTCTGATTACTGATGAATGGCGAAACCGTTTACGGATTAAAATAGATTTTAAAGAATCAAAGGCAGACGAGTTTGTTTTGGTAATGATCAGTTAACGGAATTAATACAATTTGTAAGTAGTCCATGACCTCGATGGCATTTGCTGGTTTTTTTTCCTTTTTTATTGAAAACTGTCTGAAGAAGCTAACTGTAGCTTAGCGAAACGTTACGTGTTTTTACCTATTTTTAACAATAAAATTTTTAATGTGTCTTGACAAAAATGTTTTTAGTTTCACTTTGTTAAACATATAAATCTAGCTGATATTTTTCTCTAAATCTGTAAGGTGGGAGAAATTTCTCATGATGTTTTATCGGACTTCTTCCACTGTCTTGGGTTACCACTAGGCTGGTGGTCTAGTGACAGACTCGTAATCACAGCGATCGGTGGTCCCGGGTTCAAACACCGGGGTAAGCATAAGTGTACGTGAAAATACGTACAAAAAATCAGTCCTTCTCAGGACTAATCAAGAGTTCATTCACCTGAGGACGACAGTAGATCAAAAGCTCCTGAAACGTCGTGTGATAAACACCCAAGACAGTGGGAAAAGTCCGTTAAAACATGTCATAATAGACCACTGTTAAAAATGACATCATTCAGATAACAAGAGCAATTTCTCAATTTGAATAATATGACCTTAGCCAGTTTGTTTCTGCTCCTATTTACATTTAATTGGTCTATCTGGAAATGTATTGTATGCACTGTCAAACTATTTAATTATTTAGGTATTACTGCTTAGACATGCTCCATCCGCGAAGTTGATTTCTTCCAATTGTTCGGTTAACCTCTCCTATAATCCTCTGGGTTATTTTATAACCTTTCTCCTAGCTGTATCTAGAACATTGACCTTGGACGGATTTTTTACTTACCCTTGTGTATTACTGGATATTCATAACCTCTTTAAGTATCTTCATAAGGTTTATTATAGTATTTTAAATTGTATTTCACTCTTGTTTAAAGTTTTTCACATGAATTTTCTGCTGAAGGAGTTGAACGTTTTTTCGAAGTCTGCGAACGATAAGTATGAGGAATACTGATATTATGTACTTTGTGCACACATGAACGTACCTTGTTCCTTCCCGAATTTGTTGTCAACTACATATCTTCAATATGTTTCTGGTAGGTATTTTACCTAGTACCGATACCAAAGTGATGCCTCTCCAATTGTTTCATAATGGAAGGTCTCCCTTTTTGGAGAAATTTACCATCAGACCTTTCTTCCAATTTTCTGGTAGGGTATCTTCTTCCTACATCTGCATCATTAAATGATAGATCATGCTTGCGTTGATCCGGAGCAATATTGTACACTCCAGGTGGTTTCCCGTTTTTAAGCTCTTTAACATAATTTAGTATTTCAGCTTTAAAGGATGGTTAGCACCTTCTTCATTTGGTTCTTCTTTAATGTATCCTGTTTCTCTATTTATTAGTTCCTCGAAATACTCCTTCTATCTTTCTAGCTGCCTCTTTCGAGTTTTTTACCAGCTTTTTGGTGATTTTATACAAATCCTTGGTATTACCTGTTGCTTCTTCTGCTGCCATAGCTAGATTTAATGTCCATAGTACTGCATCTTTTTTGAAACCCCGCTTTACTACCCTGTGTTTTGCATTGTACTTTTCAGTAGCTCTTCTGATTTTTTCCACTCGTATTGCTTCTTCTCTTTTCTCTTTTAATCGTCTTTCCTTCTGCACCTTTAATCAGATATCCATGGCGACTTGTTTTTCTTCTTGCATCGTAGTACTTATTTACTGGTTTTCTCTATCACTTCCTTGATCTTACTCTATCTAATAACGAACCTCTTAATTTCTTACCCATGAACATGATCAATCTGATTCTTTGTTACTCCATTCGGTGCTCTCCAAGTTGTTTTATGGCATTATATATGTAAGAATAGAGTGATCCCGATCCTTAGTTCATTATTTACACTCTTTCTCTATAACCCTTTCCACTTCAGTATTATCCTGCCCTACTCTGGCATTCATGTCCCCAGTTGGGGTGTCTATACCTTGTTTCTTTAAGACTTGCATTACCATTTCTGGTGCTGGTCAACCATAAAACCCCTCTTCAGCTTCATTTATTGTGGCGTAGTGTTGTACTATAGATATAGGCTTATATATCTTTTGACCGAGAAATTATCAGATGTAGAGAAAAGATTAGCGATCTTAATACAAAAAGCAAAGTAAACTAGAACATAAACGAAGAGAAAAATTAAACGTGTTTTAGAGTTATAGAGTGAGTTGAGCAGTTCCAATAACTGGCAGTCTAGTTTCAAAAAAAGTTGGGAGATTAAGGGGCACAACAAAGGATAAGAAAGGCAAAATGGGTTAAGGATATTTTAGAGTAAAGTAAAGCATGTATTGTAATAGTACCATCGCTTAAGATGGGGTTTTAAATAAAATATAAAATTTATAATTAAGGCAAGGATTACTACACTTTATGAAATGAAAGTTTCAATTAAGAAATTGCCTGTCAAACTCAGGGCAAAATAAAAGAATGTAATATAATTACCAAAAATAAATGGTTTATTGGTCTTTCCTTATTTTATCTATTTGCAATAAATTTAGGGCTTAGCTCCGGTGAACATGAAACAATTCTTAACTCAGGGGGTCAGTAGCCAACTTTGTATGACCAATAATTTGTTGTATGACAATTACTTTCTGATATTAGGGCAAATATACTGTTCCCAACTGACAGTTAAATAACCTCTAAATTTAGTGCAGTAAACAAGATGATCGTCAGTGCAAAAATAGCGTAAAATTGCATTTTAAACACCAAAATGGCAAGAATGCATCAGATAAATACGATTAATTCTGTGACGTATTAACGGCTAACGCCGTTTTGTTTCTAGTATGACGCAAACCCACGCGTGATTTGCTTTTGTTCAATTTCCGGCAAAACCTGCAACTGCCGCCTTCATTCGCACTTTTTAGAGACGCCAGTTAATTTATTCAAAGCTCGATGGATCAGGGACTCTGGAAACACGTTGAACTTCTCGGGAAAGGTCTATTCTTTACGAACCCCAGTTTCTACGAGGCTACTGCTCCTAATTTTAATAAAATCCTACCTTTTTTGAAGAGGTGCTCCGCTGTTGGTTCGCACACTGGAAGAACGCCATGGCAAATACTCGCTTGGAAGTGGCTTGCTGGTTCCAATTCTTCTACCCAGGGATAGCTGTAAGCCTCCTCTCCATCTAGCACAAAAATATCTGCCTTCCGATGTCTGGAACTGCCTCAAAATCGTCATCGAAGTAGGCTCGCACTTAACGACGCACCAGGTGAAAACTTGCTGGCCTAATTGCACTATCTTGGGAGCTCCTACACTTGGGAAAATTACACCCCCAGATGCCCAGTTAATTGGTGAATCACTTTAACACGAAACTGGTATCACAAATGACTTTTTCTTCACAATTTAATACAATAAATGTGGAGCTCAATTTGCCACAACATGAAAAATTTAAGCTTGTCTGATTCCTTATGACAATTGACTGCCTCGTAACTAAGCAACTAGATTTACAATTGTTTAAAAGAAATTAGGTTTGATTACATGTTTGAACTTATGGACTACAGTTTTGGTGTCATGTCTTTGCATTTTCACTAAATTATCCTTTTCTTGGAATAAATGTCACCACACTTTGCTCTGCTTTTAATTTTCACTTTGGTTTATAATGCACTGATACACTTGAGTTCTTTTAGCATCTCACTAATTGTCTCTCGATCGGTTTCCTTACATTTTTCCATTGCTCTATTCAGGGCCGTAACTAGGTAGGCCGAGTAGGCACCCGCCTACAGGCGCAAGGGGCAAAGGGCGCCAAAATAGCACTAGAAAAAGTAATTTCTTTCGTACTAAAAAAAAGTAAACTACTTTGTAATATTAACGATTTTAGTCCAAATAATGCTACTTATAATAATGCGAATTGCCCCCAATCTGGTCGATACATTACATTGCCTTGTGTAACTTGCAAAGGAAATGTTGTATGTCTACCAGATTGTAACAGCGTTTATTTTATAGTTCTCACTTATATCAATCAAAACATTAGAATTATTATTTTGTTAGCCCACTGCATACGTGGCCTTATTCTAATTATTAAAATGTTTGTATTTTTAAAACAATGTAATACAGCAGTGGCGACAAACTAACTTAAATTTTTAACAACTGTTAAAGCGGGTCTACTGATATTACATCTACATTCACTGCTTTAGGCTCATCACTGATACAGTGGTCCATTACAACAATCAGCAGAACACCACAGACCGATCTTGAGAGCTTACTTGTTCCACTACTATAGCATTTTTCGCTATAATCACTTTTCCGGTAGAATTTTGTCAATTTAAAACACTTCTGCGGCCCTGCACGATGGTAGCTTTTATTAAAAAAAAGAATTATCGAAATTGGCCTGATGCAAGGCTTATACTACGTGCCGACAGAAAAAGCTTCACTATTTAAATATACTGATTATTACACAACAGTGTGACAGTGTGGCTGCGAATACAGAACCTTATTCTACGTTCATATGTTGCTACGCATAATAATAAATAATTATTTGTTTATATTGTATTATTTTAACATATCGATAGGTCTTTATTAGCGTTTGAGCTTACCACATAGGTGGTCTTATTGTAATTAAAATAATGTTTGCATCTTTAAAACAAGAAAGTTGGAAAAAAATGTTTTCGACGTCTTTAATACAGAAAGAGCGCTGCAAGAAAAGCAACTTTTGCTTGATCGAATTATCGAAGTCTTAAAAATTCTCTACAAAATAGGTAAAAAAATACCTTAATGTTGCTAATAATACAGAAACACTTAGTAAAGAGAATTACATAAATTTGGAAATAAAAAAAAAACATTGCAGCCAGTGGGATTTGAACCCGTGCTTACTGATAGATGCATATGCTTATCGTTGCGCTATAAATGACGCAGTGGCGTTCCGATTTTGAGTACACCGTATGTTTATATATAGGAATTCTTAAAATATTCTACTGACTACATAATAATATGTGCTTTTTTAAATAAGAATTGTGTTTGCTAATCTTGTATTCTCTTCTCATTTTATTTGTGTTGTATTTTCTTATTTTAACATTTAGTCGTTTATTTTTAAAATGTTTGAATAAATAATGTTGAATTTATTTTTGAATACCTACCTGCTTGTTTGTGGCATTAGTATTTTTTGTCACATATATCGTTTTTGTACTGAAAGGCGCAGAAATGTTGGCTTGCCTACAATAAAAGTTTGCCTAGTTGACCTGGCTCTATTGCAATTATTGCTTTGCTAGCACTGTTTTTCGTTTACCTTTCAGTCAACTTGCCACTTACTGGCTTATAAACCTTTAATAAATAACGTTCATACAATTTCTGTACTTAACAAATCATTCTGTATCATTTTCTTCACATTATGTTTGATGTTACTAAGCTCAAATCCGTCAGTTACAAATTAAATTGCGTTGGCCCTTCCGAACATTTATCATATCTGAAACACTGAAAGCAACCCTTCTGAAACCTGCCTTATCGCATGCTAACTTTTATCCCTCAAATTATTAGTTACTGCTGCTCACATCAAGTGCGCTTATTAGTGTAAAGTACTGATTATCTTGCAATAAATAAAATATTCAATTATGTGCTCATTTTGACCTTATTCATTCTGTTACTTAGGCAATCAGAATTGCTGTGGGCAGTAAATCATTACAGTATATGGCTGTCAAATATGTAAAGTAACAAAAACCGTTACAAGTAAACTGCATATTGTTATCATCAACTGCTAAGGAGAATACTTAGAATACAATACACTGAACAGAATGAGGAATGAGGAACCCTTATAGAAGAAATGACAATAACATAAATCGACAGGCCTTAGAGTGGGACCCGCAAGGAAAAAGACCTGGTTGCCTAGAAGACCCAAGAACTCTTGGAAACGGTTAAAAAGGATGTAAAGGAAGAAGGAAAAACATGGACAAAAATCGTGTGCGATGCAGATCTTTTATGTTTTGTAAGTATCTACTTGTATTCTAGCCTTAATTTGTTTTACTCAAACATAAACGAAATACAAACCAAACATAAATCGTCAAATTGTTTTCAGTTATAGGAATTTTGAAGAGGTAGAGATAAAGTTTCGCATTAAATTTGTGCCAACATAATCAGTCAATTTTTGAAAAAAAAAAACTTAAAAATCGGTGAAACTACGCTGATTAATTTTCTTAGTTTAACGTCTCCCTTGAAATATCTCGCGTCAGTGGAAATCAAGGCAAATGTGGAGTGCAGCAAATTCTTAAACTTCTAGGATTACTTTCACCAAGCATGAAGATATAACCCGGCAACGCAGAAACTAAAATGCTAATTGCAAAAACCCTAACGAATCGTCAATAGCCGAGTGGGCGTTGAAACGTGCAATCAAAATAAAAGGGTCTTAGAAATTTAAAGAGCCACGACCTTCAGGGTCGCCGATCCAGGTGTGGAACAATAGGCAATAAAACACCATCTGACCGCGACTGCACATAACATGTGATTGTATTACTACTCTCATTGTTCTTGAATTAACTTTGTGACTTTGAATTTAGTCTCAGATATCAGATATCACTAATGAAACGGCTTCGATTACGGCTGAAGGTCACTGGCGAGTACGTGCATGAAGCGTGGCGATTGCAAGTTCTGAAGAGCATTTTTTTTTATTTTATGGTTTGTGTTATGTTCTTCGGTTATACGACTGAGATAGGCAACACATCAAAAGTTCTTTTAATTAAAATAATACATATAGCACAATTTCTCACGGGAATCCTCGGGAGAAAAAGGATAATTATTGCTATTCTCCAAAACTCCTTTTCCTTTCATCAATTAGAAACCTGTCTAATTAGTTTGACTGACTCGTCGATTTAACGGCATTCGTCTTAGGCTGGACGTTCAATTGTTTTCTTCTATTTGTTTGCTAATTTATCGTCACATGTTTATATTGTTATACTGTTAAGTGTAATGCTAACGGTTATAATTATGTAATGCGTAGCTGTTTTAACCTTTACATTTGTATTCTACTAATTTGAGTTGCTTATCCTATAAAAGAGTTACATAATTGATTTGCCACACTGCTTATTTTTCAAAATTAATTTTCAGTTTTACTTCTTCGAATGTTTCTATTCCAAATACGGCGTACTTATCTTTTCGTGCTTGTATAATTTTAATTTTTATTATCTCAAGCAACGTTATACAACAGCAACTGCGAAATAAATTGTTAGTTACTCGTTCTTACAGTCAATTGTCTTTAGTTGTTAAATATTCCTAGTAGCAAGTCATTCTTAACAGTCAGTTGTTCCAATTGTCTTAGTAATCAAAATCTCTAAATTGTTAGTTACTCTGTTTTACTATATAGTCAGAGATTTCTAATAGTTAGTCAATACTTCCTCGTTTTTATTTCTTCTTAGCCGTTAGTCATTTCTAATTGCATGCAAGTCGTTCCAGTTCGTGTTAGTAAATCGAACACATGGGTACGTAAATCATCCATAAGTTACCCCCTAAAATTTCTACAAAAGTAGCGCAGTATATCGTAAAAGAGAAAACTTTCAATCGACACGCTGTCCATCTGAAACCAACGGGTGGTTTACTTTGGACGCAAAGCCACGCGCAAGTTATTGACTAGCGTCATAAACTAAATAAAGAGTGTCGCAAGTGACGAATTACATCTTACAATGTAAGAGCACGCAATTACAAAGTCTATATCGGCGGCCGCTCGAGTATTCAGGAAACTTCGGCATAGAAACCGGCCACAATCCCTAATGGCAATTTCCAGAAAGTGAAAGTTTCTAGGCGATAGTAGAATAAGGCTACTTACCCCCACCACTTTTAATTCATTAAGCCCTGCGGGTATGATAATTAAATTGCGCAATAATTAAATTGCCTGGGGTTTCGACCATTTTGATGTCGTTACGTAATGCCTGGGGTGTCGGCCATTTTTATTTCGTCACACGGCCAGTTTGGATTCTGAATTAACCACGTGATGCTAGTGCCGTTTTGGATTTTGATTTTGCTCGCGCCATTTTTGGATTTTCAATTAGTCACGGGATGCTCTGTATACGTCACGCCACACATTTTCTCTCTTACAATCATGCTATCTCTCTTGCATTCGTTTATATTTGTCGTACTAACTGGAAGGTTATGTGTTGCAAGTTCTAAAGTCATATTTTATTTTAAAAACTTTTATGCTCCAAACCGCATTCGAACCTGCTATCTTTGCATTGCGATCCTTATACCCTAACCACTGAGCTATCGCGACAGGTTAATACTTTCTCTTTCAAAGTCTATCACTATGCAAGATGTTTGAAGTGTTGTCTATCAATCCTTTGTCTGATTTTAATATATTGTTTTCTTTATGAAATCTTGATTGATTTTTAGACGACATGTCGTGTAACGTAATGTGAAATAAAAGAGTTAAATATTGTAAATTAGTTTCTAATTTATTAGTATATGTATACATATTTATTCACTTAAACATTAATAACGATATATGTTCCTAATATAAAATATTTGCTTTTATTTCAAAACTAAATAACGTTGCATAAGTTTAACATGATAAAATACTGTGCGTGAAGGTTTTTTACATAATTGTTACAAACTAAATGATCGCCGAACAAACTTAGGAAATCTAACATAGACACATTATTCATTCTAAAATATAAACACATTAAGCAATACAAACCGCAAACGTTGGAACTAAAATTTTGCAATATTTTGGCGTTTTAAAACCAACGTTTTGAGTTTTGATGTATAAATTTTAAGTGATAACCGCTAGGAGATCGTCCAAATTAATCAAAATATTCCCCATGACCATTCACATCTTTTAGGTTAAAATAGATGCAGTACTAATTTTTCAATTATTTAAACTTACGAATTGACGAAACTTCGAATCGTGTAACGTAATGTGAAATAAAAGGTTAATAGGTTAGGTTTTGCGTCAGTTTTGACACAGACTGACGCAAAATCTAACCTGCTAACCTCTAATTTGACATAGACTTACAGTCTTGCCAATTTCAAGTAAAATTTTAGATTGCATTATGGGAAATTCAAAGCATACTAGATGTAATTCATTTTAAGACACCCGGTACTATGAACTACTGATTACTGGAAAACGTCTGCTAACTAATAACTAGAACTATTAGTAATTACAGACAAGTAGAAGTAACTGACAACAAGGAGTTCATTATTACTAGCAGACTTGACTTGAATATTGGAAAACAGTATTCCAATACTAATACTGAATACAGTTCTGAGAAAATTTGTAAAGGGTTTTCCACGTAAGTGGAAGTGTTGAAACTAAAAATTTTGAAAATATCAAAGGTAAGACAGAATTGATTTTTTAAGGTGGACACCTTGTATATACTAGATCCAAAATACGCTTATTTTCGTCATGGGTAAAAACCTGAGCTATGTGCAAAATATTATTTTTATTAATTTAATAGCTCTCGAGTTAAAGGAAAAATAAACCGAACTTGATTTGTTTTTTATAATAAGCCTTTGTATGTGTATACGGAAATACAAATTGGAGAATACCAGAATGGGTTTAGAAGGGGCAGGTCTACCATAGATGCCGTACACACATTGAAGCAAATAACTGAAAAATTCTATGAACACGGACTAGGACTACATATTGTATACATAGACTTCAAAAGAGCGTTCGACAGTCTGAAAAGAGGGCAGGTAATAAAATCATTGGAGGATATGGATATACCGAAGAAGCTGATAAGACTAATACAAATGACAATGGAAAACTCCAAAGCAGCAGTCATGACAGATGAGGGAGAAACTGAAGACTTCGACATTAATCTGGGAGTAAGACAGGGAGACGGATTATCTACAACACTGTTCATCGCAGCGGTAGAGGCAATAGCGAAAGAGTGCAAGCTCAAAGGAGCAATAACTAACAAAGCAGTGCAAATTGTCGCGTACGCAGATGATCTCACGGTGATCGCCAGGGATAAGAGAAGCCTAGGAGAAGCGATTGAAAAGATAGAACGAGAAGCGAAGAAACGGGGCCTAATAATCAATCAGGAAAAGAGTAAATATATGGAATTAAGCAGAGGATCCACGATGGTAGCACCCAAAAAAGAAAAAATAAGAAACTATGAGTTCGGAGTAGTGGAAAATTTCAAATACTTAGGTATTATGATTAACAATAAAATTAATAGAAGCGTGGAGATCGATCACAGGATACAAGTGGGACATAAAACGTACTATAAATACAAAAACATAATGAAAAGTAAAAGCATAAGTGTGAAGACAAAAATGAGGGTGTATAGAGGAGCAATTAGACCGGTGGTGACCTACGGCGCAGAGACGATGAACATAACAAGCGCGGACTACGAAAAGCTAAGAAGATTTGAAAGGAAGATGATAAGAAGGATATACGGACCAAAGAAACTAGCAGACGACGAATACAGAGGGCTAATGAACTTCGAAATAAAAACCATCCTAGGAGGGGAAGATATAGTAAAGGTAATAAAAGTGCAAAGACTTCGCTGGTATGGCCACATAAGAAGAATGGAAGACACTAGAGTGGTAAAGAAAATTACAATGTGGAGAATGGACACAGGAAGAGGAAGAGGGAGACCAAAAAGCAGATGGGAAGACCAGGTACTAGAAGACATAAGGAAGCTAGGGATACAAGAATGGAGGAGAAAGATAATGGACCGAGACACATGGAAGAAGATAACGGGAGAAGCAAAGACAAATGACAGGCTGGAATAAGTCAAGAAAGAAAGAACGTGGACTAACTCACCACAAAAAGAGAGTTCTAGAGCTCAGGAAAATGAGCGGCTACAATTCCTTAAGGAATGTACAGCCTCTATATATATGTGTATATTGTGATTACTTTCAGCTGCAGCTTTTAGAAGTTAGTTCTGCATTCGCTCTCATTGTATTAAGACGTTTGTAAACTCCGTATTTTTGCTTTTTATAAATAAAGTTACAATTTTTAAAAAGTGTTTTCCACGTGAAGAAAACTTAACTGGCGCAGTCGCTGTAGGATGACAAAAGGGTTCTAGTGAGATTTTTCGAAAATCAAAGATCAAACTTCAGCTCCTTGACTTTCCAAAGTCTTAATTTGCCACCGCCTTTGAAGTTCCGATTCCTGTCTGGAGGACAAGCATCGCCGAAGGAAGGAAGTCGACTTCATTCAGAAAAATCACAACTAGGACCAACACCGCTGTTCGAGTGGGTCAAACATCGCCCCGGTTAATAGCAACGCTGGTTCCAGTTTCCCAGTCTATTGGAGACACCTAGACGATTCCACCCGCTTCGAAGGATCGTCAAGAAAATATGTTTATGTGAGTAAAATTTAGTTCTAAGTAACGCTCGCCTTTGAGAGCAACAGTGTCAAAATAATAATTTAGTTTTAAGCAAGTAGCTGGCATAATTAATCGATGTAATTTCCTACTTCGATAGACGAATAGGTAGCACGATTATTATCCACTTACTAATTGCAACCCTTAAACAATAATAATAAATATTACAGTCCCGTGTCGATCGTACGTCATTAGGTTGCCTAAAAGGGTGTAAATATACCTTTTAACGACAGTCGACGCAATAAAACAATACATTTTATAAGATTTTTATCTAAGCATTGTTATATCGATTAGAGATTAACATTTAATGCCGATAAAAACCTATTAGACACGCTGTGGATTCAACAAGCACACGAACCCGCAGTGCACTAGTTTAAGTTAAAATTATACATGATAGGTACACAATAATTTTAAGTTTATGTCCGAAAGCGATAGGACATCCGAGAGTGAATCTAGTGAAAGTGAAAACGAGGGAACTCAACGTAACATCCACCCTCGTACTCAACCTCAAATTCAGATAAATAGAAGAACAATTTTAAGACCTCCTTGACTAAATTACGAAATGGCTATGCAACAACAGCAGCCAATTCCCCAAGCGCAAGTCCAACAAGTGCAACAAGTTCCACCCTTTGCGGGATATCCAGTAAGTTTTCACACTAGCCTATTGAACGAGATTCCGCAATATAATGGAAACCCTTCAGAGCTTTCTGAATATATCAGAGCTGTTGAAGACATTGTAAACCAATTTCAACAAGAAGACGCTAATGCGTACATAAACAAATTACTATTGTCATCAGCACATAATCGACTGAAAGGCGCAGCCCTAGAAGTTGTACCCGGACAAGTTTATAACTCATGGAATGAACTGAAACAAACCCTAATTAGTAACTTTGGAGATCAAAGATCCGAACTTAACATTCGTATTGATCTTACTCGAATGAGACAATCGCCAAAGGAATCACCCATTGATTTCTACAATAGGATTAGGTCACTTTTGGCTATTCTCAACTCAAAAATTTCGCTAGGACCGGAAGTACAAGTTATTAAAAATTACAAACTAAAAGATTCAAAATCGTTAGCCCTAAAAACCTATGTTGGAGGACTTTTAGAACCCCTAGGCAGTTTTCTTCGTAGTAGAGCACCTCAAAACCTTGAGACGGCCCTAACGTATGTAAAAGAGGAATTAGATATTCGGTATTTTCAAAAAAATAGTCACAACTACCCGCAACAAAGATTAACACCTGTAAATCAAACATTTCAGAACAGAACCTTCCAACCAAAACAAAATTTTATACCACCTTCCCAAAATTATCAATACCCTTTTAATCACAACCCTAATGCTATGTTTCGCCAACAAAATCAAGATACTCAATTCAGACAAAATTTTAACCCCAATTTACCACCTCGACAGTTTGGGATGAATCCTAATTTTGGAAATCCAAGATTCGGAGGACCTAGTCAAAATGCTTTTGCCCCTAAACGAAATTTTGTACCCCAAAATCGCCCAGAACCCATGGATACAAGTACGATTAAGGTCAACGTACCAATCCACCCCAAAGACCTTTTTACCCAAACTTCAATCAAAATCAACGTACTAATTACATCCAACAAAGTTCTCAACCCAGAAACTTTCACTTTGAAGAACTAAATCATGCAGATGTTTCTTTTGAGAACGAGCTAGATCCAAATTTCGGCTACATTCCAGAAAATACAACCGATTATTCTCAAAACGAACTAGGATACACTAATGCCGACGAATACAATAACTTCCCAGATATGTTATCCGAACAAGCAGATGACGCGAACGAACAAACACCCAATGTAAATTTCCCAACATATGACGCAAATTTTCCAATATGTGCCTCGGAGAACAACTTGAAACCTTTTCGATAAATCCAAAATCTTCTTTACCATTCATCATTATCCCAAAAACGAACGAAAAACTTTTAATAGACACTGGCAGTTCCAAAACAATATTATCCCCCGAATTTGTTTACCAGCATTTTCCAGAATCCATTTACGAACACCCATTCGAAATTATAACTTCACATGGCAAAACAAATCATCAATATATAGCAGAAATTCCTTTACCTAGTCTTTTCAATGAAGAAGGAGATCATTTAGTTTATCTCTATAACTTCCACCAAGAATACGTAGGTCTAATTGGTTCGGACTTACTAGCAAAATTGCCCGCGAACATTGACTACCGTTGGAATCACATACAAACTGAAAAAAACAATAATTCCTTTTTATTTTAACGAAATCCAAACAGAAAAAGAAATACAAAAACGAAATTGCTCCGGAAACTTTTCGGAAATCACTAAAAATACATTAGTAGCACATACTATACCCCCAAGAACAGAACAAGTGATAAAAATACCTGCAGTAGGTAAAAATGGTAATAAAATTGTACCGAAGCTTAACTTTACAAATGATTTGGCTATGCCGTCTGCTTTAGTCCGCTTACAGAACAACTATTTTTGTACCACTGTTATTAATACGTCAAACGAACCACAACTTTCGACAATTAATAATCCACTTTATTTGGAAGATTGTATAGAAACTAACGATAATGACAATATTCAAATTAATAACCATAATGTCGAACATATTAATCAAAATTCCTATAAACATCATACGAAGAAATTACTTTTGCAAAATTTAAAAGATAATTTACGTACAGATCATCTAAACGCTGAAAAGAATTCCTTATTAACAAATTTATGTCATGAGTATAAAGAAATTTTTCATCATCCAGAGATAAGATACCCTTACCGTCAACAAATTTAACGAAACATCACATTAGAACAAAAAACGAAATTCCCATTTTTTCCAAAACGTACCGCTATGCTCACGTGCACCGTGAAGAAGTCAAAAATCAAATAGGCAAAATGTTAGAGGACGACATTATTAAACCCTCTGAAAGTCCGTATAATTTCCCGATTTGGATAGTACCCAAAAAGTTGGACGCCTCCGGAAATAGGAAATGGCGAATAGTTATCGATTATCGTAAGCTAAATGAGAATACAATTGAAGATAAGTTCCCCATTCCCAGCATAGAAACAGTGTTAGATAATTTAGGCCGTGCTAACTATTTTTCAACGATAGACTTAGCTTCTGGTCTCCACCAGATCGAGATTGAAGACAAAGATCGTAAAAAGACCGCTTTTTCTACAGAAGAGGGACATTTTCAATTCAAACGCTTACCCTTCGGTTTAAAAAATGCCCCAGCTGCCTTCCAACGAATGGTAAATACCGCCCTTACAGGTCTCATTCCTACACAATGTCTTGTTTACCGAGACGACGTAATTGTCTATTCAAATTCCTTAACAGAACACATTTCACGACTAAAAAGCATTTTCGAGAGATGCCGTGTTACAAATCTAAAAATTCAGTTGGATAAATCCGAATTCTTGCACAAGTCAGTAAAATACCTCGGACACATAATAACACCAAACGGAATACGACCAGACCCTTCGAAAATACAGGCAATTCAAAACTTTCCTTTACCGAAATCAAAAACTGATATCAAGAGCTATTTAGGACTATTGGGTTACTATCGAAAATTTATTAAAGATTTTGCCAAGATAACCAAACCCTTAACTCAATGTTTAAAAAAGGATAACCATGTTCACCATACCCCCGACTTTATAAAAGCTTTTAACCACACTAAAACAATTCTTACTAATGAACCAGTTTCACAATACCCGGACTTCACAAAAACATTTGAACTAACTATAGACGCATCTAAATTTGCATCAGGAGCCGTTCTGTCTCAAAATCAGAAACCAATTTGTTACACGTCGAGAACCTTAAATGAAACGGAACAAAAATACTCAACAATCGAGCGAGAACTTTTAGCAATCGTTTGGGAAACTAAACAATTTCGCCCGTACCTATTTGGAATTAAATTTACACTTTTTACTGATCACAGACCCTTAGTGTGGCTACGGAACCTTAAGGAACCGAATTCTAAAATAACGCGTTGGTTATTAAAGCTGGAAGAATTTGATTTTGAAATTAAGTATCTTCCCGGAAAAATAAACAAAGTTGCAGACGCCCTCTCTCGTGTTGAACTTCACCCCCTAACCGTAACAGATGAAATCATGAACGACATAGACAATATTCTGCATAATTCTGACAGAATTGATATCCCAGAACCCAATATCGATAATTGACACACCCAACCTCACTGACCTCTTTGACATCCCTACTATTAATATTGATACACAAAATGACGAAAATACATCACAAAATATCCAAAATCCGCAAATATCAGAATCAGATACAGTACACACGCAAGAAGAATCGACCCCTGCTATACCCATAAGTGGAAAACCGCTTCAACATTTTCCACATCAAATCGAATTCATATTGACACCCCTACCAAAACGAATAAAGACAAAAAATATCGACGGAAACCAATCGATACAATATTATATCAATCAATTCAACAAGCATGATAAATTTAATGAATTATTAATCGAATATTGTTTGCCTAAAATGAACTACCATTGTTACTTTCCCACGGACGATTTATACAAAGAATTTTCTAACTACATTATTTCAATATCCAATAATAACACCCCCAAATTTTTTAGATGCACCACCCAAGTTATATACATTTTAGACAAAGATGAAAGAATCAGCCAAATTCAAAATTATCACGAAAATAAAAGTAATCACAGAGGAATCCCAGAAACCATTGAACACTTAAAACGAAAGTATTTCTGGAAAGGAATCGCCAACGATATTAAAAATTATATAGATAATTGCCAAATTTGCAAGAAACAAAAGTACAATAGACAACCAATAAAGCAACCTTTAAATTTAACGCCTACTCAGAATCGACCACTCCATACTTTGCACGCAGATATATTTCAGATAGGAGGACAAAAATACCTTACTATAATAGATGCTTTCTCAAAATTCGCCCAAGCATACCATTTAGAGTCAAGTAATCTTATAGACGTAACAGAAAAAATATTTAACTTCATAACTACTTTTAGCGCACCAGACACTCTAGGCGTCGATTCAATAAGCAACCTCTAAAAAGCTTTGTAGATCTACATAAAATTAAGTTACATGTAACAACCCCTTACAATCACCAATCGAACTCTGTAGTAGAACGACTTCATTCCACAATTCTCGAACATTATCGATTACTCGAAAACATACCCGAAACTAAAAAGATTCAATATTGTATTTCAGCCTATAATCATTCCATTCACTCGAATTTAAACTATACTCATTTTGAAATTTTATTCGGTCATACCGAGAGCCGAAACCCCTTTGATCTTGAATATAACAAAACCTTTTATGAAAACTATGTCACCGACCATAAGGAAAAAATGAAACACCTATACAATGACATCCAAGACAAACAAAACCAAACAAAAGAAAAACGAAACGACAGAATTAACAAACCCCGTAAAACGCATACATTTAAAGTAAACGATCAAGTATATGTCAAAACAAATTCTCGAAATAAAAAAGAACCACGTTTTGCAGAACCGTACGTAATAGAAAAAGTGCATGAACACGACACGTACGATCTGCGAAATAAACCCAATCATACGACAATTAAAAGACACGCTAATGACCTGATACCATTTTCAGGAAACTCACCCTCTTCGCCCTCACCTTGACTTTCGTCTACAGTGACGTGACAATTCAACAATTGCGCGACAACCCCGGGTTATATCCCCTAACCAAAGGAAGAGCTCTCATGAAAGAAAGCTCATGGACTCTAATAAAAACTATAGATTACTCCCTATTAGTATATAATTATTACGATACGCTTAAAAATAATCTGTTTAATACTATTGCTTTGCTTAAAAATAAACAATTTAGGCTTTATACTCTCTCCACCACTCATGAAGTCACTTTCAATTATGAAAACCAGTTATTATTAATACAACAATATTTAGATAAATCGGATCAACTAATCAAACAGTTATTTCCCGAAATTCACATTAAAACCAGATCAAAAAGAGCGATAATAGACGGACTTGGCGACATAATAAAATTTATCACTGGTAACCTTAATGCAGAAGATGGCAGACGATATGACGAACTTATCAATAAATTAATTAAATCCTCAGATACCCAACAAACTGTTTTACAAGAACAAGCACAAATCCTAAACGACACAATTAATACCTTCAATACAAATATTAAAAATCTTGCAAAAAATCAAGAACTCCTGAATGAAAATTTAAATAAAATAATCCTTAACACCAAAATAGATAATGATCAAATTTTAGGCACACTTTCTACTTATGCCATTCTTGATCTGTCAATTCAATCCTCGGAATTATTCATTTTGACTTGTACAAACCTAGAAACCTCTCTAACTTTCGCCCAAAACCAACAATTACATTTATCTTTAATAGACAATGATGATCTGTTATCAGCTTTAGAACTCATATCGAAAAATCTATTTGAATTACAAATAACCATTAAAAGGACTTTAAAATTACCTTACCCCGTTAAACCTGGAAATTTACATTTATATGAATCTTTAATCGAAATTAAAGCCTACCAAAAAAACACTACATTTACTTTCATATACGAAATCCCTCTCATAAAGTCATTCTCGGAATATCAATATATCAAATTAATCCCGTTCCCTGCCTTCAATAATGAGTATTTTCAAATGATCATACCAACTTATAATACTCTCCTCTTTAATACCGAATTTAGCATACCCGTTGGTAATAACCATTGTAAACAAATTGCTGTTTCTCACTATTTTGGTTCGCAAAACAACCACTTTGCAATACCTAATTCCAAACTATGTGAAACCCAGTTATTAACCTTCAAAAGCAATCAAACCTGTCAACCGTTTATTTTCCACTTATACTCTACCAAAATAATAAAGTTAAATCCATCTACGTGGATCGTCAGTTCTCCTAATGACACTATTATCGACATAAAGTGCACTAATTCCTTAAGTAGGAAAACCGCTATTGGATCAATACTAATTCACGTTACAAACGATTGTTCCGTTTTGATAAACCAAAATGAACTTTTAACCACTTTCGAATCATCTTCTACAAAGAAGAAAAACAAATTCAAATTTCATCCATTGGCAAATTACAAATTATTGCTCCGACCCAAACCGATATAGCTAAAATCGACTTGGCACCTATTAACGTTCATAGTCTCATTCAGAGTCAAACAAAATTAACAAATGAAATATCGACACTGCAAAATATCAATTCCATATGAGTTATAGTTCTTTAATTATTGTTCTTGTAATATTGATAATTACTATATGTACAGTCATTTACGTCTACTGCAAACTAATATCGATCGCTCAGAAATTACTTAGAATAGTGCCCTTAAGACAGCAAATAAATGATAATGATAATCTCTGAAACTTCTTTGTGGCGTGAATTCATAATTCATATTCTTATATGGGTATTTCGCCACTCTGCAAATTAAAATATTAAATAACGAAAATATTAACAACGAACATTTCGAGGGACAATCTGCCCTCGTTATCAACGATTAACAATTAAAACGAACAAGAAACTTATCTTTCTTTCACTGGAAGGAAAAACGACCAACCTCCAATGAATTTTTTTACATTGACGTTTGTTGATATCTGTACCTACTTGATCTCATCTTTAAGAATCGATAGCCAACTATTGTCTAAAAATATTGAGAAAGACGACACGCATTTTTCTTCGTTAAGTAAAATATATGCCGTTTCCTTAATTTTTCGCCTAGTTGACATCGATTCTTTAGACAAGATCTTTGTGTTGTCCCATTGTATTTTATGGTTTTCATCCCAAGCATGTTCTGCCAGCTTAGACTTATTGAATTGATACGTTTTCAACATATTTTTATGTTCTTTAACTCTTACTGCTAAAGGCCTGGATGTTTCACCGATATAATATTTCCCGCATTCACAGGGAATACTATATATACAATTCCTTGAATGTTGTTCTTCGTTGAACGGTTTAGTTTTTGTAAGAACTGACCGCAAAGTATTCATCGTTTTGAATGCCGTCCTAACATTGAATCTATTTCCAATTCGTCTAATTTTGTCAGATATGCCTGGAATATATGGTATAGTTAGAGTATTATATTTTTGAGTGTCATTCCTTTGTATGTGTGTGGCATTGCTTCGTGTATTGAAAATGTTCCGAACAAGAGTCTCTGGATAGCCATTATCTTGTAAAACATTAATAATAAATTCTTTCTCTTTTTTTTGAAAATTTTATCATTAGAGCAAACAACTTTGGCTCTGTCGTAGAGACTTTTTACAACGCCTGTCTTTATGTTTTTGTGATGGTTAGAATTAAAATGTAAGTACCTATTAGTATTGGTTTTCTTACGGTATACTGATGTTTCAAAAGTATTTATTGTGCGTGTGGTTAGTGTATCAAGAAAGGGTAACTGATTGCTTTGCTCTGTTTCTAATGTGAATTTGATGGAGGTTTCTTTACTGTTAATATGTTCAAGAAATTTGTCCACCTCATCCATATCATGAGGCCAAATTGAAAAAACATCATCGACATATCTCCACCAAACTACTGGTTTGTTGGTGTACGTGTAGACATGTTGTTGTTCAAAGTCTTCCATAAAAATGTTACTAACAATGGGACATAAAGGTGAACCCATTGCCATCCCGAAATCTTGTTGGTAAAATTCATTGTTTAGTTGAAAGTATGTCGTTTTAATGCATAGTGTTAAAAGTTCCATAATGGTACCAACGTTTAATGTTGTTCGTGTATGTAATGTTTGTGTTATCGTTTTGTAGCCTATGTTTAATGATGTTGAGTGTTTTGTCTACTGGAACATTAGTGAAGAGACTAACTACATCGAAACTAACCATTAAGTGTTGTGTGTTTATGTTTGCTTCTTTAAGTTTTTCAAAGAAATGGGGCGTGTTCTTTATATACGTGTCTGTATTTCCTGATATAGGAGTCAGTTTCTTAAGTAAATATTTAGCTAAACTGTGACAAGGAGAACCTATAGAACTAACTATTGGCCTAAGTGGTACATTTGGTTTGTGTATCTTTGGTAATCCATAAAAATGTGGTGGTTTACTGTAGTGTGGTGTTAGCGTACGTCTTACAAAATCTGTAAAGTGTTCTGTATATTTTTGTTTCTATTATATGTGTTGGATCTTTATTTAGTTTAGTGTATTGTAATTTACAGATTTTGTAAGACGTACGCTAACACCACACTACAGTAAACCACCACATTTTTATGGATTACCAAAGATACACAAACCAAATGTACCACTTAGGCCAATAGTTAGTTCTATAGGTTCTCCTTGTCACAGTTTAGCTAAATATTTACTTAAGAAACTGACTCCTATATCAGGAAATACAGACACGTATATAAAGAACACGCCCCATTTCCTTGAAAAACTTAAAGAAGCAAACATAAACACACAACACTTAATGGTTAGTTTCGATGTAGTTAGTCTCTTCACTAATGTTCCAGTAGACAAAACACTCAACATCATTAAACATAGGCTACAAAACGATAACACATTACATACACGAACAACATTAAACGTTGGTACCATTATGGAACTTTTAACACTATGCATTAAAACGACATACTTTCAACTAAACAATGAATTTTACCAACAAGATTTCGGGATGGCAATGGGTTCACCTTTATCTCCCATTGTTAGTAACATTTTTATGGAAGACTTTGAACAACAACATGTCTACACGTACACCAACAAAACAGTAGTTTGGTGGAGATATGTCGATGATGTTTTTTCAATTTGGCCTCATGATATGGATGAGGTGGACAAATTTCTTGAACATATTAACAGTAAAGACCCCTCCATCAAATTCACATTAGAAACAGAGCAAAGCAATCAGTTACCCTTTCTTGATACACTAATCACACGCACAATAAATACTTTTGAAACATCAGTATACAGTAAGAAAACCAATACTAATAGGTACTTACATTTTAATTCTAACCATCACAAAAACATAAAGACAGGCGTTGTAAAAAGTCTCTACGACAGAGCCAAAGTTGTTTGCTCTAATGATAAAATTTTCAAAAAAGAGAAAGAATTTATTATTAATGTTTTACAAGATAATGGCTATCCAGAGACTCTTGTTCGGAACATTTTCAATACACGAAGCAATGCCACACACATACAAAGGAATGACACTCAAAAATATAATACTCTAACTATACCATATATTCCAGGCATATCTGACAAAATTAGACGAATTGGAAATAGATTCAATGTTAGGACGGTATTCAAAACGATGAATACTTTGCGGTCAGTTCTTACAAAAACTAAACCGTTCAACGAAGAACAACATTCAAGGAATTGTAAATATAGTATTCCCTGTGAATGCGGAAAATATTATATCGGTGAAACATCCAGGCCTTTAGCAGTTAGAGTTAAAGAACATAAAAATATGTTGAAAACGTATCAATTCAATAAGTCTAAGCTGGCAGAACATGCTTGGGATGAAAACCATAAAATACAATGGGACAACACAAAGATCTTGTCTAAAGAATCGATGTCAACTAGGCGAAAAATTAAGGAAACGGCATATATTTTACTTAACGAAGAAAAATGCGTGTCGTCTTTCTCAATATTTTTAGACAATAGTTGGCTATCGATTCTTAAAGATGAGATCAAGTAGGTACAGATATCAACAAACGTCAATGTAAAAAAATTCATTGGAGGTTGGTCGTTTTTCCTTCCAGTGAAAGAAAGATAAGTTTCTTGTTCGTTTTAATTGTTAATCGTTGATAACGAGGGCAGATTGTCCCTCGAAACGTTCGTTGTTAATATTTTCGTTATTTAATATTTTAATTTGCAGAGTGGCGAAATACCCATATAAGAATATGAAAATGATAATGATATTGAACTCGATCCAATACCATTGGTACATTGTAAATCCACTTCGGATAATTGAGTTCACTTTATATGTATTTATGTATATAGAATATTATATTTTAAAATATAATATTCTCTCTGAGGATGGAGTAGTTACCATGTCTAGACTAGCTTACACTGCTAAGATAGGACACATCTGTAGATAAGTTATAATAAGCCTTTGTATGTGCATATTGTGATTACTTTCAGCTGCAGCTTTTAGAAGTTAGTTCTGCATTCGCTCCCATTGTATTAAGACGTTTGTAAACTCCGTATTTTTGCTTTTTATAAATAAAGTTCCAATTTTTAAAAAGTGTTTTCCACGTGAAGAAAACTTAACTTGCTTGAAATATAATGATTCTAATAATGTAATAAAGTTTATTTATTATGTCATTTATGGAATTGTACGATATATGAAATCAAAATTACGCGCCAACATTACGACTTAGGTCCATTCTACAAGTCGTAATTTTAGTCGAATTTCAATTTATAATAGGTTCAATTGCTGGCATTTTAAAATCTTTACAAGTTTTATAATCACTACTTTTTCGGTAAATAGGACGAGAAATCAGACACAAGCGAAGAAGCGCGAAAAAAAAAATCTGGACCTCTTCGCGCTTTCCGTTCGCGTTTGGTATCTTGACTAATATTGTTCGTAAGCGGAAACTTAATAGAACATAAATTGTTGGACACAAAAAATCTAAAAGAGTGGTCTACTTTGTTTTCATATGGCGTTAACGGGAACCGAGTTATAGCAAAAAAATCAAACGCACCCCTTTCTCAAAAAGGCGGAAATAATACATAGAAAATCTTGGCCGACAAGTCAAGCTTTGTTGAACCCATCCCCCACCCCAAGAAAAGAAAATCAAATTTCCGTTCACTTTCAAGTAAAAATGACATAGTGACTGGACTAAATGGATGCTATGAATTAGTTCACATATAATGACTTCTCACCTCTTTTGCACGACCTTGGATTTTTCTTATTAAATTGCACATGAACAGAACCATAATTTTTATTTTGTTGTATAATTTGTATAACCTCCAACAAATTTGCTGTCACTTGACAGAATAAGATATTGTTGCCAGATGGGCCGCTTCTTTTAATATCCATTTGAACAATATTGAAAATCTCAAGTATTGTAAGACCTTAGATCTGCTTAATTCAAAATTACTCAAGTACCGTTTTCATAACAGTGTAGACATCTGTCAATAAACATATGCATACGTTAGATCACTCCGTTTTTGGCATTAGTAATGTTGACATTTATAAATCACATTTGATTGACATTTGTTAAGAAAACTTTTTTATATAATAATTTAGCAAGATCGGTATACACCATTTGTGTACGTACCCTTTAAAAATATACAAAATTCAAGGGCTACTAGAATCGCATAGGAAATGAACAGGCTATACGTAAATGTTACTATAGTTGTATTTTCTGTTTTCTTTAAATATGGCAACTTTGAATTTGAAGGTGTTTTGTCATGTTTTCTAACTTAAATGCACCACAACCTCAAATGTTTGTTTGTTTGTTTGTTTGTTATGGACAAGGTCTAGGCATGTGGAGTACCAGGTGAAGTCGCGGAATCAATATAGTTTACACTTTAGTTTTTCAGTGTAAGTTCATAAACAGTAGCTTGTGCAATAAATTTGGTTTGAGAACTGAAATGAAAATAAAATATGAAAGAACTTAAGGTCACTTAAAATATTTCTGAATTATTTTTAAACCATGAAGAAAAGATAAGGATTATTGCAAGATGTAAAATATATTGATTCCCCAACTGTATACCTTACACACCGACAGTTTTGGTCATATCGTCAAAGTCCTACTTAGAATTTTGCCGAGACTGAGAAGTACCAATCTTAACATGATACACATTGTAGTAGCATGGGAACTACGGCTTTACATCACTTCCGAATGATGGCATTCTGTAGAGAATTTCATCAACATTTTTTATTTTTAAAATCCTCATCGGGACCGGGAATAATCGCACTCGCGACCTTACATCAGTAGTCAGAATGCTTAACTACTGAGCTACCAGCACCGGCGACCTCAAATGTAATAGTATATCACATACCGAGGTGGAATGTGTTTAATTACTGTCGAGAGAGACAGGAATGAAACTTTTCACCGTAGTATGTATACTATTTTACTCACAATCAGTTTTTGTCATTATTTATTTAATTAGGTAAGTTTCAAATCATACGAGTTTTCATCGCACTTTAATAAGTCACTTTAACAAAGAAAACTGCGACGCTGTTGCTAAGCAACATGACAAGTTCATTGAAAGTGACGTTTAGCTAGCCGGGAAAATCTTTCCCGGCTAGCTGGGAAAGTAAACAATGACTCGCTTTTCTACTGTTTTAGTTTAGGTTAGAAACGTACCTATTATTAACCAATTGTCAGTAAACATCGTTTAAACACAACAAAGTAATGAATTTTACACAGTTAAATTGTGGAAAGTGGAAACTTCCATAGCCAACCTTCATGCAAGAAAGACGTATGCTTACTTAGAATTAATTCACCTGTAAATTTGGCGTTGGCAACATCAAGGTGTGTGTTTAGAAAAATAGCTTTCTCACAAAAACACTAGATTTTTCATTGAGTCATATTTTCGAAATGGAATTCAATAAAATGACGAATGTCGATACAATAAGTTTTTAATAATGAATTTAGATAAAATTTCTAAATATTAAGGCAAAATGAAACAGCGATAGCGCTGTGTAGGCTAAGACGTGCAGTAAAATCCACAACCGTGTTTGTCCAACAATGCTTATGATTAAGGTGTATATGTTAAGAGCAAAAACAAAAATTATCATGACTCGAGAGCAAATTTTATATAAAATATACATTTACAAATCTACTAAATCGACTAAGTAATGTAGTAATGTTTGTTCAACAGGTTCGTCAAAGTTACAACCGTTATGGCAAATGCAATAGAGCAATCATAGAATTTCACCGAGTCCTTTGTATAAATGCAGATATCCGACAGCTCAAGAATCCGTTTGGCAGCCTCAGCATCCGACCAAACTCCAAAGCGCGCTTTTTTACGTCAGGAACGTTTACACGGTCTTCACACCGAATTGGCAAAGGCGGACCCTTAATATGCAAAATGGTCTGTGTACGAAACTGGCAAAGAATGCGGCTAACAGTAGCCATTGTTCCGGGGAGGTGTTAAGAGCACACCTGAAAGCACTCGAAAACGATTAAGGTGTTTTATAGGATCGTGTTGTTTATTATTCACCGTTTAGGGAGAAGAATTCCCCCTGTTTGAGGTGTGTACCTAGGCCGTAACTAGCGAAAATTATTACCTTTAATAGTACCGGACTGAATAGAATACGCTATTTTGTGTTCTATTTTGTCGCATTGTCCCTTTGTTCGGCTTGTCCAGCGGACATGGACCTGATTCTCCTTGCAGTTGATGTTTAAATCATGTAACTTGGATAAGAATAACGTTTTCTGCGGCCCTACGAATGGCGACAATTGACGAACCTGTCTGTAAGCTTGTTTCCCACAACAACGAATTATACCACGCATGCAGGGAATTGAAACGACACCGATGTGATGGGTTGGTTAACCAATATTTTCGTATCACACGACTATACCTATTTACATGACATATGAGTATGCAAGAAGATCTGCTACAGCCAAAGCTTCAATTTCAATTTAGTTAATAATAGTTAAATTAAATTAATTAAATTGACTTTCTAGTTGACATTTGAACACAATAAGGACGCAATGAATTCTTATTTTAGTATTCATTGTTTTGCAATATATTGTAATGGTTGCACTTAAGACTGCTAGTTCATTTGTGAAAGTTAGTCCATATGTATAAGATTATTTATGGAAGGATAAATACCTAATTATTAAAACGTACAAAAAATGAAGTTAAGTAGAAAAATAACAGCATTACTATTTAAAATTAATTTAATAAAGTACAGAGTAAATTCAAATCCAGTAATCTATATATTTAAAACGTGAAGCGTTTTCTTTCGACATCTATTTTGAGACTTCCACCGGGCCGATTTCGATAATTCTTTTTTTAAATGAAAGCCGTTACCGTGTAGATGTGCACAAAAGTCCTAAATTGAAAATAAATTAATAATTTTAAGAGTGAAACCAACATATTGTAATTTTCAAGTGGCTGCAGCCGGCCATGCAGTAACAGTAAACCAAGTGTATTCTCGAAGTCAGCCTGCAGCGTTCTGCTGATTTTTTGCAGTGGACTACTGTAACTACTAAATGTTTATTTGAAATCAACGGTCTGCTGATTAGTGAGACAAACGTCAAAATACATGTAAAATGACAGTTAACGAAAATCTGTATTGCTCATACGCTGTAAGGTGTTTTTCTGCTTCTTATGATTATGTGGGTGTGCTTTTTTACACACTGGTTCATTGGTTTCCCTGTTGGTACAAGCATACGTATATTTTTAAAACGTATTTCGACGTTATCCGACACCTGTTTTTCATACTCTTCCATCCTCACAGTTTCTTTCGTTTAAGTTGCATTCAGTCATCGCTTTTGTAATCTATTATTTCAAAATTCTATTCGGCTTTCTCCTAGCTCTTCTTTCTGGTACCTTTCCCATTTTCGCTGTGCGCCTAGCATGTACGATGACATTTAATAAACCGCAAAGACAAACTCCTGATAAAGTATGAATATATAATATTCGTCACAACCAGTATTTAGCTATGGTCAAGTGTATGTAGCAATGTCACGTGAGAGTAGTTTTGAAAACTTAAAAATTGAAATTTTACTTGATGGATCGTTAAACATTGTCTACAAAGGAGTTTTGTAAATTGCAAAATATTTTTCAACGGGTTAAATTAGTGGTTTTTTATTTACTGTAGTTTTATCAGCTTGACGATGATATTTAAATGGCAGTTGTTCTCAAGACAAATACGTGTTATAATAGTGAGTTTTAAAAATGCAGTATCCCTACAATAAGGACATATTGTCTTGAATTTACATAAGGGTTCACCTAAGAGTATATTCCAAGGCCTTTCATTCGGAGGAAAAGATCTATCAATCAATTAACACTGTGGTGGAGGCAGATGACACAGTGCACTACCACATTGCGTTTCTCCACACTCTCTACCCTCCCGCACTTCTTCCCAATTGCCTGCCTTTGAAAGTTATAGCACTTATACTACTGAGAAACGTGAAGACTGCAGGTGAAAGCTTCGCATCGTAACGTCACTGAGGCCAAAATTTTCATGGGTTTTGGAGAATAACCCTTATTCTTTCAGTCTATTCTTTTCAATTTAAGAGACTGCAATTTCCCGTAGAAACCTGCTTTGCCATGATGGGACAGTCGCTGAATCAGGCTGGGGTCGACTTGAGGGAAGACTGTTTTTTTCTCGATCAACTTTATCTAGACTGTTAAGGGGTCAGTTCTCCAAACAACTTAGTGGTGCTCAAACCAGAAGGGAAAACCTCCAATATTGTCTACAAAGAAGTCCGTTTACCCTCTATTCGAAGGGATTGACTTCTACTTCACAGATCGTTACATAATAGAATCTGGGGGAAGTTAAGAAATTGTAATTCGCCATATTAGTTCTTTTTACAAGTAGGGTCAAACCATTTTCAGGGCTTTTCAAAATTCATTCCTCCAAAGGAGCTAAATGTGGCTACCTGTTTCTGTAAAGATCTACAACGAGGAAACTACTACAGGTGGGAAGCTGAAATTCGACATATTAGTTCATTTTACAAATCAGATCAAGTAAATATCAAGGTTTTGCAGAATTTATCCCCCAAAGGGGTTAAATAGGACAAACATGTTTTTCTAAATATCGCTCCAAGGAAACTACTACAACTACAGGACGTTAAAATTGAGCATATTAGAACATTTTTCAAATCGGGTCAAATCAGTTTTAGGGTTTCGGAAAATTCATCACCGAAAGAAGTTAAATGAAACAAATCTGTTTGTCAAAATATTGCTATGGGAAAACTACCACAGGCAGTAAGTTGAAACTCGGCATTTTAGATCGCTTTACTAATCGGAAATACTTTTTAGTTTTTCGAAATACATCCCCTTAAACTGGTTAAATAGACCAGAAGTGTTCTTCGAAAAATAGCAACAAAGTAATTATTACAGGCAGGAAATTGAAATTCGGCATATTAAATCGTTTTACAAATTAGGTCAAATCAATTTCAGGCTTTTCGAAATTAACTCCCGAAAGAAATGGGATAGATGTGTTTTTCTAAAGATCGCCATAATACGGTAACTGCTGCAAGTAGAAAGTTGATTTAGCACAGTAGTTCGCTTTACACATCGAGTCAAGCCAGTTCGTTTTACACATCGCCATAATACGGTAACTGCTGCAAGTAGAAAGTTGATTTAGCACAGTAGTTCGCTTTACACATCGAGTCAAGCCAGTTCGTTTTACACATCGAGTCAAGTCAGGGTTTTTCGAAATGTATCCTCTCACAGGGATTAAATGGGGTAAATGTGTTCTTCTAAAGATCGTCACGACATAGATACAGGTAGGAAGCCGAAATTCGGCAAATTAGTTCGTTTTACAAATCATGTAAAACCATTTTCAGGGTTTTGCAGAATGCCTCTCCTCTAAAGAGTTAAATGAGATAGATCTGTTTTTTAAAGATTACCTTAACCAACGAACTACTACAGATAGGAAGTTAAAATTTTGCATATTAGATCGTCTTACAAATAGACCAAATCATTTCCAGGAATTTTTGGAATTCACCCTCAAAGGGTGCTACGGTGTAAATGATCTCTTAGCGGTTGACACTGTGTGAACAAACCTGTAGTGCCGATATTCGGGTCGCGCCTGTCGAAATTTGTTAGGTTGGCGATTTTTTTTGTGATTCTCGGATTTTGCAAACTCATGGCACTTCGGCCTTCGTCTCATTTTTACAGCGAAGCTAGCAGCTTGCACGGTTTTTCGGAATCTATAACCCGATGGGGAGTAGTCTGCTTTTGATTCTTTGTGTGCCCCATGCCGTTTGGCGGAGTTTTGGTGTACACGCGAATATTTGGACATTTAAGTCCGCGCCGATTGGCGGTCTTAGTTGCAAAAAAGCTCCTACAAAAATTCGTGCACATGGCCCATATTCTTTGGGCGAGTTAATTTGGAGTTTTGTCCGCTCTCGCGTGAAGCGCAACAAAATTACATCTCTCTTGCCTGAATATGAAAAGCAATATTTGAGTGTAAATATAATTGTATCACATAATGACAACATTTTATAATCTTCTATGGAATTAATAAATTCGTTAAATTGCAGTGGAATATATCCACACTGCTTAACATTAAAAATAGGATCAATAGATATTACTCTGAAAAGTTTAAATGTGTCTACTGGTTTAATAGATGAGATAAGATTAATGGTACGCAATTTATTTATAACTGCTTAGATTTCGTATTAAATGGACAAACCGCAAGCTAGGCAGAAGAGTATTATTACTGTGTATAGATTAACACATTCTAATATTGCACTACCTTTTGCCTTCGGAAAAGAAATTGTCCTGTACTAACTATGGATAAAGTGAGAATATATCGTATTTGCCACAACCAGTATTTAGCCATGGTCAAGTATACGTAGCAATATCACGTGTGAGTAGTTTTATAAACTTAAAAATTAAAATTTTACCTAATGGATCCTGCCATAGGTTACAAAGAAGTGTTCTAACTTGCAAAATATTTTGCAACGGGTCCACTAGTACATTTAATATTCTGAAAAGGTTCTAACACATCAATTAAAACTATGCTCTTTCGAGTTATATGGATGGTTGTTTGATGCTATCAGAAAGCAATTCATAATTAAAAGTTAAATAATAATTAGGACAAATTATAAGGTAGTTTAAATTAATGTGAAAGTTCTAAGCTGAGTTAATATTTGAAAAAGGCACTTATAAAAATGTTTGGATTGAAATGTAATCCAGGGTGTTAGTTTTAAAAAATGTGTATGACTATTTATTACTATGGTAAATAATTGTTTTATAAAATAACTAATTTTTCAGTTCTAAAATGTACAACTAACAATTTTGTATCAAGCAAATTTAATAATAAAACCCTTTTATAAAAGTTCATTTATTTTGGAATAGTGTGAAAGGGTGCATAGGAGAAAATTAAATATAAAATAAAGGAATATAATTTTTTCTTAAACACACTATAACATGAATAAAGATACCATTTCATTACTTAAAGAAGAATTAAGAATAATGAGATTGGTGAGGTGAATCCGTCTGAACCTGAGTTGATTGGTTGAGCTGCATTTCGAGTCGTTGTCGAGGTAGATACATCTGTAACTGGGTTTAATTTGGACATGCTGTGATAAAGTCATTATCGAGGTAAATACATCTGGACCTCAAATAATTGGTTGGATTGCGTTGGAATCACTGTTAAGGGGGATCTATATGCAACTGTATTGATTTGGATGATCTTCTCTGGAATTACTTTTGGATAAATACGTCTGTATCAGCTTCATTTGGATGAGCTTTGTTGGAGTTGCTGTTGAGGTGAATACATCTGTACTATTTAAATTGTGATGAGCCCGAAAGGTTTTACTATCGAGAAGAGCTGCTTGGTTTTGGGATCGTTGTGTGAGTCTTCATCAGTGTTCTATCCATTGTGGCAATTTGGCTTCCCGATTGAGCAAGTAGAGGATTTAGGCGAAATGGTTCTTAAGGACAGCTAATTGCAGAGCAGGGATCTTCGTTGGCGTTAAAAACAGAAGCGCCTGAATAAGATGGTTGAATTTGCGTAACTGGACAGTAGTATTGGATTGCCTCAATTAAGTAAAGGTAATCAGGTATACGTAAAATAAGCAGTAATTCATTTCAATAGTAAACGAATAAGATATTTACATAAGTACTTACTTTTATAAACATTTTAAAATAATACGAATTGTACAGACATGAATTCAGCTGATTTTCCATATGATTAATCTGGCATCGACGATTGAGAACTGTCATTTATTTGAAATAATTTTCATAATACTATCAAACATTTTTCAAGAGCAATAACTTTTGATATGCATGAACCTGACCTGTATTTAAGAGTGATTGTTTTTACCGGAGCTAGAAAAAGTAAATAAAAACTTAGAGTAAATAAATTTGAATAAAGGCATATGTTCTATCAGAACTATTTTGAATTAACTAAACAAGAATAGCATATCAGCACAAGCAGCTCTATTACATAATTATTGGCGCGTAACGTAGAGCGATTACAATATATATTTATGTAAAAACTCTTGACATTCTAAATACCGATGTTAATATTACATAACTGAAAGTAGTAATGAAATTGAAATATCTGTTTGTCTCTTACGACAAAAGAGTATACGGTTCGGGATTTAACAAATACGGTTCGGGATTTAACAAAATATATTTTGAATATCAGTTTAGTATACGTAGGTAAAAATATAATCGCAAACAATAACAATCGTGAATATTTCAAAAAATATTTTTAATTAAGTAGTTTTAACTTACTATTTGACGTACTTTTGCCAGTAACTATATTTGCTACATTATCTTAATTTGGAAAATGCTTGTTTTTGTTTGTGTAGCGTTTATAAACAGGTAGAATTGCACCTCAATTGTTTTTCATTGGCCCCGTCACTTTTCATATTCTATAGCAAAAGACAACTTTCATTATTTGCAAAAAATATAACCCGGTAGAAAGTTATGGTTTCTGAACAAATAAAGTAAAGTAAACACCAAAAGCAAGCTATTTTAACCATAGAATGCTAAATAAACTTTTCTTTATTAACTTACTTTGTAAATTAAAGAATAAATCAATTGAACGAAGTTTTTAAAAATCCAAAAATCTAATACGCCGTGGGTATTAATCAAAAACAACGATAGTGTTAAATAAAGCTCATAAAACTGCACGTCTTTTCCAATACTTGAATGTGTTTCTATCTGCTATAATTTCTGAGAACGACGTGGATACATTTAAAAACTCGTACAATATTTTTGACTGTGTTTGTAGCCAGTGGCGGCTTGTAGAAAATTTTGATGTTAGTACCAACCGAATTTATTTAAAATGTAACTTCCACCTCCTCACAGACAAAGACAGATTCCGACATTTCGAGATCTAAATCTTTCGCATCTGGGCGGGTGGACTGGCAAAAGTTAACAACAGTGAAAAAATTACTTATAAAGTTGGCCTTGCTTTCGTCCCAGATTACACAACGAAATTAGTTAATCATACAAAAGTGTTTATTAGCAAGTTGCACAATATATAGAGTGATCGCCAAAAAGTCGCCATCAAATGGGAAAAATTTTCATTTTTGATTTTTCGAAAAAAAACTGTTGACGGCAATAATTTGTGCTTGCATAAGAACCTATTTAGCTTCTAGCAGATGATATACCGAGTGACTTTTATGTAGTTAGAAAATGCTGTTTTTCGAAATTATTAAAATCCAAAAAGTGCTATTTTTTGGAAATTAAGCAAGATTTTAATGATATTTTCTTATCGTGTGTTAGTTTTAGCTAACCGAACCAACTCAATGCCAGAAAACAATTTTTTTATTTAACTTCCGCAAAAATGTTATTTTTCAATTTTTGGAACATACATTCACCTTTTTTAGGTGAAAACTTTAAAGATTTATAATTGGAAAAAACAATAGCAACAAATGTTAATTATTCCTTTAGATTTTATATTATTTAGTTCCTCTTGACTTGTTAAAAGGTTGTTTACTGTCGTCTGAACTGACTCGGTAAATGAGTCTTTACAAGCACGATGCCTGTAAAGAGTTACTGTTGTCTGATCTTACTCGATAAATGAATCTTTACAGGGACGGTGCCTATAAAACGTTGCCATCGCGACAAACACCTCGATTTCTAGTAGACACATCCTTCATTGATCACTAATATTATTTTTAAGGATTTTCAGCAAGAGGAAATAAAACGTTGTAGGCGGCTGGCTTGCAATTAGCCTTTATTGGGGCTCAGCGGATTACAGGGCTCGCCCCTACGTCGCTGACCCTGTCAATTATCCGGCTGGCCCATAAAGGCTAATTTATTAAGCTTGCCACGTAAATAACAATTACCGAAAAGTAATACTTTCGCATAGTTTTTACGCTTTTTAGGAGAAATATTCTTCAGTGGTAATTAATATCTATTTAAATGGCCCCTAAAACCCCAATCTACCCCTGTTAATGAATTACTTTGAGAAAAATCCTGTAAATGTTCTTTTACAGTTGTCTGAATGAGATTTTTCTTCATTCAGTTTACATGTTCTAAAAATGTAGTATTTTGTTTTAATTTTGAGCCAAAAATTTTATATTTATGTAAAAAATCTGATTTTAAATAATTTTTTTGTAAAACCGTACACTTGCTTAATATCCATAAAGTAAAAGTTACTCGTGCTTTGTTTCAGCGCTAAAATGAAAAGAATGAAAAACAAAATTAGGCTTGGCCTTTTTCATCTTCATTTAATTGAAGAGATATGCGTTATTCAAAGAGATAAGCTGTAGTCACTTCTGTGTTATAAATTTTCTCGTCTCTGTTATCTTGTTTTTAATGGTCATCTGGTGCAACATTCAAACAAGATTCCTCGTCACAAATTACCATAAACTGTGGAGTCCAAATGTTCGACTGCCACACATTGGTCCACTACCGTTTCTACAACTGCAAAAAAACCGTGTTTAAAAAATAAGCAAAAGCAATTTTCTTTTTGCTGCCAATACAGTATTTTGCAATGTACATTCCCAATATTCCACAACTTGTTGTAGTCTCTTCAACCTTATTAGAACTTTTAAGTGTTTTAGAATATCTGTTTATTCACAATCACATTGTAATGTGTCAATTTCATGACATGACAACAGGTGGGAACTAGATGATTACTTGAAACTAGCCAGGAAATTATTACATACCCCGAAAAATATTACATACCTGAAGAGTGGGGTGTTTCCATGGTAACAAAACATGGAGTGGGTTGTTTTCATGGTAACAAAAATATTAGCTACATCAAGATATCTATTATTCAGAATTCAATTGTAGTTATTTTTAAAATTAGATGATTGCAAATAAAATAGTATACATACCACGGTGGAAAGTTGCATTCCTGTCTCGAGATAAAGTTAACCTCGACGCTACGCGTCTCGGTAAACTACCTAATCTCTCGACAGTAATGAAACACTTCCCACCTCGGTATGTAATATACTATTGCTGTACATCGAAAAAGTTCTCAAAGTAGAATCGAGGCTAGCTAGCAAAATAACTATATTTTAGAGTAAAGTAAGACATATTTTTACTTTGCTCACTTACGACAGTCTGGCATATAACTAACTGCTTTCGACATATAAATCGATTTTATCACTTCTGTTTTCTGAACAGTAATAGTATATTACACAACGAGAGCTGTAGGAAGCATATTACACGCGAGTTGGAAAAGTTACGCACAAGCCGCGTAGCGGCGCGTGTGTAATTCCACGAGCGTGTAATTGCTCTATAGCTCGAGTTGCGTACTATACTTTTTCTACGATCACACTCATTTCGTTAAACGAAAAAGAAATATTTTATTAACTGTCAAACTATCTGTCACACCATCTTAAAAATTAGGCGGCTGCAGTCACATCCCTACACCGCTTCGTACAAACAACAGAAGCTAACTGTAACGTAATAAAAAAAATTACGTGTTAGTCATTACGTAACACTGTTTGTAACAACGAATTTACTAATCAAGTAAACAGTGCTTAATGAGCAATTTACTAATAAAGGAGTAGAAAAACACTGTTTTTTGCTTTCAGGCTTTCACGTTTGGCTTCTTCTGGGTTCTTATCACAGTTATCGCACTGTCTTCTATTCTTGATTACAAACGCCTCCATATTTGCCAGATAGATATAATAATACTTCAATTTTCTGTAAACTAAGTAAGAATGAGAATGTGACTTGATCTCAAGTGTCTAAGACAAGAATGACTAAAAAGGCAATATGGTATTGGTGCGCATTTGTATTCACTGCAATTTATTCTAAACGCAAAACGATAAACAATTTTGCCTTGTCATCTCAGTTTAATATGGCTACGTTAGGCAATTGAATTAATAAAATGTTTCATTGATACACTAGTCGCTAAACAAAGAACTGATTTTCAAAACCAAGTTCTTTACTGGTCATAGCGTTGACTTCCATATAAGAAAAACGTGGTTACCAAAATCGAAAGAGAAACTAGCGCTCGGACTACAAGCACATCTAAACACGCGCTAGAAAGTAGAGTAAAGAAAAGGCCAATATCCCTAGACGAGATACTAAAATGGCTAAAGTTAAAGGGGTTGGGGAGACTCGAGCGAAATTCGCTTGAGGCGGTGTCACCCCAAGGATAAAGTCAAACATTCCATACCTTTCACAACGAAACCATATTAAAAAGTTGTTATGGGCTCTCGCCTAGAAAATTCTCTCGGTTGTGTTGTCTACAAAGAGATAAAGAGACGAAAATATCCATCTGAAAGACCCAAAGTTAATAGTTTGTAACGCACATCAGAATCAATTTTTTTACATTGTTAAGGATGTTTGCAGCTAAAGATTTTTTAAAAAATATTTCATTTTAAAATAAAAGAATTGATTAAAAAAAAATTTGTAGAAATATATTTCGACACATTAGTGTCTTCTTCAGTCTACTTATTGGTACAGATAACATATTAAAATCTCCGAGTTAAAACATATTAAACTAATATAACAATTCAAAATTCTCAAAACAAATTACCTTACAGTTACGATGTATTTTCAACAGTAATATCCCAAGTGCATTAAAATAGCCGATTAAATTTTGACGTTTTCTGTCAGAATGTTTTGCTAAGAAATTTGTCAAGTAAATTTGCCGCTCAACAAGAATCCCGAGTGCGCAGCACGAGGGATTTTGAAGCGGAAAATTTACGAGATGTATTTCTTCAGAGCAAAACATTCTGACAGAAAATCGTCAAAATTTATTCAGGCTAGTTTACATGCGCGAGGGATGTTCGGAGTGATTATTTCCTGAATAAATAGATAAAATTCAGTTGGTGAAGCACCTTTAATAATCATGTTAAAATTATGCACAAGCGATTAAATTTTGACATAAATTTAACCACGGTTAAATTTTGACGTTTGAATTTTAGTCATTATTAAAGTGACAAAAACCATGGTGATTACGCATTATTATGGATATGAAGGAAATAATCAGTTATAATTAATCATTCTTTTCCTTTTCTAATTAAAACTCGCTAATTGAGGTGAATAATAATATCTCTTGGTATATTTGATTAAATATCTTTAATATAAATATATTCAAAACCTTAAATAAGAAAAAAAGAAGGTTATTTAATCATCTAGTTTTCAGTTAAAAATAGATCCAGCACAAGAATTCTTCCCAAATGCTAATCAAATAAGCCATTTATGAAGCTTAAGGATTAAATAAATCAAGGCAAAAGTGATTAATTGTTTGTGAATGCCAACAATTTTTATTTATCTGCAAAACAGGTTCAAAGATTACTTATAAAACCCATTACTTTTAATACCAAAATCTGTCATTGAAGTGGACGTTTTGCTTACTGGCAGAAAAGTATATGTTGCAATGCAACACTTTTAGTTCCTAGGATTAAAAGTACTTTTTTGCACTCCCGGGACTAAATGACCGACTTTAGGCGTCATTTTGAAGAACCAAAGTGCCACTTTTAATCCCTGAGGGATTAAATTTTTATTTAATCCCTCAGGGATCAAAAGTGAAACTTTGGTCCTTCAAAATGACATTATTTACCACATTACCTTAGTTACTCATCTACATTTCCTAAGCCATCCATTTTTCCGAATCGAACGTATAAATTTTAAAACCAGCAAAATCAGATTTAGTTCATGATTTGTAATTCGGCAGTGCAAAAAATAGCGTATATACCTGGGGACCAAAGTCCGTTTGAAGTCGGGGGCAATAAACTTCACTCGCGGGATCAAATGATGCACTTTCGTACCTTGGTATATAATATACTATTACCTACTGCCTAGAAACTAAAAGTAACTTCCATTATGTGGGCTGTGGATGTAGTTGTCATCATGATTTTTAAATGAGATACGTTCAAAGTAATCAATCATCTCAACTTTTGAATATTTTGTACTTTTCTAAGTTGCGGAAAAAATAGTAGGTATGTATAATTCGGATTACAAGTGACTCTGTTTGACTTGCAATTTTTGCTTTTGCTCGGCTACGCTGCGCTTTGCCTTGCAAATGCAAACATAATTGCTCGTCAAACAACGTGCCACTTTTAATCCTAATAAAACAATATACTATAGTTATATATCAGAAACAAACATTTTCAATGGCTTCCCATTTAGAGATTCAAATATATTTGCGAAAAGAAACTATTAAGATAGTGGTTCCATTTTGACGTCTCGCTCGAAGTGCATATTTTGGATGTTATTTTATGTAAATAGTTTCTGTTAGCATTTTTATTGAATTATTACGCACTCATCTAGGAGGAATCGTTTATAGCATTTGACAGAAAATGCAAGTCACGCATACCTATAACGCAAGCGCTAAAAGTGGTTTTCAAAATTACAAATCTCACACAATAAGTTATTTAGTCAGTTCCTGTTTATGATAATCAATTAATTAAAAAAAATATATTTTTAAACTACAAATGAATAATAAAAATCTGGTGTGATACACGCACACAACTTCCTTTTACAGTGATCTTATAATTAGCCAAAAATTTGATTTTTAATTTCTAAGCGCCGACGCTCGCAAGGGCAAAAGTGTAGAGAAAGAAGTGCATTTTTCATAAATTTTCAAAAATTACAAATTCTACAGAAACCGTACAAAATAAAGCGTTAGTTCAATAGACAAATTTTCTCTAAAATTTTAAGGTGAATTCAAAAATGTAAATAATATACGAGGTGTTCTATTTAAAATAGGAGTTAATCAAAAAAAAATTAAAAAGAACAAAATAAACCCATTTTAGAGGTATTCAACTGGAAAATCACCTATCTCACATCAATCCACATTAAAAATGTAATAAAAATGTAAAGTTTGAAAAAATACCTCTTTTAGTTTTTGAACAGAATTGCCTGGAGACTGATCAGGTTTTCGTTGCTTTGCGCTGGTTCTATCCCTAATTTTAAGCACATAAATGAGACTGCATTTATGTTTTAAGCCAATGTAGTCAATGGCACTTAAAGGGACGACAGTAAACTACCCTGGAGGACGCATCCTCACGTCCCAATGATATTATGGCTTAGTAACAGGGTAGCGACGTAGTGAATGAATCAGACATTAGATGCAGATTGATTTTATTATAAAAATAAATCGTCTATTTATACAAAACAAAGTAGCATAGCTAAGTCACAAAACAAAGTTCAATTATTGTGTAGATTACTAGAGCGCGTTTGAAGGTACGAAATAGCAATTCAGCACTGTAAGCTGATTGTATTTCCGTGTGCGTTTGCAAGCCAGAGCGGTGAACTTGGGTTTAGTAAGTCGCTTACGGCGTGAAATGCCAAGTTGCAGGTTTGCTCCGGTCTTTAAACTCGATGCTTGCGAAACAAGATTGGTTTTTAATATTTCGTAAATGTGAACTGAAATTTGCCTGTTTAATTCAAGATTAAACAGATCTAAATTAAATATAATAAACTGGCGAAATTATGAAGCAAAACTGGAGATTAAAACTGCTTGATTATGAAATCAGAATTACATTTAGAACTTCTGACTGGATTTCGTAAATTATGTTATTAAAATTTATGTGTGTTTAATTCAAAATTAAACAGTTTTTGAGATATTCTGTTCACACACACACACACAGACAGACACGCAGACAGACCAATGAACAAAATCATGTTTTTTGGGTTCAGGAGCTCTAAAACGTGAAAATCTGTTGAAAACTCAATTTCGAATTTATGGGCTGAATCCAATACTTTCTTTATCGTAGAAGGAAGTAAAAAGAGCAAAGGTATCACAAAAGAATGAGTTAAAATATGTGGTGATAAATGGTGTTTCAGTTTTCAATATCGGTTCTATAATTAATTGCTTTGGGACAATTATTATTTCAATCATTTTTATGTAAGTGGTCTTCTTTATGTAAAATTGTTAGTAAAGAACGATTAAAGTTTTGTAGTTTTTCTACTGCATAGTCTGATAATGCCGTATTTGTTTTATTTTGAGAAGTTATTTTGATCTCAATAACATTTTTGTTTTGATTCAACCTTTTAATTAACGTTTTTTAGTTTAGCCGTAATCGGCATCACAATTATTGCAATTTCTTTGGTAAATAATATTTGCTTCATTGTCTGGTAGTTTTATCTTTAAGATTACTAAAAAATAATTGTCCAATGGTATTATTATTTTTATAAGCAATTTGGAAATGAAATTTGTTGAGCTCTTTTTGTATTATATATTTTCTTCTTCTTAGGGTGCCAATCCGTTGCGAATGTTGGCGATCATAGCAATCGTGGTTCTGTCTGCAGCAATCCGGAAGAGTTCTGGGGATGTTTTGTTGAACCAGGTCCTGAGATTCTTGAGCCATGATATCCTTCGTCTTCCTGGTCCTCTTCTTCCAAAGATTTTTCCTTGTAGGATTGCCTGCAGCAGAGCGTATCTTCCTTCGTTTCGCATGATGTGACCTAGGTATCTTAGTTTGCGGGCTTTAAATGTGTTCATAAGTTCTAGGTCTTTTTTCATTCTTCTCAGAACTTCCACGTTTGTCACTCTTGCCGTCCAAGGAATTTTCATGATTTTCATGTACAGCCACATCTCGAAAGCTTTGAGCGTTTTAGTTGTGGTTTCATTGAGTGTCCAGGATTCTACACCATAAAGGAGAGTCGAAAATACGTAGCATCACAGGAGTCTTACTTTTATGTCAAGGGTGAGGTTATGACCTTTGAAGAAGGCGCTCATGTGGTTGAAGGTTGATCTAGGTTTTCCTATTCGTGCTTTTATTTCCTGTGCGTTATTCCAGTCCTCATTAATGATGGTTCCCAGGTAGTTGTAGTGATGAACTTTTTCGATAGCAGCTTGGTTTATGAGTAGGCGGCTTCCTATGATTTTCTCTTTGATGATTATCATGAGTTTGGTTTTATTTACGTTGACATCAAGGCCGCATTGACTGCTGTGATCGGTGATTTTGTTCATCAGGGCTTGTAAGTCTTCAAGACAATAGTATAATCGGCGTATCTGATGTTGGAGTCCGTTTATCAGAATTCCCTTGTCCATGTCGTCTAGGGCTTCATTGAATTGGTTTATTATTATTGTTATTTTTAAATTCATTTCCTAAAAAGTTAAGATGAAAATTTATAGAAACATTTAAATTTTATTTAGTCTGCTTTTTATTTCGCTGTTGATAAGTCAAACTGGATAATTATCCTTTACTAACATAGTTGTGATTTTTTTATGTTTTAAGAATGAAATTTGTTTGATGATAATGATATTGCTCTGTCAACTATGTTATTTATTAAGCTCTTTTTGTATTTAATTGTAGTAATTGAAGTAAAATTTAAAAATTTCAAATATCTATCTGTTTTAATGGATTTTATACACCAATTTGTATATATGTTACCATTTTGATTTTTGAATAATGTGAGATCTAAGAAGTTTATTGAATTTTGGTTAGTTTCTTTTTCTAAAGTAAATTTTAATCTTGAATGTACATTATTAAAAGTATATAAAATAAAATCAATATTATTTGATTCAGCAGCAATAATGATATCATCAACATATCTTTGATAAAATGAAAATTTTGAGATTACTTAAGCTTTTTTCCTCTATTCCTCGTAATACTAAATTTGCAATAGTGCTAGATAGTGTCTTTTAGTAACATTCATTTTATCAAAGATATGTTGATGATATTATGCTATATGCGTAACTTGCATACATTTTCTGTCAAATGCTATAAACGCCTCCTAGATTAGAAAAAGATAAGAATTCAATAAAAATGCAAACAGACCTTCATTTCTTGCTATGAAACTATTATGTAAGTACCATTAACAAAGTAATTGAAGCATTATTCCATTCTTATTGTCCTATTAGAGACGCTATTTACATAAATTAACATCCAAAATATGCACTTCGCGGGAGACGTCAAAATGGAGTCACTATTAGTCCGAGAGCTGGCAGTAAAAACAACTACCTCATAAGTTACCAAAGGTTTGAACTGACATGTCGGTACTACTTCACGTGGTAATTTAAAAACCGTCCGTCTGCCGGGCGTAAGCGGTCGCTTTATTAGATTTAATTTGTTTTAAAATTAAAAATAGCTCAAAACTACCCAATTATTACCAAGATAAATGTTTTGTGAAAATGGCCTAAGATCTTAACTAAATTGAAATCGTAGGCGTCTGCCGTTGGAAGTGATCACTATTTCGGAACTGTAAATTTTACCTTATATAGAGTATTTATTTGGATTAAATATTTGCAAAATTTCTTACAATTGATAATCACTTGTAACTTTTCTTAATTAAAGATTGCATTTTTAGAATAAGCGCTATAACATATTGTCAAAAAACGCCATCAACTCCCTCACAAGTTATCTTCAATTTTTTTTTGACAAAATATTTATTCTTGTGTAAGTAATGAAGACGTATAGCGAAAATTTCGGCAGACGGTAGCATTCGAAGGACAGACGAAGACAGCAAATAAAATTTATATTTATTTTACTTTCTTTAACAGGTATTATAAGTGCCCAAATATTTATTAAATTTTCTAGTTATGTATTATATTTATACAAGCAATCCAGTGAGACAAATGTCTCATTTAAAAAAACAAAAAAGACCGTTTTTCAAATAGAAGGCGTATTAAATAAAAACTGTACCCAGACCTGGAAGGTGTCAAAGTGGTTGCCTAACCGATCGACGTTTTAAGGCGCAGAGGGTCGCAGCTCCGTTTGGCTGCTGAAACATTTTTATTTAATACGCGTTCTATTTGAAAAACGGTCTTTTTTGTGATTTCTCGAAAACCGGAAGTGTCACGTGACTGAAATTCGGTTCCTGACCTGACATGACCATTCCAAACATATAACTTTCATAACTTTTTTCTCTATCTCTTACGGTTTGGCTGCTGAAACAGCCTCCCAGACGGACGGACGGTCTATTAGATAAAGGATAAAAAGTTTCGACACCGTGCAACAGTCGAATTGATTTAAAAACTACATAAATCAATATACTACAATGTTATGTACGTATAATAGGGAGCAACTATCGGCAACAGTGTAGTGTGTACTTGTGCACCCTAAAGCGAGGGCGGTGATCGTTGCGTCGAATTATTTCTATTTCTAAGTCTAAGTTTATTGTGATTTGTGCATAACCTATATTATTTAGATTTATTGATGGTAAGTAAAGTTCGATAGAGAATAATTAATATAATAAGTTTACTTATCGAAAATGGAAAGCATATTATAGGTTAGGTTGAGTTAAAAACTTTACAGGCAGGTAGATTTACAGCAAAAAAATTTTGCAACGTTGCCGGCTTGGGTTGTTTTCTCCTAAATATAATATAATAATTTTTTTCTTCAAACGGCAGTAAAATATGGCATTATACTGCTGGATTGATGATGTTAAACTGTCACTTTATTGCCAAGCGGCAGATAATATTATCAGCCGCTGACGAGCATTAAAAAGCTATGCAGAACATCAAGCAAAAGAATATACCAATTTTTGATAAGTGTGTCGTGTCATCATTAAAAGACATCGAAAGAGACAGAAGAGCAGGTGTATCAGGAAGGGATAATGTGTTTAATATTATTGGAAAAGAGCAGAAGCGGCCGAACGATTTTTTAAAAGCATTGAGAAGTGACTCTTTTAAAACCAAATTCGTGCAGTTTTTAGTCAAACACTGGAAAGTTCCTCCGGGTATTTTGGGAGACAAAATTCTTCGAGTAACTTGTGAAGATATCTGTTACATGATTTACTAGATTGATGGACCAGTAAATTGTGAAATTGATGAGGCTTTATATTCTGGTCACCATGAAGCTGATAATAGAATTATATTTCATATATCTAAACTGCCAGAAAATACAAATGTTGTGATACGTGCATCCGATACTGATATATTAATAATAGCAGTAGGAAATATGCACAAATTAACAAATAGAGTGCATATTTGGATAGAAACTGGACTTCAGCCAAAAATACTTTGAGATACGTTTCTGTTAACGATATATACACCAATTTAGGAGACATCCTTTCTCAGGCTTTACCTGCCTATCACGCTTTAACAGGCAGCGATTATACCGCATCATTTGCTCGAAAAGGTAAAATAAAGCCTTTTAACAGTATTGAGAAAGATCTAAGTATTGCCAAAATTTTTGCTTCTTTCGGCCATTTCCAGGATATTTCGGAAGAGCAAATTCAAGGCATTGAAAAATTCGTATGCTGGATATATGGTTAGGCATAATGCTAATAGTGTGAATGGAGCAAGGCTTGATTTGTTTCTTAGAAACCATGGTGGTACTGTGTCCCAAGGAAGAAATCCATTAGATAAAGTTAAAAAAATTTTATGGGCGCTTGATGCCACCTTGTCGAAAGGTCCTAATAAATAAAATGGGTTAATCAAGTTTGCGCTATCTGGAATTATGCAACAGAGGCTAATCCAATTTTTTTTAATCCTGAAGAACATGGCTGGTTTTTAGTCGATGGAAGATACCAACTGGAATTGTTTATTGGACCACAAACCCCTTCTACACTTGATGAGATTTGCAAAACCCCAGCTCCGGACATAAATGAAGATGAAGTATTTTACAATGCAAGCAGTGATGAAAATGAATAGTACATTCAAATTGCATTGTCATGTTCTTATTAATGATATTATTTATTTATTTTCATTGCTTGCTACATAGATTTTGTTTGTGAGTTTTATTTTTGCTTCAATTTTTTGTATAACCATTTTTTTTGCGATAGCATTAACTAGATACTAAGGTTAATTCTAAAACTTACTAAAAATGAGGTTTAGTTTTTATTTAGCAAATATGTATTTTTTGTTTTGGTTGTTTAAAATTAAATAAATATTCAATAAGTATTATCATTAGCTTGTTTTTTACATAATTTTACTTTATACTTCCGAGGTCTTTTTAAATACATAATTATATTACCCATTACGCGTACTATATTATATTGATAGCAATCCATTTAGGCCCGTCTGTCCTTCGAATGCGAACGTCTGCCGAAGTTTTCTCTACACGTCTTCATTAATCACACAAGAATAAATATTCTGTAAAAAAAAATTGAAGGTAACTTGTGAGGGAGTTGATGGCGTTTTTTGACAATATGTTATAGCGCTTATTTTAAAAATGCAATCTTAAATTAAGAAAAGTTACAAGTGATTATCAATTGTAAGAAATTTTGCAAATCTTTAATCCAAATAAATACTCTTAATAAGGTAAAATTTACATTTAGAGTCAAGACATTTTTTTACTTTTCAACTGTATACCCGTCTGCTCCGAAACAGTGATCACTTCCAACGGCAGACGCCTACAATTTCAATTTAGTTAAGATCTTAGGCCATTTTCACAAAACATTTATGTTGGTAAGAATTGGGTAGTTTTGAGTTATTTTTAATTTAAAAAAAAATTAAATCTAATAAAGCGACCGCTTACGCCCGGCAAACGGACGGTTTTTAAATTACCACGTGAAGTAGTACCGACATGTCAGTTCAAACCTTTGGTAACTTATGAGGTAGTTGTTTTTACTGCCAGCTCTCGGACTATATCTTACTAGTTTCTTTTCGCAAATATATTTGAAGTAAATGAGAAGCCATTGAAAATGTTTGTTTCTGATATACAGGGTGCCCGGATTTCGTAGGGACAACATGGGTAACTTTTGTATTTGAAGAGATAGAGAGATGGTTAAATTAGCAAAAAGGTGCAGGTTTGAGAGCTCATTAAGAATCCATCTTCAAATTTTACTTGTCATGGCCCACTTGTCTAAAATTAAAAAAAAAACAAAATCTCCTAATTTCTTTTATATGCCGTAACTTTTTTGTTACTTAAGATATTGAGATGCGATTTGAACTAATTTGAATGGTAATTTAAATACTTTTATTGATACTTGATAAAACCAATTTTATTTGTGTTAATTTTTAGTAATCTAACCTAACCTCAAAATTTTAAATTGGTACCCTGCAATTTTTTTGGCCCTTTTAAGAGAGGATTTTTTTCTGAATGCAGTGATGTATTACATGATATGGAAACTTCTTCAAAATTTTGAAAAACTGAGTTTATTCTTTTTACAGGCAGAAATCACTAGTGCCATGATCACAATAATTTTGTTTTTTATTTATTACGTTATCTGTAAAATTATGTTTAGAAACAAAAAGCACTCTTATCATCATACGTGCCTTCCAGTAGTGTCAGTGTGTTCCGTATGTTTGACGTATAAGTTCTACGTACTTGTAGCACTTGACATACGCACAAAATACATCATATTTTCAAAATTTTCCGTTATAAGTTGAAGTAATAACACTCACACTGACAGGCACGTATGATGATAAACCTGCTTTTTGTTTCGAAACATAATTTCACAGATAACGTGATAAACAAAAAACAAAGTTATTGTGATCATAGCACTAGTGATTTCTGCCTGTAAAAAGAATAAACTCAGTTTTTCAAAATTTTGAAGAAGTTTCCATATCATGTAATACATCACTGCATTCAGAAAAAAATCCTCTCTTAAAAGGGCCAAAAAAATTGCAGGGTACCAATTTAAAATTTTGAGGTTAGGTTAGATTACTAAAAATTAACACAAATAAAATTGGTTTTATCAAGTATCAATAAAAGTATTTAAATTACCATTCAAATTAGTTCAAATCGCATCTCAATATCTTAAGTAACAAAAAAGTTACGGCATATAAAAGAAATTAGGAGATTTAGTTTTTTTTTTAATTTTAGACAAGTGGGCCATGACAAGTAAAATTTGAAGATGGATTCTTAATGAGCTCTCAAACCTGCACCTTTTTGCTAATTTAACCATCTCTCTATCTCTTCAAATACAAAAGTTACCCATGTTGTCCCTACGAAATCCGGGCACCCTGTATAACTAAATACGTTTTATTACTTGATAAGTAATTTTTGAACTTGTTTTGCAGATAAATAAAAATTATTGACATTCACAATGAATCACTTTTGCCATGATTTATTTAAACCTCGAGCTTCATAAATGGCTTATTTGATTAATATTTGGGAATAATTCTTGTGTTAGATCTATTTTTAACTGAAAACTAGGTGAATAAATAATCTTCTTTCTTCTTATTTAAGGTTTTGAATACATTTACATTACAGATATTTAATCAAAAATACCAAGAGATATTATTATTCACCTCAATCAGGGAGTTTTAATTGGAAAAGGAAAAGAATGTTTAATTGAAAATACTTCTTAACTGTAAAGTAATTTTTTTTGAGAATTTTTAATTGTTCACTGACTTATTTTAATGTTTTAACTTACAGATTTTAATATGATATTTGTACCAAGTAGACTGAAGAAGCCACTACAAGAAAATTCTTTAACCAATTCTTTCATTTCAAGATAGAATATTTAAAAAAAATCTTTAGCTGCAAATATCTTTAACATTTATTTTTAAATTAAAAAGTCGTAGCTACCTATGTATAAATTATATCAGAATCAATAAATTCCAATAAAACAGTATCGACTTCACAAATTGTTAATCTAGAAGAAAAGGAAGTAACTGCAACTTTACAAAACCGGAATCAGTCACAATACAATATCAATAATTACGCATTCCCTACCTTGCTATCAATATATAGTCTATTTGGTTTCGGGTGTTCATATCTGGAGACATCCACGTTTCTTTGTGAATATTTTTATGCTGAAACTTTGTACTACAGATTACCATCCTTCCCTCAGTTGCAAAAACTATTAATATTTTTCCATGGTCGTCACTTTCTCAAATACGAGTACAAGGCATTTACCCGTTATACTTTCAAACATCCTCTGTCGTCTTACTTTCGTAATTTTGTCTACCACAATTTTTACATCGCAGCTCCCTGTTTTATCAATGTGTTTTTCAAGGGTTGCATAAACGTCCTTTTTTTCCTCACTTTCCGTGACGTCCATTGAGGCCTAAACATTTATTAAAACTACATTTAAAGCAAAATCCATTCCCAGTCTTCCTTTCACCGTTTCACTGTGGCAAATTGTATAATCCCTTGGTTCAACCCTCTCATTTCTTGTAAAGCCGTGATCTTCAGTTTGTATCTCCATACTTCGTACAGTAAGTTTTCCATTGCTTCTATTCCTGTTAGATTTCTTCGACTTTTTCATAGTTGTTATTATCCACCCCTTTCTTTTCGGTTAGAATTTTTTGCGGTTAGTCGTCGTAATCTTCCTCAGTTGTTGAAGAAACGCACCGCTTTTTCGCTATCCGTTCGCTTATTCTCATCGTTATCTTCCCTGTCTCCTTTTGCCAAATCTTCTACTCTGTACCATTCATATCTAAAATCACGCTGTTTTGCATGTCTAGGTGGGGAGCCAGTAGTTTTCTATCCCTTTTTGAATAATCATCCTTGATCTACATGTCTGACCCTTTTAGGTATGCCACAAGGATTGGGCATTTTTTTCCGCCTTGAACGTTTCCGTCAGTATACTTTTAAATTCTGAATATCTACAAAATCTTGGATTTGTACATTTTTAAAATGTATTTAAAATTAGTTGTTCCTCGACGCATTTAATAATTCTAATTTGTAATTGTTTAATTCTAGGTATCGTTTAACGGTATCCGTTTCGCTTGAAATGCGGCTTGGATATATCATGACATCATAATTAATTTCCTGTTTAGTTGCATTTGTAGTCACAAATCCCCTTTGCACTCAACCGCGTTCGTGGAGTGCGATGACAGATAACCATACGTGCTAGGTTTTAATTAGACGATCTGTTTGTTTTCAAGCGGCGCTTCTTTTGTGGTTCTAGCTAGGGTGTTTCTGGAAAGTCTTTGACTATTAGCCGCCTAGAAAGAAAAAAAAACTATAATTATTTTAGTTTATTATGTTGGGAAAGAATAAGTACGCCTTCTACAATGTTCAGACAAACTCTTTCTAAACAAAGCGAATTTTTGAGCTACTAAATTTCTGCAAAATAACCAATGTATTAATACCCTATTGGATATTAATTTTGGAGAAACTTCCCAGTAGTTTCTGGCAAATTTCTTTTGTACATGTTAAATTAGTTTATTATTGCTTCAGTAATAGGGGGTCCATATTTACTGATGAATTTTCAAGTTTAGAAAGTTACGGACAACTGCTGAACGCCCATACACTGCATAGTTAAACAATAGAGGTTGTACTTTGAATTGATTCAATATTTATGACAATTTAAAATAATCCGAAAATGATCTGTACTTCGTACTCTCCACCACCTGTGGTTAATAACTAATAAAAAGATGTAGGGAATAGAGCCTTGGGGCATCCCAGAAGTTGCTCTATATCAATATCTCTCCTACAGGCTGCCATTGCAAACAGCTATTTGTCATCTTTCAGTTAAATATTACCTTAAACATACAACTGCAACTATGGAAACTGGAATTAAATAATTTTTGCAATAATATTGCATGGTTGACTCTATAAAAGGCTTTAGCAAAGTCAGAATATTCCACATCAACTTCTAGGCACTTGTGTAAGACGTTAAACAGCTCCTAAGTAAAACTAATAAAATTTGTTGAAGTTGAAGTTTATCGATAACTACTGGTTATGAAATACGTTAAACAATGCTAGACACCATTTAGGAAATTGGCTTCGACTTGTTTGACAATCGTATTCAATCTTCTTGTATGTGCCTTTATATCAGTACAGTTCCCGATTTATTTCTTCTCATAATCGTGACGCATATTGTTTTTATTCTCTATCTTCTACTTCAAATATTACTTCAGTGCCAGTCATTTTCTTTTACTAAGTTTCATATATTTTGTTTTCTTTTCATTTATATTCACCCCAAACGGTTTTGCTGTTACCGAATATTTCTTAAAGATGGTTGATAATTCTTTCTTGGTCCCTGTTGTTAACACGAAATCATCCGCATATCCTATGCATTGGTTTCTTGTATCATATATTATTCTGTATCTTTGGATATCACTTCATCTCACAATCACTTTTAAGTTTCAGGACGTACTTAAAAGTTCTGTCTTATACTTTTTCTAAGCAAGTTTTCCACTTCTTGTCAGCTTACATTGGAAGTCTTCCAGGGTTGACTCGGTTACCGGAATAACGAGGATAGTCCCTAAAACTTATTTCACAACGGCAACAACGTATAAATGCATGCAAAATTTGGCGGTAATTTAAATTAACGGTAAATTACACCTGCAACCTAAAATTATAAACATAAATAACTTGGCTAAAATACAGTTCAATAGCCAGTAAAAGGTGAAAACCAGGAGAAGTCTCAGACCCCAGACGTCGCACATATTATTGGCCGGGCTCGTCGCCAAAGTTAAGCGATGCAACAAATGCAGCGCATCGTTTCAAGAATAGACAGCGGCGGCTCGAGAATAGCTACGAACAGTCAGCATGAATCTACACGGGATGAATGGAATTTTTTTCAGGAATGCGTCGATATGCGGGGTTGTCTGCGATACAGGATATCGATGAATGATAGTGATTCCTTTAAATCTTATCAGAAATTCATAGACAATGACAGCTGCACTTTAGGACAATACGGAATTCAGAATTTCTAGTAGCCTGCGATGTGGGAACGTCGAGTAGATCCGACAAGCAGTACGGCAAGGCGTTATTGAAGAGACGGTATCATCACGTCACAAATACAAAACCCTTAACTTTACTGTCCTTGGTAAACTCCCATCCCTAAAACCGTCTTACCAAGGCACGTCTAAAATATTTTTATTCATCCTTTAAGACCTGGTTGCAACCAAACTTTTTTACTATTACAAGATAGAAGCTTACTATGACCAGTTGGACACTTATTTTCATTCTTCAATTACTACAAATTATGTCACTACGCTTTCCTAAAGACACGTCTCTAGTTAAGGCATTTTATCATAAAAAAATTGATAAGTCGGCAACACCGCATGACAACTGAAAAAACTGTATATAGCCAGAAAGGAAAATAGATCGCAAGATCTCAAGAATTATATCAAGCCTACTTTTCCCGAAGTAAGAACGTTCAAGTAAAAAAAAATATCAAGAAGAGGAAGGCCTTCGTCTCTATTGAGATTATTACAGAAAAAGGCTAGGAATTTGCAGTTCGAAAAGGATCTTATGGCTGGTATCGCGTTCTTATTCGGCGATGACTGATGATGAAACGAGACCCGACCGAAGGTAATGCTGGTGTTCAGAAATACTAGTTTTTACTAAACGTGCTGTTTCACCAATGTAGACAGAAATATACCTTTAGATAACATAGTGAAGAAAGGTGCTGTGAGATCTTGGTCGGGGGTTTGAATACTGTTTTTATGTTTTATTTTCGAAGAATCTTACCTAAACCCCGTCCATGCAACCACTACAACACTGTGCCTTTTTTCTTCTGACCTTTAGAAGAGTTCCGCCTCTAGCGTGGTTTACATGTTGATATTTTGCTCATCTCCCGATGAAGCCCATTATAAAAGTGGAAGAAACGGTGAGTTCTTCATGCTCAATAACAACATGGTCCAATCCTGGAAGTCTTTGGTTAATAAGGTAGACAATTTAAATTTATTTTTGTGGTGTGTGGGCTTCCTAACCAAATGTTAAAAACTATAAACTTAAATAATTATACATTAGATGGTTATTATTGTAAGTCAACCTGTAGCCATGGCCGCGTTTCTATATACTTTTTTAAATAGATTCCTTTAAACCAATTAATCTGGATTTGTGATGATAATAATGTTGTGTGCAGTAGCATTTCCCTTACACAATATTGCTATTTACCAGCCGGGTTTAGGCGATTTTAAAAGCTTTATGTCTGAACAAACCTTAATTTTTTTTGTTCGTTAATTAAGATACCAGTTACAATTATTCTTGGCGACTATAATAATTAGCTTTTTTGCAAACCAACGTTGGTGACCCCATACTCTGCAACCTGTATCGATAATATATTAAGAAACATAAACCTGAATACAATTAAAAGTGTCACTTCGGAACCTTGTTTGTCTGATCATCGTGGTGTTTGAATTGCTGTTCGTCGGACGAAATATAAATATACGACGACTACTGTATATAAAATAGAATTACTAAAGTACATATTCAAAAACTTTGTAACCTTTTACGAGACATAGATTGGAGCATTCTTTATTATTCTTCTAGGGATGTAGATTTTATAGCAGCATACCTATATCTGTCCCGATATGTTTTATCGGACTTTTTCCACTGTTTCGAGTGTTTATCTCACAACGATTCGGGAGTTTCTGATCTACTCCCGTCCTCAGGTGAATGAACTCCTGGTTAGACCTCAGAAGAACTGATTTTTTGTAAGTTTTATCAAGTACACTCGTGCCTAGCCCGGTGTTTGAACCCGGGACCACTGACCGCTGTGATTACGAGTCTGACACTCTTACTACTAGGCCACCAGCGCGGTGGTAAGAGTGTCAGCCTCGTAATCACAGCGGTCAGTGGTCCCGGGTTCAAACCCCGGGCTAGGCACGAGCGTACGTAATAAAACGTAAAAAAATCAGTTCTTCTGAGGGCTAACCAGGAGTTCATTCGTCTGAAGACGGGAGTAGATCAGAAGCTCCTGTTGTGTTCCAACATATGTTGATAGTTTACATACATTATGTGGGCGTTGTTCTATAGTAAAAAGTAGGAAAATAATTAGCATGCGTTCCACAATCAATTATTTCATTTTTTTTAAATAAAATTTATAGTAATTATTAGAAGTAATATCTTTCTTCTGAGTCACTTATAATAATTTTGACAGTTGTAAGTAAAACATACAGATAATGAAAACCAAATATCAGCCTACTAAATCTAAATGCTTTAAAAACAAATTGCTATCTTTAATTCTTTAATTAAGATATCTTTGAAATGAATTATTTTAGGACATACGTTTATTAGAGTTTTTTCTCTTATTTTTTATGCAGAATGATGCCCTTATATTTTTCCGTGCAATTTTGAAACACCCTGTATATTAAACCAAAATACATTTGGGGTCGATCCAGATAGACATTCAATCCGCATGGAAAATATCGTCTCTCTCCAACAAATACTTTTGGCGCTATACCGCCAACAGACGGACAGACGAAATTGTGAAAACATGTTTGTCGTCATCTAGGGACATTGAAACGTGAAGATCTGAAGAAATCTGGGAAGGTGATTTTTCACGATTACAACCCTTCCTTCGTCTTTTAGACGACAAAAGTAAAAAGTATAGCATCACCCTTCCCTATCAAAAAGAGAGCAGTTAGTAACAATATGCCTGTCCCTCGGTTCACTCCTGCCCTCAAGAACATGGTTAATACCCTATATTATCACTGAAAACTGTTGTCGACTACACAAGTGGTCCCGATATTTTACAAATCTATCAGCAATAAAGAAAACATGTTCTATCAACAGAATTATTTCCAGAAAATTGCATGTAGTCCATTTATAACGAATTCACCGAATAAAGCCACATACTCTTGGTGAATGATTTATTTTGAAAGAAATAAAGTTACTGGCAACAACATTTCAGAGAAAATCTGCGCGCATGGTTTTAACATATTTTTTATCTTCACAGACCAAGCAAATCGTTTTACCTTGAACCAGTCACAACTGACGACCTTAGAAATCTTGTTATTTGCATGAAAACCTTTAATACATTTGATATTTATCACATGAAGGGTAAAATACTTAAGGAAATAATAGAGTCTAATAGCTGCAGAGCCTTTTGCTACTCTCACTTTTTACATGGCACTTTTCCCACAGTTTTTAAAACATCTAAGGTCGTTTAATTGTGTTTTGCATCATCTATTGGTAGTCAAACTAAAATACTACGGCATTTGTAGGTTACTACTGCAGTTTTTCATATCCTGTCTAGGGGACAGACAGCAATGTGTTGGCGTAAAGGGTGCAGTCTCGGCCACAAAAAGTGTTCGCCATGGAGTACCCCAAGGCTCTGTTCTGGGGCTATCCCTTTTATCGTTTATATAAATTATTTCTATTACTACCTATTGTGTCACAAAAGTATATTTAGACAATATATTGTAATGGTATTATACTTACAGCAATTCTGGTTGCATAACTAACTCACAAATGATAATGAAAGATTCAAATAGGCCCATAATTGGTATTGAATTTATTGCAACATTTAGGGCCGGTTGCAGAAAGCAATGTTAAGTCTGGTGTTAGCTAACGCGACGTCAAAGTGAACAAAAACGAATCAAATCTCAAATGTTTATGGGAACTAATACATTAGTAAACAAAATTTGATGCGATTTTGTTCACTTTGACGCGACGTTAGCTAACACCAGACTTAGCATTGCTTTCTGCAACTGGCCCATAAAGTCACTATTAAACATTGATAATTACGTAAAACATGATTCGCAATAACTGCAATTAATTAATAAAGGTTAGTAATTGATTAGAACACTATCGTCAGGATTGCGATGAGCTTGTATTCAAATTTGCGCTCAATATCACAAATGTAGCTAATTTTATGATGACTGACAGATCAATTAAATAACGTCAGTACACTATAATAAAATCGCTTTAGTACAAAGGTGTTTCGAGGCTTTACAGAGGTTTCTTGCAATGTTTGTAGTCATATCGAAATGCCAACAGTCAATGACGCAGCTAAGGAATTATAAAGCATTGCAAGAAGGCACAGATTAATGCAAAGAAGCAATCTGAGAATTAATGAAGACTACAAGAATGTGCTAGTGATGTGAATCAGTGTTTGTTAATTAAAAGTGAAAAAGTGAGACCAATCGATAGGTTATAGTTTCCAGAATGACATTTACAAAAACAATTATAAATTAAGATCAAAGAATGTACACTTACATAGAAACAATTGTAGATCATGTTGCTATGGTGACCTAGAGTTTTGTGTGTTGCCGTTTGTTGGGGGAAGCTAAGCCGAAAGCTTCTGTGTTGTTTGGCTTCCCGAAAGTAAATAATGTGTGCCCAGTGGTTGCGTTTTATTTATTGCCTTTATGCGAAGACCAGCTGTGGTTAAAGTGACAGTATTCCGAAGTGCAGTTCCAGGTTAAATTAGACCTGGAGCTTGGCCTTATATGTGATCATGATCATCTTTGAAACTAAGATTCGACACGTTTAGAAGGTGAGAGAAGCAGACAGCAACGTGCAGGGCCTATAAAACGCTTGGTTTGTACTCCAGAAGCAAGCAGCAGCCGCTGAAATATCGCAAGGAAGCAGATACAAGCTTGGCGTTTTTTCAATCATGACCTGTGCGAGGTCGTCTTTCGAGCCAGATTCAACAAGACTGGAAGCGACGAGGAGCAGACAGCAAAATATAGGACCTGGGGAGGCTTGCTTCGTACTCCAGAAGCAGGCTGCAGCAGCTGAAACCGTTCCAGGAAGAAAATGCAGCCTTAGCGTCCTTTTGCAGAGACCGGAAGCGAGATAGGCATGCATCAGAGGAAAAACAAATGCAAATAGGCGTCATTTTGCACTTGAAAAACAAAATCCAGATTCGCCAAAAGTACTTGATTATTAGAAATGCATTGTTATAAATTACCTGACGTAAACTGATTGATTGTTGGTTAATAAATAATAAGTATTTAAAATGCGCTAATTTTTCTCTGTTTCGATCAGCTTTGTTTGGTTAATATATAATATAGTTTATTATTTTGAGGTTATCTGTCATTCGTTAGATCGAGCATTTGCCATACAATGGTTAAATTTATCTAAAGTGTAAGAAGAAAAACCTAATCCTGTAAATAAGAGTCTCAATTGCTAGCCGTTGCAAAGCTTTGATAAGTTACAAATGAATAAAATATAGAAAGCAACATATGTACTTTTATTACAGTAAAGCATAATTAAATAATCATATTTTTAATTAGCCACAATAGAAAGGCAATAAAAATTGCAAAATAAGCTATGTTGTGAAGGTGCTCAATTTTTATTTATTTATTACATTACAAACAAAAATTACAATAATAAATAACCGCATGTAAATATAGGTAGGTAACTAATAAAGTTTCATTTTCTAAAGAAAAATTGATGCTACAAACAGATGTCCTTGCCGTAGAATTCATCGACCATTGTAAATAGTCACATTTACGGCATACATTTGTTTCAACAGTAAGATTTAGGAGATTATTGTAAATATCAGCTAAATAACTCATAGTAATTTAAATCAAGCACACATGCAAAGTGCGTCCCACACCACCAACTACGATTCTAGGTACTTTCGTGGTTGTCCGGATAATGTGGGGTTATATTTCGCAAAACCAAGCTAAAATACACTTGGAGACCCCATTATTTAGCCACACAACGAGCCAGTAACTGTATAGGGCCACATGTTAGCTTTAGTGAGCACAGAACAAAATATTTTTACAAGTTTTTGTGCATTTAACGGTGGGTCAAGGTGCGATTATGATAAAATTAAACATGCAGCGTAATTACGTTCAAAGTACGTGTAAAACCGGATCACTACAACAGAAATCACACACTTGGTGCACTAGCGAAGCAAATGGGGCCGTTGCTGTACGCTGGAGCTACTATCTGAACTCGCCGGAAGTCCATTAGAAGACGAGGTCGCCGGTAATACAAAATTGGAGCCGCAGCTGCAGAATCCGAGGGCCGTAGCTAAGGAGCATGTGTGTGTTCAAAATCGGGGGACTTGATAATTTATTTTTACGGGAAAATCATATCCGTTTCCCGTTAATTTTTGGAGATTAAGTTGAATGTTTGACGTTTTGTTGTAATTTGTTTGTGAAGCAATTATTTACGTGCAAATAAATAGCTGTTATTTGTGCACGGTGTTTTCATCCAAATGTAGCGCTGTTTTATCTTGTTTCCGTGCAATTAAACAACGTGTCCGATAGAATTGGGCGTTGAACGAGTTTCAAGCAGCAAGCAGCGGTCATCTTGGAGACATTTGTGCAGCAGCAGCCCGCGATTGCAGATTGCCGAAGGTCAGCGAACAGTGGCGTATGAGAAAAAAGATTAGCGAAATTATTCTGTGCTCTATGTTTCGCGTATTTCATTGTGATGTTGAGCTTTATATTAATAATTAAGATGGCAAAACAATGGCAGTTTGAAATTCTCTCTTTTCAACCCTAAACGATTTTATTAATGTTTGCTTCCATGAACCCATGAACATTTAACTTTGTCCATTGTATTTTATGAACCCTGAGTTGCTTAGGCACAAAAGAAGAGTCTCTTATAATTTCTTGCTTGTGGAAAATTCGCTACGTTTGATGCCTAAGGCAGGTTCCGAAATAAATCATAATCAATTATTAAGTTTATTTTTAATTGACTAATTTAACTGCATCAATTTATGTGACCCAAAAGGTGAGACAATTAGCGAATTTTCACACCAATGCTACTTTCCTGTGTTCTAATAAAAAAAGCAAATTTCTATTACAGGCAATGAAAAACTTGGAAGTAAGTGCTAGTGTCTGGTCGACTTCAAATTGTATTTAAGTATGTCAGTAAAACACAACAAATGATATTCTCCCTAAGAAATCATTATTTGTTTCCGCGTGGAAGTGCAATTAATTTATTGTGATTGACAGATAGCAAACTGAGTTGGTTGGAGCACATTTCTTGTTTAGCCAATAGATTGTCTACCGCTCTATTTGTTTTAAGACGTTTGCGCAGTATATTATTTTTTAATACGGTGAAAATTGCTTCGTTTACACTATTTTAGTCTCATATTACATGTTGTATATTATTATGGGGGTGCTCTGTTAACTCGATTAGGATTTTTAAATTACATAAGAAAGCCCTAACATTAATTACACATGCGAACTTCCACGATTCTTATAAACCTTTTTTTATTAAACACAGCATTATCACGCTGTAGTGTATTTACATTTTTTACTCCATAATTTATGCATACAACCATAAACAGCATTATCTTTTTAATTCTTATGTGCATAACTATGATACACGTGGAGCTAATCACCTTGTTGTACTTAGCTATAGATTAAGTAAGTCATTACAAAATTTATTTATTTATTTATTTATTGTACTCATACAAATAAAGGACAATAAAATATAATTATAACTTCCTTGGCCACATGAGCCGACGGCTTGTGTGGCACAGAGGATAGCAATTTTATAAGTAATAATATTTCTTACTAATAAGTATTACGTGTAAGTAAAAATGGTGAAATATAGCGAGACAGATGAATACAGTAGTTTCATATTGTAGTAGTAATTAATTGATCATAAAACGCAGAAGGTTGATTTTTGATCCATAATTTTATCTTTAATTTGAAAGTATTTATAGATTGACAATGTTTGATATTTATGGGGATCGAGTTATATAATTTGGAGCATAAGTAACTTGCATGTTTTTGCGAGGTCGTCTTAGAAGTTATAGGTAGTATGACATTCCAATTAGTTTTAGTTAGGGTATTGTAGTCATGCGTAGGATTTTGTAATATATTTTGGTGTTTGAATGTAAAGACTGCCATGACTTGTATATACAGTTGCCTAATAGTACTGAGTTGGGTTTCTTTAAATAATCATTTGGATGGATAGTAGTAATCTTTACGAAACATAATTTTTATAATAAATTTCTGAACAGTTTCTAGATTGCGTAAATGACTATTAGCAATACCCCCCCAACCTATTATTCCATATCTAATTATTGACTGTACTATAGCAAAGTAGTCGAGTTTAGTTGTGCTGTGTTTTAATATATTTTTTAATAATTTAAATTTATAAATAGTTTTTCTTAATTTTGCAACTAGTTCTTCAACATGACATTTCCATTTTAAATTTGAGTCAATATATATTCCTAAATATTTTATTTTATTAGCAGCGAAAATTTTATGGGTACATTGGCAATTAGCTCTATTTGTTTCAATACATGTCAAGGAATGTATCTTTATCTCATCAACTTTATTCTCAGGTGCTGGGATTAAAGAGAAGGATACAAATTTTGTTTTATTTAGATTTAGTGATAAGCTATCAAGATCAAGTTTGTGCTTAATAATTGCCGTGCAGTTCTCCACTTTACTAACCACCTCAGCCCATGTATTTGCTCCAAAAACAATTGCAGTATCATCAGCAAATGATATTATATTACAGTCTAGGTTCAGTTTAACTAAATCGTTTATGTAGACAATAAACAAAATTTGGCCCAGGAGTGTTCCATGGGGTACCCCTATTTTTACATCAAGTGCATTACTTTTAACATTATTGATGCTCACAATTTGTCTCCTGTCTGACAAATATGATTCAATTAGGCTATTTGCAGGACCTCTAATTCCAATATTATATAATTTTCTACAGAGAGTGAGATGGTTAACAGTATCAAATGCCTTTGGGAGATCTAAGAATACTGCAAAAGCTTTTTTATTGTCATCCAGCAATTGCTGCAAATTCTTGGTAAGTTGAAATATGGCATCATCAGTACCCAGATTATCCCTAAATCCAAACTGTTTTGCAGAAAGCACACTAAATTTGCTTAAGAAATTAATTATTCTTAGCTTAATTTTTCCTATACTGCTTGTAAGAGAAATTGGACGATAATTCGTAGTTAGCGATTTATCTCCACTTTTGTAAATTGGTATTATTATGCTAGTTTTATAGATTTCAGGAAATTTGCCATTTTCATAACAAAGATTAATTATGTCTTTTAGGGGATTTTCTATATAAGGGCCAAGTTTTTTTTACCAAACTGTTAGATATTTTATCATTTCCTGCCGCTCCAGAATTTTTTAGTGAGTTGATATGTTTTAATATGTCAGATACTACAGATCTGAAATTTTACAATAAACTAATGAATTTTCAACGTTTAAATAATGAAAACTTTATAAAAAGAATAAATGTTTTTCCCCCGACAAACTTACGAGTCAGTTGATGAATTTATGCTATTTAATGAATTTTGTAAAGAAATAAATGTCAATGTTCTAGAAATAGTCTTGATATGTTATAATTGTATTTTAATAACATTATTCTGACATTTAACTGTATAGTTATTATTCTGATTTAATATGTTTTTCCTTTCCGACATGACATAAATATGATGTACATACACATGGTTAATGAACGCACCGCTAAATCTAGCGATGTATTTATTTACCTATTTATTTTACATATATATATTTTACACACAGGACTAGCCCAGTACATTATTCACTAATGCTACATAAGAAATTAAATTACATTGCTAAGCAGATAGTAAAATATAATCCAAGGGATGTATAAGATGTAAATTAAATTAAATTAAATTATACTAAAATAATACTCTATGCTACTGCTACTGAAGAAGTGTGTGTTGAGCTGTTGAAAAGGCGTGTTTTAAATAAGTTTCCATGTTATCAGTGAAAGGATCGAAGTTATAATAAATATTAAACAAAGTAGTTATTATCTGGATAGGCGAATTGAAAGATGAATTAGTCTTGCGAAATAAAATGTGAAAAGATGTTTGCAAGGGCGAATTCCGCAAATGTACGCAAAAAAACCTTAGACAAAATTTCAGAGCAGTCAATGAAGTTAGTGACGATTTTAAAAAGAAAAATGAGATCAGCAAAATTCTATGGTTTGGTAGAGTTGAAAATTGAAATTTCTTGCAAAGAATACGGTAAGAATCATGAAATGAATATGCATGACACGAAAGTGAGAATTGCTTTAAAAACTTATATTGAACTCTTTCTAATCTATTCACGTAATAAATATATTGAGGGTTCTAGAATATCGGGAAGAAGTGGTGTGCACGAAAGGGAAAGGGAAGGAATAGAAGTAAACCCCTAGTAATTCGGATGATAATTCCAAGCATTTTTAAAGGTTTAGAAATATATATACTATATACTATACTATATACTATATACTATATACTATATATTATAACCCCGAGATCTCCAACTTTGGAAACCCTTTTCAGCGAAACTATTAGTGAATAAAGTGACAATCAAGTCAAACGTGTGGATATTTCTGGTAAAAGTAATGAAATAACATTTATAAAAATTTAGTTGCAGATAATTCAAAGAACAATACTCATATAATCTATCGAGATCTTCTTACAACTTTTACACACCGTAATTAGAAATGGTTCTGTAAATTTTTATATCGTCAACATGCAATTGAAATTTAGGTGAATAAAGCATTCTGATACATTATTAATAATAATAATATACGTATATGATACCGACCAAGTGTAAAGTCAACCAATTCGCGGATTGCCCACTGAATCTACAGGAAAGCCAATATTTTAGACAATCCGCGGAATACCTTGCTGCTTAGGCAATCTGACGATTGACAGGAAGCAGTTCACATTTTTGCTAGACAGAGTTGTACCACTATACAAGAATGGAATTTGTTTTTGTACTCAGTTATCATGATTAATTGAACAAAAAAACCTACAATAGTTGAGCCCTCGAGGCCACCAGGCCGAGAGGGGTTTTTTCTCGAGTGAATTATTGGTAATAACTCACGCATGTCATACAACATTTTATCCAACAACTCAATAAATAACTAAAAAACATAAATTTTGACAGCCATCACAAGTCAAAGTAACAAATTGGAAAGTACCGACAGAGCAAATAAATTTATAATTAGAGTCGCCTGTGATTCGTGCTACACGTTTTGCAGTCCTGAAGTGTATTGTCAGTCTATGTCAAATTCGAGGTTAGTAGGTTAGGTTTTGTTTGTTATTGGACACAGACTGGCTCAAAACTTAACCTACTAATCTCGAATTTGCATAGCTTGACAGTGCTACCAACAATGCAGTAGTGAATGACATGGTTTTTATCTCACTAGCAGGTAATGGGCCACTTTGGAGGTCTAAAATCGGTCTAGTAATAGCCTTATAACTACCACGTGTTGGATAATAGATATTAAGGATACAAGTTTGATTATAAGTATCTTAATGAAACGAGCTTCATTGCACGAACGAGGCGGTGAACCGAGTTCTGCGGCAATCAAACGAATTTCGTTAAGTGCCATAAACAAACGTTAATTGTTCAATATTTTATATCCACGAATAAATTGTGGTTCATTGTATTATTTGTTTTGTATAAAAAAAAATGCGGTAATGTCTATCACCGCACTGAGTGCAGTAATATCATCTATAACCGCACTGAGTCCGGTAATATCCATTATCGCACTGAGTGCGATAATGAAGCTTTTAATGATACTAAAATTAATTTGGTAAATAGTCTATAACAACACCGATGGAAATAAAAATTATTACTAACAATAAACCCTGAATGTAGTGTTGGAGATGCTATTATCGAGACAAATATTGAAAATATAGATTTTGTTTTTAATAGAAATGATATTATTCTGGAGTATATTTTGAATGAAACGCAGGAGGACGCGCTTATTGAAGATTAATAATAATATTTCTTGATATTTTTCCCCATTAACAGAGATAAATAAGATTGCAATGGCTGTATAGAAGTCTGTACGGTATGTGAAGGCAATGTACATGAAATATATTGTAGTAGAAGAGAAAGTGATGACAGATTGTCTACTTTGTGTTCGAAAGTGTGTGGTTAATTCCTCCTAAAGTGAAACTAAAAAGACTGTTAAAAAATAGCAAATAAAATGCTGCATACATTGTCCAAGAAGTTTAAGAGTGCTCATCAAGGAGGAAATACGAGCATAATAAATTATACCCGTACCATCCTTAGACATAGAACGAACGAATTACAAAAACGTTGTGGGTGTAATAATCTCGAAAATAAAGATTTCTTCAAAATTGGCACAAAGGCAGGTGTGCTGCAAAAAAGTTACAGCCGCAACGAATTTGATATCTTGGAACAAAAGCTTTTAGTCATTAAATATGTAACAGAAAACGACGTTAGTTTATGTACTCATCTACATAAATGCATCAACAATTCGTACAATTGCTAGAAAAGAAATGTAAAATGCAATAGTCATTACCATAAATCTATTTCTTACGGCAGTAAATAATTTTTTAAAATTTTATTCAAAAAAGTAGGTTTTTTAAATTAATTGCGGTGTTTCATGTGCCACTTTTTTTCACTTCATTTTAAAAAATCTTATAGACAACTCGTGTTAGCGTGCTTATTTTTCACGCGTGTGGAATATTAAACTCGGATGCGCCTCGTTTAGTAACCCTCTACACTTGTGAAAAAAAGTTGCACTTCTAACACTTGTGGTTTAAATAACTATTTTGTGACTTATCTGAATGTGCGTTTTGTATATATATTTCATTAAAAAATCTTACTCCGTATGATACTACTCTTCCTAGTCAAAGTGCAAGTTGCTTCTTGTCAGTCTTCAGACTGCCTAAGTAGCTAGGCATTCCGAGTATTGCTTTAAATATGCTAGTCGCTATGTAAAATGTCTAAAATACTACTAACATATAGGTTAATTAAAAGAGGACCTAATATAGAGCCCTGATGAACTCCAGATGTTATTTTAATATATTTAGATAAAAATAAATTGCAGACGATTAGATATGTACGAACCTAAGATATCTACATGGATTCTGAAACATTTTTTTGGCTCCGCTTAATTGTTTCGCCAGTTACCAATTTATTTCAGGCCTAACCTGTATATTTTTATTTGAATTATATATCTTTTACATTTCGAACTCTTAAATTTTCCAAACCAGCGCATTTTGTACCTGGTTCGAGTTCTTTCTTTCGCGGGATGAACTCTCGACCCGCGCTATCTCTTATCAGAGTGCAAGCTTTCCTTTTGGGAACAAATTGTTCGTACCTCGCACTTGCTATTTTTGGCCCGTCGTCACCGGCGTGGTTAAACAATGTTTGTTCAAGTCAAATTACGTGCGCTCAATTAATCTAATGAGCAGTGTGTGTTTCCTAAGGGCTGATTATGATCAGGTATGATGGCGCGTTTCTGTTTTGTTATTCGCATAGTAATTACATTTTTTCTTAGCTCTTTAGTACCAGTTTCAACCACGAGTTTTTCTCGGAGGCCAAGCCGCTAGCCTTATCGCATTTTCGACACCTGCTGGCGCTCTGCTCAGTTGCTGCCGTTCGAGGGTGCCTTTGCTATAATTTTCATCAACGGCAATTTCGTCCATTATGGTAGCAGTTCACGTCCAGCTTATGTTTCGAGGTTAGTTAGTGCTACTCCGGGATTAAATCTCAAATTATCTTACATTTATACATTTTAAACCCGTAATTATTTGGAATTTAAATTCATACGTTTTGCCATTATTAACATGTAATGTTCAATTTCATACATGCTCTTGATTTTCACATTTGAATTTGTATGCTTTTAGTTAATTATGCTCAGTATTTAAAGCTGCTATTTTGGTGTATTGACCCTCTGTAAAAGGTACAGTCACGCTTTTTTATTTTCAATAGCCTAACAGAAGGTTTTATTAAATGACTGTGATAAGCTTATCGCACGAATAATTTGTTGTTAAAGTTATTAAAATAACCCGAAAGGGGTTCTTGATTTTATGCGTGTCGCAACCTTCAGTTAACGTACACAACTTTGTTATCACATTATTTGCATTTTAATTATCCTGATTATTTACTACTGACACTTCAAGACTTTTTATTATTTACTAATTAAACGCTGCAGTTTATTTCCTATTATTATTTGAAATCTTTTGATTTCTGGCGCCCATTTCCTTTCCTCTTTTTTTAAGACATTCCAGGGTACACAGCTGATGATTTAAACCTACGACCCAAGACCGCCGAAATTTGAGTTAGCTAGGGCCATCGCGGTGAGTATAGAGTTTTCAGAGCTGCCGTGGTGTATAAACTGTAGGGGGGTTGATCTGCGATTTTTACTACCATTGCTTAATTTTATTAATTAATCGCAGGTCGGCTTCTTTATTGTTTCAATTCTAGCTAACATTAATTTGTAACGAAGATGATAATGCTTCATTCTATCAAAAAAAAAAACCTGTTTATGCTCATGGATACTAAAATATATTGAGTAAATAAAATTAGATTGGTTTCTACTGATCTGGCAGAATGAGATCCATGTTGTCGCGGGAGAATAATATTTTTTACAAACGGAAATATTACATCTTTCCCTAAGAACTCAATTTTTTTACCAAAAACGGATATCTTCCAGATTGGTCTGTATCTTGCCATTTAATGCGTGTTCCCTGACTTATATATTGGGATAATACGCGAAATTTTCCAAGTATCAGGAAAGTGCCGTAATTGATTTATTACAAATAATATTCAATGGTCCAGTTAAAGAATGTGCACATGTTTTTATAAAAGTAGGATTAATGTTATCTGGTCCAGCGTCTCTTTTACTCCAAGAACAAGAAGCTTATTTAAAATATTGTTTTAGGGAAGTTCAATGGGCTAATTTGAAGGTTAGAAGATATATTGGGAAGAGCTGGATTAAAAGAGTTAAGAGTAGACGAATATACTCGTATGTTGTAGACACAGCTGACATAGTTAGAATATCATTTGCAGAAGAAAATTGAGAATCATCATATATTGTACTAGTATGATGCTTACAGCAATTCTCGTTGCATTAATAACTCATAAATTTTAATAAAAGATTTAGATAATAGAGTTGGTATTGTATTAATTGCAACAATAAAAGTTACTATACAACATTGATAATTACATAAAACATGATTAGCAATAACTGCATTTAATTAACAAAGGTTAGTAATTGAATAGAACGATATCGTCAGGGTTGCGCTCAGCTTCTATTCAAATTTGTGCTCAATATGACAAATTTAGCTAAGTTTATGATGACTGACAGATTAATTGTGTAACGTAATGACCCGATAATGATATCGCTTTAATAAAAAGGTGTTTCGAAGCATTACGTAGAGTTAAGGCAGCGTTATCATTCATATCGAAATGCCAACAATCGAAATAAGGCAAAGAGCATATAAAAAGCAACCTGAGAATTAATAAAAACTACAAGAATGTGCTAGTAGTGTGAATCAGTGTTTGTTGACGAAAAGTGAAGAAGTGTAACCAATTGATAGGTTAGACTTTCCTGAATGACATTTACAAAATCGATTATAAATTAGGATCAAAGAATGTATACTTACAGAAAACAATTGTAAATCATGTTGCTATGGTGGCCTAGAGTGTCGTTTGTTGCTGTGTGTTGGGAACGCCAAGCCGAAATCTTCTGTGCTGTTTGGCTCCCCGATTTTGATCAATTTTGTCGATGAGAGTATATAATTTGTGCTCAGTTGTTGCGTTTTACTTATTGCCTTCGTGCGGAGGCCAGCGGTGGTTAAATTGGCAGTGCAGTTCCAGAGTAAATTGGACCTGGAGCCTGTATGTGATCGTCTTCCAAGTTAAGATTCGACAAGTTTTTGAACTGAGGGAAGCAGACAGCAAGGTGCAGGGCCTAGAAAAGGCTTGGTTCGAACTCCAGAAGCAGGTAGCAGCCGCTAAAATATGACCAAGAAGCAGATACAAGCTTGACGTCCTTTCCAACCGTGGCCTGTGCGCGGTCGTCTTTCGAGTCAGATTTAACAAGACTGGGAGCTAAGGGACGCGGAAAGCAAGGTGTAGGACCTGGGAGAGGCTTGGTTCGTACTCCACAGATTGGCAGGACCATCTGAAACCGTTCCAGGAACAAAATACAAGGTTGGCGTCCTTTTGCACTTGAAAAACATATTAGAAGTGCATTGTTATAATTCACCTGAGGTGAGCTGTTTGATTGTTGGTTAATTGGTGTTGAAAATACGCTGAATTTTCTGTGTTTCCAACAGCTTTTTGTGAAGTAATAATTTGAGGATAACTATCATTCGTTAGAATCGAGCAGTTGTCATAGAACGGTTAAGGCTGAAAACACACGAAGCGGTTCACGCCGAGTTGGCAGCCGACTCGGCCGCCGACTCCATGTATTTAAAGCGGATAAAACACATGCTGCGTCATGTAGCGCCGAGCGTACGCCGACCGTACGCTCATGCAGAACAAGTGCCGACCGCGGTTTTCTTATCGCTTCGAGCGTACCCTCAAGTCTGTGCTATCTTATGACTGTACACACGACAAGCGGTTTGAAAGTGGTGAGTATCAGGCGCGGTTGTCAAATATCTTTGCAATATATGAAAATATTTTACTTAGATGAGTAGTATCTGACTGTTCATTTATTTTGAAGGTTATATATGTACTAATTAGTTTTAGTGGTAAATATGTGTTCCAATATCGAAATCGAAAAATTAATAATGGAAATCCAGGCAAGACCAGCCATATGGGACATGCAGCATGTTGATTATGCAAATAAAATAAAACGAAAACGAATCCATTGTCTTCAATAGGAATACTGGCAACATGTCATCGTTATGTTTATCGCGGCGACTTTTTAGCAGACTCGTGTGTTTTATATCGCAAGCGGCCGCCGAGTCGGCTGCCGACTCGTGTGTTTTATCGCAGGCGGCTGCCGACTCGGCGTGAACCGCTTCGTGTGTTTTCAGCCTAAATGTATCTAAAGTGTAACAACCCAACCCATTAGATACGAGTCTCAAATTGCTAGCCGGCGCAAAAGTTTTGATAAGTTGCAAATGAATAAAATATAGAAGGCAACATAACATACGTTTATTACAGTAAAGCATAATTAAATAATAATATTTTAATTAGCCACAGAGAGAGGCAATATAAAATTCAAATTAAAGCTGTGTTGTGTCGGTCGATCAATATTTATTTATTAATCACAGAAATAATGACAATATAATAATAAGCACTGTCTAAATTAGGAATACTATTAGTAGGTACGTGTACTTGTATAGATCGTGTCATACTTCAAATTCAGTACGGTGCCTTATGCAAAACGACCACATTTCAGCACAAATAAATCCCGCCTTTGTATTTGGGGGTACGTAACAACTACTACAGGTTACAGATTCTAGATTGAAACGTGGTGAAAATCAGAACTGTTAGAATCTAGTAATTTCCAAGTTTTGTATTGGTAACACTTTTGACATCTATCATATTGACATTAAATTTTTAACCTTATTTAAGCTAAATGACACAATAAATCAGAAGCGTACTCAACATTGTGGTGTGGCGCATTTTATAACAGAACAGTGTTGAACCTAGGGGGTGACCGTGGGGAAATCCCCCCCGGGCACTACAAAATTCCCCCCCTCCCCGGAAACATTACCACTTCATATTCATGTTTTTATTATCTATAAAAGAATGGATGGATTGCGCGGAAATAGCTAAAAATACCCCCCCCCCCCCCAGAGTAATCAGGCTGAATTCAACACTGTAACAGAATTAACAAAAACACACAAAACAGCAACAGCAATTTTCACACTTTAAAACAAAAAGAATCTGTCAAATGACGTTAGTCACTGCGCAAACGAAATCCCTCTACCCACCATTACTGATTACTTGTAATTTAATATGTATCCAAACTTTGTATGTTTGACAACTTTCCGCATATTGCCAATTCCTCAAATATGATCACAGCGCCTTTCATGACCTACCTTGAGAGTCAATCTAGTTTCTGTAACCTGTAATAGCTTGTTTCGTCTAATACCACAGCCTATTATACTGACAAGCCGTGAAGTAAAAAAGGCAACACCGCATTTCCTCTCTCAAGTGGGTCTACGCGACGAATCGCAGTGAAATTTATATACGTAGAATTCGTAGAAAGTTATCGTTATTTATAAACATTAAGTAAGTTCCTACCTAGTAATGGCCACAAAAAAAACTTTTCAAGCAGTATTGAAGTTCTTATTGTATTATTTACAATATGAATATTAGAAAAACAAAATTACAAAAAAACTTACTGATATGTTAACAGTTTCCGTACTTTTGAGATACTTTGATGGCATTCATTATTTTTGTTAGTGTAATTATTCAAAACAATATTACTTATAATCGTAGAAGCAATGGTATAAATGTTTTCAATCGAAGTTCCACACTTGCAATTACTTGTGAAATCCCAAAGAGGACAAAAGTGTTTTGTGATCTTTTTTACACACAATTTTGTTTTCAGTAGTTTTGTCACTAATTACTATGTATTCAAAAATGGCACACATGTGATAGTATATAAATAATATGTAATGAATTTCATCTGCACCAACACAGAGGCCGCCTCTCTGCAAATATTTAAAATATTCATCATCGGATAGCTGACCTTTACTTTAATGGCAACATTTTTGCACTCACTACATTTAATTTTTTTCTCTGTTGAATGATCAGCATAACCACAGACATACATTTGAACAGAAACATCATTAGTATAGTTTGCTAAATAGTCTCTATTTAAAATAAAGCGAAATTCATCAATATCTGAGCTTAAGACAGCATCGTCAGAAAATATTGATTTAAGACAATTTAAATTAAGTACATCCTTACACGATTTTAACAAATTTTGTAGCCTAATTATTTTTTCTGATTCCAAAACATGAGAACAAAAGAAATGATAGGTGTACCTTGACAAATTTCGGTATCTGCCAAACCATTTTTCTAAATTATCTGTTTGGAGTTTACCAGGAAGATTGCAATTAATTTCAAATTTTGTGAATAAATATTCGACAAGTTGAATAAGAACTTCAGTACTTCTTTTTAGAGCTTGGTATGTGTCCTTCGTTAAGCCCACATTTCCAGTTTGTGAATGCCACACTGACACATATCTAGCCAAATTATAAACTTAAAAAAAATCAAGTTTAAAATCATTTTGTGACAAAAAAGGAGTACATAAATCATTTCTTTTCATAACACCTTTGTAAATATTTTTCACGTTAACTATACTCCACCAATTCCTAATTATTTGTAAAAATTTTGAGGTATCGCTATAAAACTCGACACAATTTAAAGCTGCAATGGTTGAATCGTAAAATACATTTTCAACTAAATTTACATTTTGTCTCTCGAAACTATTAGGAAACAAAGTCTTGTAATTTAATTTATAGTCTTTTTTAGTAAGTCGATTAAGTTCTGATTTACAAATACCCTCAGATCCCCAAAAGAAGATTTACGCTTCACATTGACATTCTCAAAATCTGGGTAGATAAATGTATTTTTTAAGTTCTTAATGATCAACCAATTGTGCCATACGTTTTTAAAATATGGACAAAATCATAGGTCAACAAAATTGGTTCATTTAGGTAGTCACTTATAATACCATGAGTAGTCAAAGTTATGTCGACTATTTTTGCGGTGGTGTCATGAACGTCCATTGCGCTTAGGTTCGATAGGACGATTGCGGTAGCACGAGTCCTAATCCCAAGCGCAATGGACATGAGTAAGTGATACCACCGCAAAATAATCTACTTTTTCAAATTAGTTTTCAGTAAATCTAGCAACAAACTACACAATTTCGATAGTAACAGAACACTAATATTGACTTTTTCTAATAAAAATCACATTTGTTTAAAATAGTCACTTGAATACCTTCTAGGAAGATATATCCGCTGATATTTTTCGATTGGTCAAAAAACGTCAGAATTCAGGATTTTCATTGGTCACTTTTTGACAGATGACAGGTGAATTGAATAGTCAGGATTATTTATTACCACCATGTTTTTGTACGTAAGTAACCGTTTCAACAATAATTTCATACAGTTCAGATCCAGACATTTTATTTACAGGAACTAAACGTATTATTTCCTTAAAGTTTCCAAAAACTGAAGATATTATAAATGTTTGAATTGTTTTGGCAAATGCTCCTACGTTGTTTTCAGCATATCCAGTTATTTTTTTAAATTTATATTGAAAACCACGTTTTACATAAATTTCGTCTACTAGAAGGCATACATTTTTTTCACGATCTGCAAGTGTTGAAGCAGAAAGATATGAATTGTTTTTATTGATATCACTATTTGGAGAAATATTTAAATCTGCAGTTATTTGCTGAAGATGTCTTTTAGTAGGTAAAACCAAATAATCCCGATCCTTTCATACGTGGAGGATGATTGCGAGAAAATAATTAATGAGAACAACAATGCGGTCATGCTGTATGTTTTTTTTTACCAATTAATGATAACTGATTTGACAATAATTCAAGCGTTGTAGTAAACTCACTTTCATCTTCTAGATTTTTTATTGCTGTCTGAATATTGTCATGTGCCTTTTTAATATAATAATTAATATTTACAGGAATGTCAAACGTAAAACTGTACTTTGCAATTATATTTTCAATCTGTGACCAACAGGTTAATTTAACTTCTTCTCTAGGTAATGTCCATCTTAAATTACTAGATGATAGCTCACAGTTTTCAATAAAAACTCGCACTTTTAAATATTTATCAATATTAACACTTGAAACAATTTTAACATCCTCATCCGATTGAACTTCATCATCGCAGTCTACATTTAATAAAAATAAATACACATTTTTACTGGTAATTTTTAAATTCCACTTTTTAAGGCTCATCAAAATTTGCTATGAGATCATTTTTTGAAAACTTTTCAATACTTTCAGTCCCTCTCTTTAGAAAATCACTGCTCCTTTCTTCTGGATTTCTTCGTTTAAAGGATTTAAAAGTACTTAAATATTTTGGTTGATTTTCGAAAATATGTGGGACTACTTCTTTTTTCAACTTCGGCCTTTTCAGGGGAAACTGACGCTGCACACCTTCTTTATCGTTATAAACTTCCACTCTCTCTATTTCACTTTCGTTAAAATACTTACAGCAGACAACAGAGTTTTTAGTTATAATTATAACATAACTTTCCCTGTGTATTGCACGAAGCCATAAATTTCGCTCTTTTTCATCGCTGGGAAATGAAGATGTCGTCTGCAGTGCTTCTTTTTGTAAAGAACTTCTATAGTTCGATTTGCAGCCCGGCACACAACATAACCTCGGCATCTAAAAGCAAACAAAACTATTAATTATTATTTACTGGTACTAGGTACTTATTTAACGGTGGGGGTAAATAATAGGTTTTTATTAATTTCTGATCTGAATTAGTTAAGTATCAAGGGAAGTAAGTAGCTTTTACCAGTCGAGACTGGTTAAAGATAGTCACTTCATAGTTAGTTACTTTATTCAACAGGTAAAAAAACCAGTTAGGTACAGAATAAAGATAAATACATAACAAAACCAAATTAAAATTATAATTGTAATGCAATGGCATAAAGGTGCTTATTAAGCTTAGTTTTAAACTGACAAAATCCCAGCCCAAATATATCCAATTCGTTACAAAACTGGTAATTAGCGAACTACAAAAATGATAATTAGTTCTCGGATTGCCATACGAGAAAGATTCATTGTTACGTGTGTTAATACAAGATACACGTATATTCAATTTAGCTAACAATTCCGGTGTAGAAGTTAAATTATTTACTATTTTAAACAAAAACAAAGTGATTAATTGAACTCTTCTTAATTTTAGAGAAGAATATGAGAATACAGATAATAATTCAGAGTAGCTACCGTCAAATTTTGATCCATTGACACGCCAATACACATATTTAAGAATTTTTTTATGAATTGTTTAAATTTTTTTAACTTGATAATTATAATACGGGTTCCATATAATAACACAATATTTGAGTTTAGATCTGATGTAACTGTTAAATAAATTCAATAAGGTTTTTGAGTTCAAAAAATCCTGAGTATTTCTAAAAAGAAATCCCAGACTCCGATTGGCATTTAATATTAACGTGTCCATATGGTCATTGAAAGACAATTTATTATCGTAAGTTACCCCAAGGTCCGTAAAGGTTGATACTCTTTTAATCGGTATAGAACCCAAAGTATATTCAAAATGTATAACATCCTGCTTTCTAGAATAAGTCATAGTAAAGCATTTTTACTATTAAAAAGTAATTTGTTTTTAATTGACCATTCATAAATTGCATAGACATCAGCTTGTACTCTTTCAAAGTCCACAACATTGTTGATAGTTTTAAATTTTTTTAAGTCATCTGCATATAGAACTTCAGAGTAATTTACACAATATGTTAAATCATTTATAAAGATTTAAAAAAGTAACGGGCCTAAAATGGATCCTTGGGGCACTCCAGAGGTAGCAAAAAAGTACTCAGAATTTATACCATTACATGAACATATTGTTGGAGGTTGGTTAAATAAGACCTAATTAAGTTAACAAATTTCTCATGAAGACCTACACGAACAAGCTTCTGCAGCAAAATAACATGATCAACACGATCAAAAGCCTTGGAAAAGTCCGTATAAATGACATCAACTTGACTTCTACTTTCCAGTGCTTCGGATACATATTGAGTAAAACTTGTTAAATTAGTAAGAGTAGACCGTTGGCTAACAAAACCATGCTGCTTCAAAGAAATCTGATGCAAAACCTGCCGGTATAGGCTTCCATGAATTACAGACTCGAAAACCTTGGCAAACACAGAAAGAAGTGCAATTGGACGGTAATTATCAATATGATTTAGTTTCCCAGGTTTGAAAATTGGACATATTTTAGCTATTTTCCACATCTCAGAAAAAATATTAGTTGATATACATAAATTGAAAATGATCATTAGTGGTTCAACAAAGAATTCCGCACAACCTTTAACAACACATGTGGGCACATTATCAGGTCCTAGTGATCTAGAGTTTTTTAATTTAGCAATACACATTTTGACCTCATTGTCCGTAATGTTGTTCAAGACTATGCTGTAATTATTAATATTACAAATGCTATCAATTCCATTACTTGAGTTATCATTTGGAGAAAAATTGCTACTAAAAAATGTTCTAAAACCTTCAGCAACCATTTCATTCGTTCGTAAAATGCTATCTTGCGAAAACATCGGAACTGGTATGCCAGAGTTTTGCTTTTTATGTTTAATAAAGGTCCAGAAGGATTGAGGATCAATAGAGATGGTTTTTTCCACCTCATGAATGTAATTAGAGTAGAGGTGTTTAGCTTTATGTTTAATCAAAGTTCTAAGTTAATATTATTATTAAGTTCCTAGGATAATAAAATTAGCAAAGCAAGATGCAGATTTAGACGTTTTGTTTCTAAATTGCAAATGTTTATGTGACATGTGACACTCATAGGTAACACGACACGAAATTAATCCTGGTGACAAACCAAACGATTTTTTCAAAAATCTAGGAAAATTTTGATAAGCAGCGGGAAAATATAATAAGATAACTCGGAATGTATCGCCTATTAACATTTTCGGCAGGCAACAAGCCGCGACTTCGTCTTGGCTTGTACTTGCCTGCCTCAAATGTTAATAGGTAGGCAAGGCAGGCAAGTACAAGCCAAGACGAAGTCGCGGCTTGTTGCCTGCCGAAAATGTTAGTAGGTCCTTACATTCCCTGTGACTTAATAGTATATTACATTACAAGGCATGAAAGTGATACTTTGCAGATGAGGAGGCTTGTTGAAGACTACGAGGACGCGGAGCGTCCGAGTACTTCTTCAAAGCCTCCGAGTCAAGCATAGACACTTTCATGCTGTGTAATGTATTACATTTTTTCTTAAATCCCTCTTTGTAACACCTAGCGCGCGCAGGTTTCGACAGCACGGATCTACACCGCTCCACGGTTCCAGCCGTCGCTAAGAGAGGGCGCCAAGCGCACCGCTCGCAAGTCATGTTACAATGGCGCTTGCTTAAAGCTTCGTGCCAAAAAATTATTCGCGATTACAGTGACAGCGCTCTAACAAAAAACAACACTGTCAAAGATATTTAATATTGTATGTGCCTAGGGTTTACCACCGAACCTTATGCAAATAAAAGAGTCCCGGAGAAAGCTGGAGAATTTTAGTTTTTCTGACATATTTAAAAATAGAATCCTATTGCATCAAGGTGCATGGTGAAGGTGACCGGTCACCTAGGTAACGCAAAGTAAAAATGCCTAGTCTTGCAAAAATCTCAAAAGTGACTAGTCTTGCAAAGTGACACTTTCAAGATCAAACTGAGGCTCTTGACATGGCCCGCTTTCTTAACGATTTCAGGAAAATAGCTATTATTTGTATTAATTATGGTTCGATTAAAAGCCTAGCACATAGAGCAGTTTTATTTACTCAATGACACGCGAATTGCGCGGAAAGTGGGGGTAAAAGTTAGAAGTGGAACCTAAAAACATACGGTAGTTGACAGAATGCGGGAAATTTGAAAGATTGTCCTTATGAATTTGTAAAGTATTACATTTAACTTAAGCTATAAGCCGTTCACGACCTTTTTGAGACAGTGTTGGCTATGATTTTTTCTTTTCATGTTGACTAACTGATTCGATGATGTAGTGGATGCTACTTTTTTTTCTGTCAGTGTCTGTTCGACATTTTCTTGCCACCACATTGCCAGATTTATTATTTTTATATTCGTAAGAAAATAAATGATTATCAAATGTGTAAAAACGCAGAACGTTATTCAAATACGGTGTAATTCACTTATTTAATAAAACTGGGGTGATACTTTGTTTTTAATTGACAATATCTTTATAACTTGTTCACATGTATTTATTTACAAGTAAATATCAAAATAGGTAAGGACGAAATTACAAAAACACGTTATGGCGGCTAGAGCACTGTCGAACACGGAGCAGCTGCAAGCACTGAAGAGCTTGAAGACCGCACAATACTGGTCGGAAAAAAGATGATATCTTTAGGTTGATTAGTATAATGGCTGTCGAACGATTTTTCGTTTCTGCGCCGTGTCGTTTAGAGAATAAATTAACTCTACAATACAATTAACTTTGGCAGTGTTGTTCTTAGAAAGAGGCTATCACTGTAAGCTTGCTTGAAGATTTGCTGGCGCGAGACTTTATGCGAGCGCCGTTGAAATTTGATTAGCGAGCGGTGCGCTTGGCGCCCTCGCTTGATGTTGGCTGAAACTGCCGAGCGGTGTGGAATCGTGCTGGAGGCTTTATGCGAGCGCCGTTAGAATGCGACTAGCGAGCGGTGCGCTTGGCGTCGGTTGGAACTGTTGAGCGGTGTAGATCCGTGCTGCCTGCGCGCGCTAGGTGTTACAAACTCCCCCTTTGCTTCCAAGGCATCCCGACGTAGGTGGCAGGAAAGACTAGTTTTTCTTAGAGTCCCTGTATATAAAGAGTTGAGACATGTAGGGTGACTTGTTTTGGATCCACAAACCATGGAGTACCTGATTTTTGCCGATTTTAAACTTTATGCATACTTCTTTCAACTAAAACAAATGAAATATATCTTTGCTACATCACATTGTCCTTGATTGGTGGATCCAATGGCTCAACTCTTAATACATATAGGAACTCTAGTTTTTCTTAGAGTTCCTATATGTACTAAGAGTTGAGCCATTGGATCCACAAATCAAGGACCATGTGATGTAGCAAAGATATATTTCTTTTGTTTTAGTTGAAAGAAGTATGCATAGAGTTTAAAATCGGCAAAAATCAGGTGCTCCATGGTATGTGGATCCAAAACAAGATACCCTACATGTCCCAACTCTTTTATATACAGGGACTCTAGTTTTTCTTACAGTGGCTATATAAGGACAGTGTGGTCAATTTTGGTCATGTTTTTGATTGGTTGTTTTAAAATCCGCCATTAAGAGTCGTTTTACGAAATTACACATAATCACACAAAATTGCTTCTAAGTCCTTTATTATTGAAAGTAGCCCCAACATGAAGTGGAATGAAATAATCATCATAAATTTATACAGTGTTCTGTCTAAGCGAATGCCGAATTTTCGTTTGCATAAGTAAATGTCAACGAGTTAAAGTAAAATACTTTTTGCGAAAATTGAGCATTAGTCCAAATCAAAAGCTGTAATAAACTATATAAATGTCTTAATGCCAAAGATTATTGCATCAAATTAAAGAGAATGTATGGGCTACGTAACACTGAATATTCTATTCCTCTAAATTAACTGGTGAAATAAATACAACGGTTTGATTATGAATATTAAAAAAAAAATTTGTTGAGTTTTTCTACGTAATCTCTGTGTCGATCAACACAAAATGTCGTCAATTTTCGTTTTCTATGTACAAAAACACAATAAAGAAGATAAAAAAGGTCACCTTGACTTATATTCCAATATTAGGTTGCTCGTTAACGAGGATTTTTAATCGCTGGCAGCGATTCCTTACGTTTCACATCGTCTCTTGCCGTTTAATTCTCTTTAAGTAATACTAGAGTCCCTGTATATAAAAGAGTTGGGACATGTAGGGTGACTTGTTTTGGATCCATAAACCATGGAGTACATGATTTTTTCCAAATTTAAACTTTGTGCATACTCCTTTCAACTAAAACAAATGCAATATATCGTTGCTGCATCACACGGTCCTTGATTTGTGGATCCAATGGCTCAACTCTTAGTACATATAGGAACTCTAAGTAATACGTACCGATGGGGCCACAATTATACCGTGCGTCCACGAGACTACGCACCATGGCGCTGGAGTGATGCTAGTTTATTTTAAAGATCAACTCTTCCGGTGGCAATTGATAGTCAAACGGTTGCTAAGCATTGACCATTAAAATTGAATTTGCAAGTAACAAATAAAGTGCCTTCAGAAATAATCGAACGTTTTTGAATGGTCTTGGTTATAAAACGTATGAATAATATGTTGGTGGTACTGTAAGTCTATGCCAAATTCTAGGTCAGCAGGTTAAGTTTTGTGTCAGTCTGTGTCAAAACTGACGCAAAACCTAACCTGCTAACGTAGAATTTGGCACCATATGTCAAGTTGAATACGGCTTAATCGTTTATTGCCATAGAAAAATAAATTTAATAGGGATTGTTATTAAGATGTTTTCGTAAAAGCAAGAGCTGATCTTTGGGATAAATTAACGTTGCTCTGTGTCCATGGTGCGAAACCCTGTGGACACACGGTATATAACAGCAATGAGATAACATGAACAAAAAAATAACCCGTATTGCTTGAGTAAGAGAGAGATAAACATAGTAGCAAATATGCGAGTAGGCTTGCCGTCATTTTAATTATGACAGATGTCAACCAAACAGGCCTACTAAAATAATTTTTTCGTATGGTCATCTCTTTCTTACTCAAGCATTTTATTTTGTTGTTCATGTTATCTCATTGCTGTTATATATAATTATGGCCCCATCCGTATTATTGACATTCTTCTAAAATTAATGTTACACTGCACATTTTTAACCACCTCATATTGCACAAATTTTCGCGATCGTGGGTATACAGCGCCCTGCAAAGCATCTCCCAATTTCACATATGTCCAGTCCGTATAAAATGACGTTTATGTCACAACTTAGCAAGGTGACGTTTGTCTTACAATTTAGCAGGCCTTGCACAGAACAATACCTAAGGGCGTGGCTGGTTGTTATAGAGACGACTCTTACTGGCTGCCTTTTTTAAAATTGACCACACTGTCCTTATATAGCCACTGTAGTTTTTCTTTGGTCTCCCCCTCCTTCTTATCGGCTGCACCGGATCCTGGTTGCTGGGTCCCTGGAATGGCCGTAGCGCCGAGGTGTGATATTTTCCGAGACGAGTGTTTGGATGATCCCTGGTGGCAACCTCGTATGACGTTGGCGATACTTGTTGGAGTATTACGTAAGGACCATCTCTTCTTGGCATGAATTTAGCAGCTACCCCTTTGGCAGCGTTGCTGAGCGGATGTGACGTAATCAGTAGTAGATCTCCTGGTTTGTACTGCGGTGCTTCTCTCCGGGTTGCGTCGGCGTAGTCCTTATTCTTGTCCTGGTGTTGTTCTTGGATGAGTTTCGCCTGGCGGAGGGTGTCCGTTAGTAGAACCAGATGTGGCGTGATTTCAGGTATAAAATTTTCAGACTTGATGATGGCACGCTGATCCCTGGTGACATCGTCTGTTGTGCGGAGTTCTCTTCCGAACGTGAGGTATGCAGCGGTGTGTCCAGTTGATTGGCAGCGAGCGGTGTTTATGGCGAACCGTATGGGTGCCAATTTGGTAGGCCAGCTGCTATGGTCGCCCATTCTTGGTAGTGGATAGTTGTCACTGATGGTTACCTTATTTAAATTTCGGTAGTCGATGCACACTCGTACTCCACCCTTGGGTTTGGGAACCAGAACTACTGGGGCGGCCCATGCAGACTCACACTCTTCTATGACGTCCTGGGCTAGCATGTCCTGCAGTTCTGCTTTCAGTATTTCCTACTTGTGGGGTGGCATGCGGTACGGATAAACTGCTACTGGACGATGGTCCAGGGTCTCTATTCTGTGTTCCGCAAACGATGTGGCCTCTCCCCCTGGCTGGAAGACGATTGAGTGGGCTTCAATTATCTTGTTGATCATTCTCCGGTGGTGTAGCTCCAGGACTTGTCCTTCTTCGGGGCGTAGCACAAGGTCTTCCACCTGGATCATCAGGAATTCCATGGCTTTGTCGTCCATAATCCTCCGTGGTGAGTGTGGGAAAATGGTTGGGCTGGGTAAAGTTGCTCCTTCGTCCATTTGCGGGTAAAACTCGGAGATGCTATCCGCGAATATAGAGCCTATAAATCGGGATTGATCTCGTGGTTTAACTTGGGTGCGATGTGAGAAGAGTCCGGTCCAAAGAGCTTCTTGTTTTTGACGGCTAGCCATCGCGAGGGTCACTCCGAGGAGGTGTCGATGCTGTCGCGTAAGGCACTGACTGCTGGCATTCTTGCAGATGGTACTTCGTGAAAAATGAAGGTGGTGCCTCAGGCAAGAATGGATAGGCCGTGTTCATGCCCTCGGAAAACTGATAGCATCTCCTGGATAAATTTAGGATCATCCCGGCTTCTTCCAAGGAGTCCATCCCGAGAAGAGTCCTATTTGGGGCGTCCGGAAGGATGATGAACTCGGTCGTGATTGTTTTATTCTGAAGTCGCACAGGGATGATTGTACTGAGAACGCGCTGTCTTCTACTAACACCATCCGCTAGGACTACGTTGGCTTCTTTTTTAATGAAATGGCAGTTGTGTTTCCTTAGCACACTGTATAGCGTGGAGCCGGCTACTCTTTGTTTGGCGCCGGTGTCCAAATACGCGCCTCCCTGCGTTTCGCAGACCACGATCGGGACGATAGGTCGGATTCTCTCAGGTCGCACCAAGCTGGCGGAGGCAAGATAAAATCCCATATCAGCGGCGTCCTCGGTTCGTGGATTGCAGCTTGAGCAGTTGCTGCGGATCGTCCCTGGCTGTCCACATCCAAAACATTTTATTTCTGCGGCCGGTGGTCTGTGTGTTGGAGCTGAAGGACGTTCAAGGGGTTTTGAATTGTTTGCCCCGTCTTTCTTCCGCTTTCGACACTCCTCCTTCGTGTGGCCGAAGTACCTGCAGTACGTGCACCTGTTTCTTGGTCCGGCTGTGCTGGAAGACATGTCTCGTTTTATTTCTGGGGTCTCGTAATCTTCGACCTTTCGGAGTTCGTCTTGGAGCTGGTCGAATGTATTGAACGAGTTCCTAGATACTCTTCCTCACTCGCTGGTTCAGAAGTCCATAGATCATATGCAGCTGGAGTTCTTCGTTAGGCCGGCAGGGGCGGTAATTTAGCAATTAGTGCCCGCTTCGTACATACAAAGAGTTATGTGGGTGTGGTCTCCTCCTGCTCGGTGCTGAAGATTTCTCGGAGAATTTTGTGCGGCGGCTGCGTCTGTGCATACGTGTGACGTAGTGAAGCAAGTGCTTCCCCCCATGTTCTTGTTAGATCATTGACTCCCATCCACCAAGTAGCTGCAGGACCCTTCAGGAGCATTGGAAGTCCTCGGAGTGCGTTCGCCTCGCTGATGCCCTCGCAGTCTTTGTAGATGGCGATCGATTCGATAAATGGGTGTACATCCGTGCTACCGTTGAACCGGGCTGTGCATTGCGAAAAGAAACCAGACGTCGGAGCTCGAACTTGCTGCAGTCCCTGCAGTAGCGTCCTGATGTCCTCCATCGTAATTGCTGCCGCCCTCGGTTGTTCTTCTTTAGGCATCGCCAACTTCCGCGTCTGTGACCCGCGGAGGGAAGAACCGATATGAATTGTTTTGTGCTATGGCTCCACTAGTTGGGCGCCACTTGTCGGAGGGTCGAGAGAAAATAAAATCCCCCAAGCTTCCTTTAAGATACTTTTTCTTCAAACGGCAGTAAAATATGACATTATACTGCTGGATTGATGATGCTAAACTGTCACTTTATTTCCAAGCGGCAGATAATATTATCTGCCGCTGACGAGATCAAGTAATTTTCTTCGAATTTTGTTCACAAAATTGTAAATAATTTGTTATGAAAACGTTTGAAGAAAAAATACTATATGTTATTCGGAGCAAAAGTATCTCGCCAGCTCGGCAGATAACCCGTCCAGCCTCGCCACATAAAATATAACTTTTGCTCCTAATAACATAATCTGCTATTATTTGTATTAATTAAGGTTCGATTAAAAGCCTAGCACATACAATACAATTAACTTTGGCAGTGTTGCTCTTAAAAAGACGCTATCACTGTAAGCTTGCTTGAAGATTTGCTGGCGCGAGACTTTATGCGAGCGCCGTTGGAATTTGATTAGCGAGCGGTGCGCTTGGCGCCCTCTCTTGGCGTCGGCTGGAACTGTTGAGCGGTGTAAATCCGTGCTGCCTGCGCGCGCTACGTGTTACAAGTTTAATTTTTTCGCAACGTATGCCCTAACCATCCATATTTTCTTCTCCTAATTTCTATATTAATGTCCACCTGATTTGTTCGGTCTCAAAGATCTTTGTTCGAAATAATGACTGGCCACCAAACGCCTATTTACATACACCTGCAATTTCTGCTTTACCAGTTCTGTAACCGTCCACGATTCCGACCCATAAAATAGAACAGGTTTTACCATTACATCAAACACTCGCAAAATATAACATGAAACATAAAAATACATATTAAAATACAAAAACAAAAACCACGTAAAAGGAATACAAATTTAAATAATTCACAAGAAAAATAAAATATATACAGTGTGTCCCCGGATAGGTGAAACGACTCTTGTGAAAGGTAAAAAATTCTCGATTTAAATTTTCATTTTTTGGGGTTCAGCCCTGCTTGGTTAAAGGCGAATTTCTAACATCATTTCAGTTTTGAAAAATCAAGTATGCCTTGGAAATTTTCAAAAAATCTATCTTTCTGTAAGGTAGAGTACCCTTTATGTAGCAAATACGACAAAAAGTTATTGTTAAGTGTTTCATAAAATTGTGCCGACTCGCTTGTAGTGGCGTATTTACTATGCGCATTCCAGAACTTGAGCGGTCTTCGTCGCGCCGCTTCACTTAACTTCCATCTGTCAACGAGACTGCATGCGAAGGGGTCCGCTCCGCGAAAGCTAATCCTTTGTTTAAATGTTCAAATGTTTGTGTGTTAATTTATGGCAATAAATTACTTACTTTGCTTTCAACGAGTGCATAATTTAGTGAAGTATAAATCCATACAGTCCATTAACGTCCAAGGCGAGCTAGCAACCAGAAATTTTCCAAACATAACGGAAAACTGGGAGGCTCCCCAACATTGTTCCTTCGAGCCGCATGGATCATCGGTCCGGATTCGCAGCCTAAACAAGGCAAGTAAGTACAACACGCAGTTTCAATCGTGTTAAATTCATCCCTAACGAGAGGAACGAAGACAGCATACGGTGATATCAACGTTGGAGCGAGAAAGCCAAACGCCGAGTCCCGCGCCAAGTTCGTGCAGGTGGGCAAGCCAGCTGCAGACGAGACGGCAGTTCAAGCCACAACAACGGAAAAGGCGGCACATGCAACAATATCAATGTAAGCCTAAGTTCCCTTTTTTGTGATTTCCTATGCATGAATTTGGTTTTCTATCATCTGGGTCTGCAAGTTAATCTCGCGTTGTACCAGTGCCGTTTTCTGCGCCGTTAGCGCCAAGTTAATTTCGCGTCGTGGCATCGCTGTCTTGCGTTGTAAACAAAATTCCGCGCCAGGGGCGTAGAAAAGTTAGTTCTATCTGTTAAACTGTTTTAATTTCAACAATTATGGATTCGCTTGTAAGAGTACGAGGCTCAATCAAAGGCAAGGTTACGCGTTTCGCAAATTACGTGCAGTCTTTGCAAACAATTCACGATGAAAATCAATTCTTATCTAGCGCTCAGATTATTCAATTGCAAGAAAGATTGAATGATACAGCCACCTTGTTATCAGAATATTATGCGGTTCATGAGCAAATTTTAGAAACCAGTAAGGATGTAGAATCTGAAATGCAACATCAAGTAGAATTTGAAGATTCTTATTATTTTGCAATCTCACAAGCTAAATATTTGATTAATGAATACAACAAACAGTCTGATGTTGCACCAGATCGTTTTGGATCTCCTAACGGTAGCGTGAGATCAGCGCATTCAAGCTGCAGTTCGCATTGCAATAATCGAGCTGTACGCCTTCCTACCATCTCCATTCCCAAATATTCAGGGAACGTGTCAGAGTGGTTGGAATTTCGTGAGATTTTTATTAGCTTAATTCATGAGAATCAAACGCTAACTAATATTCAAAAACTGCATTACTTAAAGGCTAGTTTACAGGGTGATGCAAGCCAAATTATAAAAAGTTTAGAGTTTACTGCGAGTAATTATACTCTAGCTTGGGATGCATTGTGTAATCGTTACAATGATCCAAAAATTCTGATTCATAACCACCTCAATGCTATTTTTGAACTTGAATCGTGCAGTAAGGAATCTGCAACTAAATTACGTCCGATTAGCGATATGTTATTCAAACATTTTACAGCAATCAAATCATTAGCAACCGAAAGCGAGCTTCTAGATGTTGTTATCATTTATGTCGTTTCTAAAAAACTGGACCCCACTACATTCCGTGAATGGGAGGTCCTTAGAAACCGGTCAAGTTCTGACCTGCCTAATCTTGACGAGTTCAAGGAATTTCTACAAAACACAGCAAATCTTCTAGAAACTCTGGAAGTAAAGAATATTAAGCTTGTACCCGAAAAGTCTTCCAAGGTACATTCGAAATCATTTGTGTCAGGTACCCCTTCGTGTCAATTTTGTAACGAATCTCATCCCTTGTACAAATGCGATAAGTTTGTCAAGCTGTCTTCTCTTGACAGAAATTCAAAGGCAAAAGAGCTCCGTGTATGCTTTAATTGCCTAACTCAGGGTCACCTTTCGAGCCGCTGTAGCTCCAAATATACGTGCAGAAAGTGCAAATCAAGGCACAACACACTTCTTCATGAGGACAAACCTCAAAATGCTTCTTTTAGTCAACCAGGATCTGCGGTGTCAGCAGAAACCCCTGTTGAAGTAAACCAATCGATTTCGGCATTCTGTTCGAATGCTTTGCAGGTACTCTTACCTACGGCTACCGCTAAACTCATCGCTGATGATGGTACGCCTCATGTTGTGCGAATCCTGCTGGATTCCGGTTCCCAATCGAACTTCATACGTTCAGATTTGTGTAAAAGGTTGAAGCTTCCAACTCGCGAAGTCAACGTTACTGTTTCTGGCTTAAGTAAAGCTACTTCTCAAATCAAGGCTAGGTGTGATATCAAGCTGCAAGCCCCTCACACCTCATACAGTATTGGCCTATCCTGTCTTGTTCTCGATGAGATTACAGGTACAACCCCAAGTTTTCGCGTCCAGCGAAACAGTTTCAAGGTTCCTGATAACATCAAGTTGTCAGATCTGTCCTATGACCAACCGGGCACCATCGACATTCTGATTGGTTCGCCCATTTTCTGGCAGCTCCTTTGTATTGGACAAATTGGTCTAGGCCCAAATCTTCCCATCCTCCAAAAAACTCGTTTTGGCTGTATTGTTTCTGGCCCTACAGGCCCCCCTTCTGCGTACCCTGTACAGTGCAATCTTGGCACGATCGAGGATGCTTCTGACCCCATTGCTAGGTTTTGGCAACTCGAACATTACCCAGAGGAAAAGGTCCGCACAAATGAAGAGAACGCCTGTGAGGCACATTTCGTGCAAAATACGCAACGAGAAGCGAATGGTCGATTCGTTGTCTCTATCCCTCTCAAGAAACCTGTAGAGGTATTGGGTGATTCATTGCAAATCGCTCAGAAAATATTCTTATCATTAGAGAAGCGGTTACAAGCGAACCCTGACTTGTCCAATCGCTATTCGAATTTCAGGAATGAATATTCTGAATTAGGTCATATGTCCGTTTCAAACCCTAGTTCAAACGAGATATCCTATTATCTACCCCACCACGGAGTCTTAAAAGAGGAAAGCCTGACAACTAAACTCCGAGTTGTATTCAATGGTTCCCAAGCAACCACTTCCGGGCAATCTCTGAACAGTATTCAGATGGTTGGCCCAACCGTGCAACAAGACTTATTTTCCATTCTTGTTCGCTTTCGCAAGCATTTGTTCGCTATATCAGCCGACATCGAGAAGATGTATCGTCAGGTTCTGGTGAATCCTAATCATAGGCCCCTTCAGAGAATCCTGTGGCGATCATCTCCAACTGAGCCTCTTCGGTCATACGATCTGAATACAGTTACGTATGGCACCGCTTCAGCGTCTTTTCTTGCCATTCGATGTTTGACCCAATTGGGCATCGAATGTGCAGCTTCAAATCCCGAAGTCTCTCGAATTATAAAGGAAGACTTCTACGTCGACGACCTTCTGACAGGTGCCGACACTCCTGAGAAAGCGCGTATTCTCTGTTCAAACTTGAATCAGATTCTTGATTCAGGCTGTTTCAAACTTAGAAAGTGGATTTCTAATTCTCCAGAAGTTCTCGATGGAATCCCAGACTCCGATTTGCATCCGGGTGTTCTTGATTTCAGTGCACATGAGCACACAAGCACCCTTGGTTTGATTTGGTCCTTCAAAAGCTATCATCTGATGTTCAACATTTAAAATTCTACAAATAGTAAGGCTACTAAGCGTAGCATCTTGTCTGAAATATCGCAGATATTTGACCCGCTGGGTCTGCTAAGTCCATGCACCATGGGTGCCAAGGTTCTTTTGCAACAACTTTGGATGGAAAAGTTGAATTGGGATGAACCCGTTTCCAACGCCATACAAGAAAAATGGTTTACATATCGGCGTGATCTTCTCATGCTCAATGACTTAGCAATTCCTCGTCACGTCCTCTGTCGGCGCGTGGTTGAGATAGAACTCCATGGTTTCTGCGACGCCTCCAACAATGGTTACGGTTCGTCGATATACCTCCGTTCTAAGAATCAGGAAGGGGAAGTACAAGTTCACCTTCTCTGTTCCAAGGCCAAGGTAGCCCCTTTGAAGCCCTTGACAATTCCGAAGCTCGAGCTCTGCGGAGCTGTTCTTCTAAGTAAACTTTCCGTGCAAGTCATAAAGGCACTTGATTTGCCCATATCTAGAATTGTTTTCTGGACAGATTCCACAATAGTGCTAGGATGGTTGAAAACCAGTCCAAATCTTCTTAAAACCTTTGTGTGCAACAGAGTTACAGATGTTCAGCAACTCACTTCTGATGCCACGTGGAGGCATGTTCCTACCGCGTCAAATCCTGCTGATCTTCTCACTAGGAGAGTCCCTCCTTTAGTTTTAAAAGAATTAAGCCTTTGGTGGCATGGTCCCGCCTGGCTAAGCGAAGGTGAGGCATCTTGGCCTACTTCCAAACATGTTCTTGCTGAGCTTCCAGAATTCAAAAAAGAAGTTCAGAGTTTTTCTGTAACCTCTGTTGAACCATTTCCGTTCAATCAGTATTCAAGTTTGGCTCGATTGCAACGAGTTACAGCTTATTGCTTTCGTTTTTATAACAATGCGCGGACCCCCAAAGCTGATCGCCTTTCTGGGCCCCTTTCTACAGATGAACTGCAAGCATCCCTTGTAAGGCTTGCAAGGTTTTCACAACGTGAGTCATTTCCTGACGAATTTAAGCTGTTGTCACAGGACAAGCCTGTGAAACAATCTTCTGCTTTGATATCCTTGAATCCCTTTCTGGATTCCACGGGACTGCTAAGAGTTGGTGGTAGGCTCCACAACTCTCAATTACCTTTTGACAAGAAGTTTCCTCTAGTGATTTCTGGCAAACATCCATTCGCCAAACTCCTAGTTTCGCATGAGCATCTTCGGCTTCTACATGCCGGACCTCAAATGCTGTTATCTAATCTCAGAGAACGATATTGGATTACCTCTGGCAGAAATATAGTCAAGCAAGTGGTTCATCAATGCTTGCGGTGTTTTAGATTTTCTCCTAAGTTAACCGAACCCATAATGGGAGATCTGCCAGCCTCTCGTATTCAATCATCGCCCCCATTTCATACCACTGGTATCGATTATGGTGGACCGTTCATGATAAAGGATCGCAAAGGACGTGGTTCTAAACTAGTGAAGTCCTACCTTTGTCTATTCGTTTGTTTTGTCACAAAAGCAGTGCACCTTGAATTGGTCGCTGACCTTTCTACTGAAGCCTTCTTAATGGCTTTTCGCCGGTTTGTAGCTCGTCGAGGCAAACCGCTTCATGTCTATTCAGACAATGGCACTAACTTTGTCGGCGGTAATTCCGAATTAATCGAATTAGGCCATTTTCTTGCGGAACAAGGCCTTTCTATTTCCGAATCAGTCGCGAGCGACGGAGTAGCTTGGCATTTTATACCCGCGCACAGTCCCCACTTTGGCGGATTGTGGGAGGCCGGAATTAAGTCCTCCAAACATCACATACGGCGCATTATAGGTAACGCTAGTCTAAATTACGATGAATTTTGCACTTTGCTAGCACAGGTGGAAGCAACCTTAAACTCCCGACCCCTGTCTCCTTTGTCCGCTGATCCAAACGACCTTCAGCCTTTGACTCCTGCTCATTTTCTGATCGGTCGTCCTTTGGTGTCACTGCCTGATCCCAACGTTACTGAAATAGCCGAGTCTCGGCTGTCTAGATACCAAAGAATACAAAAGCTCCACCAGAATGTATGGAAAAGATGGAGTAAAGAGTACATCTCGGAACTCCAACAGCGCACCAAATGGCGCACACACACTTTGGACCTTCAGCCTGGTTCCATGGTCCTCATCAAGGATGACAATCTTCCCCCTCTGAAGTGGAGGTTAGGCCGGGTCACCGAGCTGCACCCTGGCCTTGACGGCGTTACGCGTGTGGCGTCAGTGAAAACTGTGTCAGGAATCGTAAAGCGATCCTTCGCCAAATTGTGCCCGCTACCTAGTGTTGTGAACTAGTACGTTAGCGTCTTGCGCAGTGTTTCGTAAAGCCCTTTGGCTATCCATTGTTCGGGTTTTCTTGTATTACCTTAAGATCTATGTATTATCATGCTTTATATATGTTTGATCTATTTACATGTTACCCTTTCCAAGGCGGGCGGTATGTTAAGTGTTTCATAAAATTGTGCCCACTCGCTTGCAGTGGCGTATTTACTATGCGCATTCCAGAACTTGAGCGGTCCTCGTCGCGCCGCTTCACTTAACTTCCATCTGTCAACGAGACTGCATGCGAAGGGGTCCGCTCCGCGAAAGCTAATCCTTTGTTTAAATGTTCAAATGTTTGTGTGTTAATTTATGGCAATAAATTACTTACTTTGCTTTCAACGAGTGCATAATTTAGTGAAGTATAAATCCATACAGTCCATTAACGTCCAAGGCGAGCTAGCAACCAGGAATTTTCCAAACATAACGGAAAACTGGGAGGCTTCCCAACAGTTATAACGAAAAGTTGTTTAGAATCAACATCTAGGCCCCTATACCAAATTTCAAAATCCGCGGCCAACTTTGATTTCTCACATTTTCTTTCAAGTTTATTTCCCAAATCAAAGAATTTTATTTTTAACAAAGTTTTTTTATTATGAAATAGAAAACTTTGTTAAAAGTATTTGTTTTTCCAATAAAAATCTTTGTTAAAAGTAAAATTCTGATTTGGGACCTAAACATAAAAAGAAATTGTGAGAGATCAAAGTTGGCTGAAGATTTTGAAATTTGGTTTAGGGGCCTATGTGTTGATTCTAAACAACTTTTCTTAATAACTTTTTGTCGTATTTGCCACATAAAAGGTACTTTACCTCACAGAAAAATAGGTTCTTTTAAATTTCCAAGGCATACTTGATTTCTCAGAACTGAGATTATGTTGGAAATTCGCCTTTAACCAAGCAGGGTTGAACCCCAAAAAATGAAAATTAAATAGAGAATTTTTTACCTTTCACAAGAGTCGTTTCACCTATCCGGGGACACACTGTAGATATATAAATATGTAGGTATATCACTTAAATTAAACTCTCCTTTGCGAGACTTTGCTAGCGCTAACATATCTATCAGTGAATTAAAACCAAGAGTACTGGCTCTTACTTTCTCGATACTCAGTAATGCAAAACTCTTTAGACGTATTTGGCTCATCTTACTCAGCAAATAGTGTTTAATAATTTTTAATTTAGAAAAAGATCTCTCAGTGGAGGCTGTAGTGACGGGATGTAAACAATAGGATATAAGCTGTATACAAATCTGGAAAGCTAGCCAATGATGTGTGATTAGACAGACATTTTTCTCCCACTTCATTCACTGATAAGCAAGATTTAATACTAGACAAGATACTGAACTTATGACTTAAGACAAGATCCAAAATATTACCATTCATTTCACTAAATAGATATACGATAAGAACTACTAGACACATACAGAAAGTTCTATTTTAAAAAACAAACTTGTGTGCTGGCTAGCAAAAACTGAACACCCTATAGAGTTGAAAATAATTTTAGATTGTCATGCTTAGAAAGTTTTGAACTTTTATGTGGAAATATTTGTTGTATACTAAACGAGAAGTAGCATATGAATCAACGACTCACTATTGACTCACACTGTACAAACAGCAAGTGAATTGTAATTACTTCCTTTTACGATAAAGGAAGTATTGGATTCACCCCAAAAATTCGAAATTGAGTTTTCAACAGATCTTCACGTTTTCGAGTCCCCTGAACCCAAAAAAACATGTTTTTGTTCATTGGTCTATCTGTCTGTCTGTCTGTGTGCCTGTGAATATCTCAAAAACGAAAAGAGATATGGCGTTGAAACTTCATATATAAGTTTTGTGTACTATATAGATGAGACAGCAAGCTTTTGAAGAAAATCGCATAACCAGAAGTAAGTAGAAGTAGGCTCTAACGATTTTTTTCAAACTTCACATTTTTATTACATTTTTAATGTGTAGGTGATTTTCCAGTCGAATACTTCTAAAATGGGTTTCTTTCGTTTTTTTTTAAATTTTTTTATTAACTCCTATTTTAAGTAGAACACCCGGTATATTATTACATTTTTGAATTCAGCTTCAAATTTTAGAGAAAATTTGTCTCTTTAACTAACGCTCTATTTGGTACCGTTTTTGTAGAATTTGTAATTTTTAAAAATTTTTGACAAATACTTAAAAATTAAAAATCAAATTTTTGGCTAATTTTAAGATCACTGTAAGAGGAAGTTGTGTGAGTGTATCACACCAGATTTTTTTTTAGAATATTGACCATTAGTAAATTCTGCAATTTTTTTCTAGTTTTGTTCTAACATCATCTTTTTTAACACAATGTTTGAATCGTATTATTCTTGTTTTTATTAATTAATTGATAATATGATAATCATAAGTTTCGAATCTTTTGTTTCAAAATATAAAGCCACATCAAACGGCTCTGAAGACGGGAAATTAAATGAAAGATTCCCATAGAGACGCTAGTTCATTATCAGCGCCGCGTAACGTACTCGTCCCTTTGATTTGCAAATCGGTTGCGAATTTTAATAGTTCTCTTCTACGCTCCTGGAGTCATTATCCGCAGTGAATAGATTCGCTAACGTTGAATGTAGGTTAGTTTCGCACAATGGGAGCGATTATATCATGTGGACACTATGGCTTAGAACCCTAAAGTGCATCTTTTTATTCGCAAATAAATAATCGCGAACGCCATTCACCGGGGGGAAGAAGCTACAGGTTTGCGAAGAATTGATCTGGTCGTCCACGTGGGATCGTCCGTTGGCGCCAAAACAGGTATGATAATGCAAACACCTGAATTTCTACGGCTGGGAATGAGTTGTGCCCTCGCTGCTCGCTGGACCGCAGTCCGCTCTGCGAAATGCTCTTTGTCAATAGCTACGAATGCCCGCGTGCTTCGTCTTCCGCCGAATTGAGCTTTTCTAAACTTCGAATTAGACGTGCATTCTGAAGAAATTCCAGTTATAGGAATCTACGGAATTAAAAATGAACTAAGAACATTCAATAGCAATAAATTGAATACTACCAGAGATGATAAAAGAAGCAGGAAAGCCGTTGCCGAATCACCCGAAAATATTACTCAATCAATGCCTCCAAGAAGAAAATTTAAATGAACACCAACATAATTTTTGAACATCAACTTTTTTTAAACACCAACAAAATTTACCTTTATCACCAGAAATATTAAATAAGTACCTAGTAAAGCAGCACCAGAAATAAAGAATCTCCAAAAATAATTGTTGATATAATAATAATAATAATAATAATAATAATAATGGTGAGGCACTAACACCCCATGAAGGAGCTTGGCCTGCAAGGCGGAAGGTTGATATAATAAGCTTTAAAAAACAGAAAGTTAAAAACACAAAATAATTAATAAAATTATATTTGTTTTTAACATCTGTCTTTTAGGTATATTCAATATAGTTTAGGAAGATTAGTCAGCTAATTATCTTTTTATATACATAATATATTTGCGTTTCGTCAGCTTAGGTGACTTCCTCAGAAATTACTCATTATGTTGAAATACAATAGACTAAAAAGGAAAATGAGATTAAGGTTAAATTACTTAAACAATGTATATTTACTCTTACTATATGTAATGTCGATTGAAATTTTTAGATTATAAAGTTATAAAATGTACAAAGGTTAATATTAATTCTTACAATATAAGTTGAAAAAAATATTTAAAACGATTTTGTAGATATTTAAATTGAAAATATACAATATTACATTTTTACATAAAATAAATAATACTAAAACATTTTTGAAAAATAATAATGATATACTAATAACAAAAGCTGATAAATCAGAAACTACAGTTTTAATTAACAAACCTAATTACATCAATAAAATGATGGTTCTTTTAAATGACACAGAAACTTATAGTAAAGAAAACAAAGGTCCTACAAACAAACTTCAAAATTTTAATAACAAAACTTTAAAATATTGAAATGACAATAATTATATAGATAATAACTCTTATAAAAAATTAATAATTCATAATGGACTACTACCAAAAATTTATGGTTTACCTAAATTACATAAAAACAACTACCACGACCAATAGTAACTTCATACATGAGCTCATTATATAAATTATCCAAATATTTTTCAAATATTCTAATTAATGTTACCCAAAAAACCAATATAGTGTCAAAGACTCATGAACTTTATTCAAACGTTCCGATAACTTTAGCCATCAAAACCATAGATCAATTCTGGTGTCAAATAGAAAAATTTACTAATATTCCTAAACAAGAATTTATAAAAGTAGTTGAATATATTTTATAATCTACATATTTTTCTTTTAACTATCAAACCTACAAACAGAATTTGGGTGTTGCAATGGGTCAGCCTCAATCTAGTACTATTGCAGATTTGGTATTGGAAAAAATTTAATCTGAAATTAAAATTAACTTAAACGAAATTAGTTTGTATAAATGATTTGTTGATGACATAATTATTTGTACTAATAAAAACCAAATAAACAAAATTTTAAAACATTTAATAACTATCACCCAAGATTAAAATGAAAATATAAATAAATCTATAAATTTTCTTGATCTAATTTTAATAAGAACAGAAAATAATAATATTGAAACAAATTGGTATAGAAAAGAAATTAAAACTGATAGACACTTAAACTAGAATTCCCAAACATCTATAAAATATAAAAGAAGTTTAATTAATCATAATTGATCCGCCCACGAGCATTGTTTGAAGCTGCCAACTCCGCGATAAAAGGAACTCTTGGCTAACCACGGCGCCAACACACGTCACTTATCGACCACAAGTTCGACCTTCAACACCCACATGTAGTTCAACTACAAATAAGAGAAAAATCACCTTTACTTGCGGCAAACTTTTAGTTTAAATTAAGACTCTGCGCAAGAACCATTTCTTAAAACACCAATAATTGCAATCTCTAAACGACGGGAATTCAAATAGCGGAACAAAGTTATTCTTTAAACATGCGGTACTCGCACAAAGGAAACAACCTTAACCTGCCCCACGGCCTTGGCCGTAAGAGCGGCGGAGACACCACACACCAAAAATCACTTGTTGCCTTCTCGGAAGCTAGCGTTAGAATCCTTTTAACAATCAAGGGACGCAACCCAAATCAGGATAGGACGCTCGTTTTTGCGGCAAAACCATACACACATGTTTCAACGAGGCCAGGCGGAGGCGGGGTAAAAACGTTCGCTCCCTCTCATTCCTGCTCACACAACTGACTCTTTTTAGCAAAATAATACTTGGTTTAAGTTGAGCGTCGCACTAAAATTATGCCGCTTCGAAACAATGGTTGAAAACAGCGATCGATTGTTTCTAGCTTTGTATTTTACGTCCAAAGACGGATCGATAAGACGGAGTGTGTGCTACTTAAGCGACCATAAACAGGCACATGATTAGAAATGCTCTTTCACAGGCGGGATTTTAAATACAGCAAAGCAAAAGTGTAGCAAAATAGAACTAAAGTCGTAAAAACGGAAAATGTCCTCACAAACCCTGTATTTTTCTTCAACAATTTAGTAGATCTAATAAGCATATGTTTTCAACAACATACATTTTAGACACTTTCTCTCTGAAAATCTGTTAATGAAAAACTGGGATTATTGAAAATAACATTAGTATCTATTCAACAACTAATCTTTCTTCCAGTTTTTTAAAATTTTTTGCGCGTTTAAAATTAATTTTATGCTTTTCATGTTAATCCTTGGAATCAGTGCTAATCATAACTATCATCAATACGTCATTCTTGAAATGTGTTATCTAGCTAATAACTGCAGTTGTATTACACAGTCTATGTGTAATAAATAATACTAATATCCGATGATTAGTCCTTTTGGAATTCTTTGGGGATCATGGAGCACCCTTAGGTGTTTCGGTCGCATTATCTAATTGACACACCATCCAGATTTGCGGCACCATTTCAGTCTCATTCCCATTTCTCTGCATATTCTCCTACAGTCGAGTGACCACTACCCTACTTACTATAGCACATACCACCGTCCTCGCTACTTTAGCGTAGATCGCCACCCTGGATTCGCAGCTGAGCCATCTGCCCGCTTGAGATGAGAGAGCGCTCGCCCTGTATCACCCCACAAATGTATCAACAGTACCTACTTAAAGTTCCCTGGGGAGCATCGCTAACGCTGCTCTGATGCAGATTTTTAGATGGTTTTCCTGAGTCAACTGAGTATCTTTTCTGAGGAAAATGCCCCACCTTTCCTGGCCTTTCTTCCATTCTCCAGCCCTCCTTTAATTCCCATTCTTGGCTGAAGAGGGACGAGCTTCTCTGGGGCGGTATGGCGAGGCAGTACTTCTCCACTTTTCCTGACCTCTTCGATTCTACATCCCTCCTTTCCCTCACCCATCCTGTAATTCCCGCTCTTGGCTGAGAAGGGGCGCAAGGTCCCTATAGCAGCGCGCCCCCGATTGGCGGAATTGAAATTACCTTGAACCTTCCTACCTCTCTAACTTGAGCTTCACGACGGCTAAAAGTCATTCACTGTGCTTACGCATATGTGACAGTAAGGTTTAGAACGCTTCGAGCTAGTGCTTCATTGACCGTTTATTGTGCTTCATCATTCATTTATTGTTTGTTTACTGTACTTTATTGTTTATTATAGTGCTACTTCTATTTGTTTTGAGGAATCCATTATCCAGGAGAACCCCATAAATAAAGTTTCTTGTTCTCGACGGCTAAGCTTTCAAATTGGGAATCCTGTCCGCAACCTGTTTGCACTTTTCCTTGGTTTGTTTGCTTTTTCTGTAACTGCCAAGATTCATTGCCATAAATATATAGCGGCACGGTTTTACATTGATTAGGAACGAAATTTGTATTTAACGTAGGTAACTCTTTTGACATCCAAATTTTTCATTCTGTTTATTCTTCTTACGTCCTTCGGCAAACCTCCGTTATCGTTTAGAACGCTACCGGAGCGTATAGCTTTATTGTTAACAATTTCTATCATTTTTTTAATTTTTGCATAATAGTATTATTTTCGTCTTACCTACTTTGCTTTGTAATTCTACTATTTCTGCTGCATGTTTTAAAGCGTTAATATTTTCTTGCATCTGATGTGTTCCCTCTGTTATTACCTATCATGTACGAATTTCAGATCTTGGAGTACCTACTTATCGAAATTTTCACAACACACCTTTTTTGTCGTCTATTTTCCTTTACATAATCCAGTCTACAGTTTATTTATTTATTTATTTATTTATTTATTTAATTCGCACTCAGCCAACAGCCGTTAGGCCAATTATAGGCGTCGCTGTGCAGTTATGAGGACTTCCAACCCCACTAACGACTGTCATGATGTTGTATGACCGCCGGCACCAACTTTTTTCCGTGATAGCCGTACCACGAGGCGCCGAGAGATGCAGCCGTGGAACTCCCATCCAAGTTCTGACCAGAGACAGCGTTGCTTAACTCTGCTGATCGAACGTGGACGCTTGTTCAAGCTACACCACTCGGGACCTTAGTTAGTAAAAATAGTATTGGCGATAGTATGCAGCCTTGGCTAACCCCACTATCTACAGTACTCTTTTCTAATGTAATTCAATTGTGTACTATTCTTGCTCCATAATTGTCATAAATTTCTCTAATTCCTAGTGTGATTATTGGGTCTGCACAAGATCTTTGTACACTGAACAGTCTGAATCCCACTTGATTTGGCCGTAATAAACACCACAAAAATACTTCATCTAATGCACACGGTTTCATAAAAGTTTCCTGATTTTTCCGAAATTTTGTATGAGTTCATAATTTTAAATTTTTAACAACCAATCCAATATAATAGTATTAAGATTTTCAACTCACATTAATCAAACAATCGATCTACCTGAAGCTTAAGAGCTATTTTTGATACACCCTATATGGGTTTTCACTTTCATGTTAATTTTGTCGGACTATAAAGGGAACTACATAATTCACATAATTGTATGCATTGGCAATTTTATCCTGTGTAATTCTAATCGAATATCAACCTACAGGTTTCGTTTTGAGCTACTACGCTACCTAGATATTTGTATTCTGTGCAGTGTTTGTAGTGCCATTAGCTAGATGTGTTGTTTGCCTTGTTTCCTATGGGCAAGTGTTCTGTTTTGGGTAGATTTACGCACTCTGAATTCGATTTGGTCCTGAAAATCGCGTTCCATCTTGGTTTTAAGATCCAACGATAGAGCCTTCCCATCAAACATATCACACTTATGCCTCTATAATTTCCACACATTCTTGGCTGCTTCTTTATGGATTGAACCTAAGTATGATGAATTCCATTCTGCCAAAAGCTGGGCAGTAATCAGTTACTTCGTAATTTAACTTCTTTTTGTTGATTTTCTTTGGAATTGAATTACTTTTCAAAACACGATCATTGTAATTGGTAATTGCCGTTTTTGTTAAAAAGTACTTAACAATTACTTTTTGAAAGTAATGAATTATTACATTCAATTACTCAATTACTTTTGAGCAATTAAATTACTCCAAAGTATTTAAATTACTTTACAAGTATTTGAATTACTTGTGGTAATTGGAATTACTTGCGGTAATTAAATTACTTTCTAGTAATTCAATTATTAAATTACTGGCCTCGATTGGGTATTAAATCTCCAGAACACCAAAAATCAGATAACGCCGTATTAAATTACATGTTAAGCAAATGAGAATACGGCATTCCTTGAGCAATATATTGCAATGACTTCACGTTTCTGTACCATAAGTACTTAATTCAATTGCCCTGCTCTGCTAGCTGTGAGTATTTATTTCTTATTTAAAAATTAATTTCAAATGATTTCTCTTTTAAAAATAATTATTGCCATGAAAACTCAATCATCAGGGTTAGGTTCTTTTATCTAGTTGTCTTATATTTGACTTGTCATATTTAGAATAAATTTCAATTGTCAAATGACCTTAAATGTCACTTATCTTGAATGAATTCAAAATAATTCTTTTACTTGTAATCAGATACGACCAACGTACACTGTTTTCAATATTATTATGATGTATGACTTTCTCTATCTTTTATAGTAAGTAATAACTCTTTTAATTATTTCAAGTAATAAATATTGTTCATCTACTTCATTTTTATTCTAGACTAAACTACTAACCAACCTTATTGACTCTACTAATTGCACATTCAGCACCACAGATCCCCTTGTACAACTAGTCACCACACGAACACGTCCAACTGCAATTAACTGTCAAACCAATTTACAGCCATTAAATCCTCCAGAAAATATCCAAATATTTGAAGAATCCAACCTCTTTTTACCAAGACTGCACCTATCGACTTTTATATTACTCCTTCACAACCCTCTTCTGCCAGTAAACTATCCTTGATGTACTCCAACTAATATTACTTCTTTTCAGGTTTAATTGTCACGATGATCTGTCCTCTGCATGAAAATGAAATATCCAAATACCACCAATCACTCAGAATGATTCCCAGGAAGATACATCAGTCCTTCATCACGGCTCCTACACTTGCAGTAATCCACACCAGTCAAATCCTTTTCACTCCTTCCCATAAACTGTATCAGTTCCAATAAAGCAGCTCAATCTAAATCTATTCAAATACTGTAGTTTTCTGGTTATTTCTATCTAATTAACTGTATTGCACAATCTCTTCACCGATTATGTACTTGTATCACTTCAAAATTACTTTCTCATATTTTTGTACCACGTAGATTTGTTAAAAGCCCTGTTATTTGTATACCACCAAAATATTTATACAAATAAGGCATAATTTCAAAAATTTTTATTATATCAAAAAGGAGTTTTCAAAATTCTGTATACATTTTATGAGTTTGTTATTCTTACTCTCAAAACAACTCTCCTAACTACCGTATTTTCATTATTGATGCTTACTATATTAAAATATACATTTGATACCTACATACTTTGTTATCTTTTAATATTTTAATTTGGTCTGTCGTATCTGATATCAGTAGTAAATAACTTCTATCTTTTAACATCTTACTTTATAAATTAAACTACATAAGGTTTGGTCCAGAAATAAACGCACACATTTAAAATAGAAAATAAAAACCCACGTTATTTAATTGTGTAGTTGTTCGTTTGGGCCTTTTTTGTTTCTTATAAGTTTTAAAATTATTTCTTTGCTTGATTCTGTGAACCGTTACTTACTTGTTTGAAATTTTTTTTGCTATATCCCTCTCAGATGTTGACCTTTTTCGTTCCATAGACGCTGTCACCTTCTTTTCCAAGCTTTTATTAGTTGTACCTGGTTTCCTACCTCGGCCTCGTTTTTCTTCAATACTCCCCGTTTCGAGGAATCTTTCAATAGTTCGTTTGACATTCCCATCTCGTTGTTTTCACTTCTTTTGAAATCAAAGGAAAATATTTTGTCCTATTTTTCGCCCAATTTCGCAAAATTTGAACGTGCACATTTTGACATTTGGATGTCATTTTGACAACGTTTACGCTAATGACAAATACCTGCATATCTAATGTTAACCTTCACCTACTACTTAATTTTCAAAATACAGAAAACTTTTTCAAAGTCTACTAGATTTACTAGTATGGATAATCAATATATGTGCGTTTATTTCTGGACCAAGCCTTATATGAAATTTATTCTTTCCATTCTCATTTCTTAAAATATAATCTCTATTTAAAATTTAATTCAAATCTTTCTTCTTCTTCTTCTCAGCCTTCTTTCATCCACCGTTGGATATAGGCCTCCCCTAGATTTTGCCAATTGGTCCTATTTTGTGCTGTTTGGTGCCATGTGTTCCCAGCGATTTCTTTGATATCGTCAAGCCACCTCTTCTGTGGTCGCCCGACGCTTCTTTTGGTTGTTCTTGGTCGCCATTTCGTAATTCGACTCACCCATTCACTTGATGTTTTGCGAGCGACATGTCCAACCCAGTTCCATTTCAACCTTGCAATCCTTTGTACGACATCGGTAACATTTGTGCATCGTCTAATGTCTGTATTTCTGATATGGTCTCTTAGGCTTATACCAAGCATAGCTCTTTCCATGGCACGTTGCGTTGTTTTCAATTTTGTAGCGCTCTTTAGGGTAAGTGCCATCGTCTCGGTGCCATAGGTCATTACGGGCAAAATGCAACTGTTCCATGCCTGCGATCTTAAGCTAATCGGCACCTCCTTGTTTCTTAGAACCCAACTTAGATATCCAAAGGCCGTCCAACCTAGTTTTACCCTTCTTGTAATTTCTGCAGCTTGATTTTGTTTGCCTAGTTTAGTTAAGTGGCCAAGGTATACATACTCGTCGACATTTACGATATTATAATTGTTTATATGAAATTGTCTTTGGGAATGGGACATTACTTTTGTTTTATTAAGATTCATTTGGAGTCCTATGGTCCGCGAGGCTGTATTTAGCTCCAATAACATTTGTTCTAATTGCTCTTCATCTCTACTGATGATGATTATATCATCTGCAAATCGCAGGTGATTCAGGTAAGCACCATCGATATTGATTCCCATTTTTTCCCATGACAACATTTTAAAAACGTTTTCTAAGGCAAGAGTAAAAAGCTTGGGGGAGATAGTATCCCCTTGCCTCACACCTCTTTCGATAGGTATTTTTCCAGTTCTTACATTCTCGTTGACATTAATGTGTATAGTGGCGTTTTTGTAGATGTCTTTTAAGAGTGTTGTATACCGGGAATCTATTCTGGCGTTATTTAGTCCTGTAAATATTGACCAGAACTCTATCGTGTCGAAAGCTTTTCGGAAGTCGACAAACCCCAGATGTAGTGGTATATTATATTCCTCGCATTTCTCAATCTCTCAATCAGTGTTCGTATTGCTCGTATTTAATTCAAATAACCTTTTACATTCTAAACTTTTGCAAAGACTGACTACAATGCTTTACCAAATTCTTTTATCGTATTTATCATCAAACTATATCCACTTATGATATCATAACAATATATTTATTATTTCCTATGACTAGTCGGATAACACCTAGTTTGGTAGACGAGCAAAGAGATTTGGTGCAAGCGCGTATGTTTGTAGAAGAGATGTGCTTGTGTTGTGTCTTGTGTAGTGTATGCTGTGCAGAATGTAGCTTGCTAATAATTATTGTGGAAGAAGTGAAAATGTCTCTGTGGCAAGTAGAGATTACAAAGTAAAGTATGGTGAAAATATAATTAATTTTTTTCTACAACAATTGACAAATACTTTCATTATACAATATTGGCTTATAATAATTATTTATTAATTTCAATTTATAATAAATACTATTAAATACAACAATTTCTAGCGAAAGTAATTGAAAAAGTAATTTATGTTATGCAATTACTATTTCAATTGAGTAATTGAAAATCTGGCAAATCTATTACTTCACTGGTCGGTAATTGGTACTGAATTCTTTTTTTAAAGTAATTTGTCCAGCTCTGCTGACTGGACATTTTGGTGAGCCTTTCAAATAGAATATCCCGTCCAGTTAGACGGGAATGTTGCCTGGCCCTCCCTTCTTTCCTTTTTACTTCCTTTTACGATAAAGGAAGTATTAGATTCACCCCAAAAATTCGAAATTGAGTTTTCAACAGATCTTCACGTTTAGAGTCCCCTGAACCCAAAAAAACATGTTTTTGTTCATTGGTATGTCTGTGCGTGTGTGCTTGTCTGTGAACAGAATATCTCAAAAACGAAAAGAGGTATGACGTTGAAATTTCATATACAGATTGGGGCAGGCAACTAGGACCATTGCAAAAGCAAGGAGAATATGCATGTGGCCGTCGTGGTGTTTAACAAACGAACAATCAATGTGCGATAGCGGTAGGTCGTTAGGATTATTATAAATACAAGGTATACATTCGATTTTTAAATTTTTTTAATACAATTACGGCCACATGTAAAGTCCCCTTGCTTTTGCTATGGTCCTAGTTACCTGCCGCAATCTGTATAAGTTTTGTGTACTCTCTAGATGCGACAGCAAGCTTTTGAAGAAAATCGCATAACCGTAAGTATGGTGTTTACTCTTGTGATTTTTAGTTCTTTTCGATTTTTTCAAAAACGGCTCTAACGATTTTTTTCAAACTTTACATTTTTAATGTTGAATACCTCTAAAATAGGTGTCTTTTGTTTTATTTCTATTCTTTTTTATTAACGCCTTTTTTAAATAGAACATCCCTTATATTATTTTTTTTAAATTCAGCTTAAAATTTTAGAGAAAATTTGTAATCTTCAACTAACGCTCTATTTATTTTGTACGGTTTCTGTACAATTTGTATTTTAAATTTTTTTACAAATGCATAAAAAACGAATTTTTGGCTAATTATAGGATCACTGTAAAAGGAAGGTGTGTGCCTGTATCACACCAGATTTTTTCGGGTGCCTAACAGCGCTCTTTATTAGTTTGTTCGCCAATATGATTTTACATGGGAATTTCGTTGAATCGTCCATTAAAAAACTCTTGCAGACATTCAGGCATAGACAAAAAGTGACTATTTTTGCCCATGATGAACACGAACTAAACATTCGGTATTGATAAACATACCGGGTGTCTTAAAAAGACAATAGACAATAGACGGGCAATAAAAACGCGTTGGTAATGAAACTAAAGGAGGCATTAGATTCTAGCTATGTTACTATCAGCGACGATGAAAAAATAATTGATCATATTAGTAATGTAGAAAACAGCAACAAAATAATTCCTAAAAATATAAATAAAAAATTCAAATTTGTTAATTCTTATCAACATAAAATTCAGTGTATGGAGAAGAAAATTAAGTATCTTGAACGAACGATTCTACGTAACACAAAGTATATAAAAAATCTTTTAAAAACAGTTAAACCGGCGAAGATTAAAAATACTAAAATTGTGCAAAACGAAAACTCTGTGTTCCCGAGAAACACTCCGAGTGCTCTACAATCATCGAGGATTATTGAAAAACCTAAGGCAGAAAAAATTAGAAATGAAAATCATCCATCGACATCTGTTACATCCAACCCACCTCGATCAATGAATGCAGGTACAGAAATAGTGAATATCAATATTGGAAACACCACCAGTCAGATGGATGCAGAAAATGATAATTTGCGACAAAACTACATAAATAAGGTAACTCATTCAAATAAAAAGTTACTAATCTTAGCTGATAGCCAGGGGCGGGGTTGGGCCGATATAATGCGGTCACAGCTACCCAACAATTACGTCATTCAGTGTATTTTCAAACCAAATGCAATATTTGAAGAAGTCGTGGGTGATATTAAAAATCTCACGCGAGATTTTAATAAACAAGATTGTGTAATAGTTATGGCGGGTTCTAATAATGCAATAAAAGGTGTAGCTATAAATAAAACGACGCTTAATGTAACATTAAGCTATTTACAAAAAACCAATTTTATCTGTGTTGGTGTTCCGTTCTGGGAACGACGTGTAGTGCTGAATAACTTTATTTACCAAGTTAATTATACTTTGTTTAATGAAATACAAAAATATAATAGTGGAATTTTTGTGGACGTAAACAGAGTTCTATCTGTAGGAAACTTAATCCCTAATAGTCCTCATTTGAAGAAGATTGGCAAATTTAAGCTATGTAAATATCTCGTTCAAAATTTTTTATCAAAGTACACTATTAACATTCCAAACTTACTTGATAAATATATAAGCAAAGTTAATATTATAGCAGTAACTGATAATACTAATTCTGAATTTATAAGTGAATGTAATAGCTCAAATATAATTGAAAATTTCATAAATTGGAATAACCTTATAACTATAACTTGTTATAACGGCGATGAAATTGAAAACGACCATTTTCTGTAATCAACGAATCCCGTCAAGATCATAGCCTAAATTTAATACTCTTGAATATACAAAGCATTAATAATAAATTAGGCGAATTGGCTGCACTCGTTGAAGATCTCAATTATCCTAACTTAATTTGTGTTACTGAACACTGGATTAAGAAGGAACAAACAATTCCACAGCTGTTAAATTACAAGGCGGTATCAATATATAACAGAAAAAATCGTAATCGCGGAGGCACTCTAATATATTGCCATGATCAGTTTGTTTTCTCTGAGATTACCGACTTTGATGATTTAATAGTTGAGTTGTCGTTTGAATTTTGTTGTGCGTTTAGTGAACAATTAAATACTGTAGTAATATGCGTTTATAGATCACAATTGGGAGAACTAAATCTATTTTTTAATGGTTTAGACTCTCTGCTCAACAGAACTTCGTATAAAAAAAATGTAATTTTAACCGGTGATTTTAATATTAATTTTAACTCTCACTGTCATGACTCCGTAACAATGAAAAATTTATTAAGAATACATAATCTTGAAATGCACGTAAAGTCGTTTACTAGATTTTCAACTACTCCATCTTTGATAGATTATGTATGTTCTAATATAAAAAAAGTTGACATTGAAATACTTGCAGGTATTTCAGATCACGAAGTCATTGCTGCAAATTTTGTAATTAATAAAAATATGCATGTTAGAAATACAAAAAAAACTAAACGAATTTTTAGTAAACGCAATTTTGAAAAATTTTCCTCGTTATGTTCAAAATACAACTGGTCCAACTTACTTAAAAACTCTGATGCTAACCTTAATACTATTTTTTCCGAGTTTATTGAAGTGACGGCTAGCTTTTTTAATACGGCGTTTCCCTTAAAAAATGTCAAGGCACATATTAATAAAACTTGGATAACCCAAGGTATTCGTACATCCTGCAAAAATAAAAGGTGTTTAAACTACATAAAAAAATTTACTTCAAACCCCGCAATATTAAGCTACATATCTATATATAATCGAGTTCTGCGAAGTACAATAAAATTATCCAAAAATATGTACTATGCAAAAGAAATTTCTACATCGTCTAATAAGTCCAAAAAAATTTGGAATATAATTAATTCACTTACAGGTAAGGAAAGAAAAGAACAATCTACTAACATTAAATTAAGATCAGATAATAATTCTCTCATTGAAGATCCATTCTCAATAGCCGAATCGTTTAACTCATATTTCCAGTCTATTGCCGCAACCCTAACAGGTAATATAACACAAGGAACTTACCACTTATCAACAATTGGCCCTGTAAATACGAAAACGTTCTTTCTTTTGCCAACGGATGTACATGGAATCAAACAAACAATTAACAATTCAAAGAACAAACATAGTGCTGGTTTAGATGAAATACCTCTACGTGTTATTCAAAACCTAACTGAACCCGCCTTACATGTTCTGACTGAACTAATTAACATGTCTTTTCAAAATGGACAATTTCCAGATTGTCTTAAAATATCACTAATTAAACCTCTTTTTAAAAGCGGCAGCGAAAATGAAATGTCCAATTACAGACCCATTGCACTGCAATCTTCGTTTTACAAAATTATAGAATGTCTAGTCCACAAGCGAATGGTCGCTTTCTTAAATTCAAATCATATCTTATCATCTCAACAGTTCGGTTTCAGAGCAGATCGAAATACAAATGATGCTATTTTTAACTTTCTTTCGGTTATATATGATTACCTAAATAACAGCAAAGCTAATGTAAGTTTATTTTGTGATTTATCAAAAGCTTTTGACTGTGTAAACTTTGATATACTGTTAAAAAAATTAGAAAATTACGGATTTAGAGGAATTTCCTTGGATTGGTTTTTATCATACTTAAATAATCGTAAACAATTAGTTGAAATTAAACAATATAGCAGAGATGTGTGTAAAACGTTCAGATCTCATCAAATAGATGTACTATGCGGGGTCCCACAAGGTAGTGTATTGGAACCTCTGCTATTTCTAATATACATTAACGACATTTCGTCCAATTCTACAGGAAACATGACACTATTTGCTGATGATACAAGTGTATCTTGGGCCAATAGCAATGTTCAATCTTTAAATTCAGTTGTTTATCCTGATATTTTAAAAATAAATGATTGGTTTGCAAACAACAAGCTAACACTTAATCTAACCAAAACTAAAATAATGTCATTTAGCATAACACATTCATCTTCAAACGAATTTGCTCTTAATATCGATAATTATATAATAGAAAATGTAGATCACATCAAGTTTTTAGGGATCATCATCGACAGAAACTTAAAATGGCATAAACACATTGAATCGTTCTGCATTAGGCTTACTACTGCTTGTTATGCAATTAAAATATTGCTTTACGAAGTCGGCCAAAGGATTGCTCGTCAAGCATACTTTTCTTTATTTGAATCAGTACTTCGGTACGGTATATCTTTTTGGGGTGTCGCTGATTTAATGATATTAAACACAGTATTTAAAATTCAAAAAAGGGCTTTACGAATATTAAACCATAAGAATCCTAGAGATAGCTGCAGGCCCCTTTTCAAATATAGCAAGATCTTTACTATTACAAATTTATATATACTGGAAACAGCATCACTTGTATTTAAACAGCTGCCGTCATTCAATAAAAGAAATGATATTCATAAACACGACACTAGAAATTCACAAAATTTAGAAGTAAATAAACCTACTAATAAACGCTTTCAAAAATCTATTATGTACACTGGATTATCTATTTATAATAAATTACCTGCAAGTATAAAAAGTTCACAGACTCTTAAGCAATTTAAAATAAAATTGAAACGACTTCTTCAAGATTATGTCTTCTACAATTTAGATGAATTTTTTCAAACATCGTTTTAAAATTGTTTTAATTGTGCATGTAAAAATTGTATTTATTAAGTTTTATAATATGTACTTCCAATTTCCAACACAATTTATATTGTTTTTTATGGAAATAAATATATTTATTATTATTATTATTATTACATCTAGTATGCTATGAATTTCCCATAATGCAATCTAAAATTTTATTTGAAATTGGCAAGACTGTAAGTCTATGTCAAATTCGAGGTTAGTAGGTTAGGTTTTGAGTCATTTTTGACACAAACTGACGCAAAACCTAACCTGCTAATTTCGAATTTGACATAGACTTATAGTTTTGCCAATTTCAAATAAAATTTTAGATTGCATTATGGGAAGTTCATAGCATACTAGATTTAATTCTTTTTAAGACACCCGGTATTATTAGCGTGCATAAATCAAACAAGTAGAGACACACACTGTCGGTTCCTTTGATGTCAAAATTCCGATTTGGATGACCTTGAACGGCTCCTGGGGGGTACTTTCCGATAGTACTAACAGGTGGCGCCACTACTTGAACACATCGTGATTGGTAGAACTTTGTGCTGCCATCTGATAGTCAAGCTTAGAAATACCCCCCGAGTTACTGTCCTAGGCACTCTAGACAGGTTTCAACATTTGTTTCAGCATTGTATTCGTCATGTTTTTCATAAACCAATACAATATAATCGAAGTTAAAAAACTTATGCACTGCTGATTGTTCTTAAAAGTTTTATCGACAACCGCATTGGAAATCAAAATATTCGACACTTTCCGTTGGTAATCATGATCTTGAATGGAACGGCAGATCCAGGAAAGGAGCTATTTACTTGCTTTTTCCAATGGCGAATAAAATGGACATTTCAACTGCGATGGGGCGGTTTTGAAAAAGTATAATGAACTGGTTTTGTATTCTTCAGGCTACACTAAATTGTCAGAATACAAACAACGTACGGAACAAAAAATAAACTAGATGAAGATGCAATTAGTATAGTCGCTTAGTTTTGGTTCTGAAAACTATTGTTTATTTCCTTGTGGTTAAAAACTATCACAGCTGCACATGCATACTGGTACATATGCATTTGCATACTAAATATAATTTAAAACGCGTAAAGAAATATGAGCATTGGAAGTGCGTCTTAGCATTAAATACATGGCGATATTTCTAAATAACAAGAAATGTTATACTCTGGGACGTTCCTGTTTATACTAAATCGAAACAAATGCGGTTCTAAAATGGAAAGTGGGTCGTTACATGTAGTCAATACTTGTTTTTAGAAATATCTGTACTTTCTAATTATGTTTGTCTGTCTAGCTCGCGGTTTCCACAATGCTGAATAGTCGTCTGATGCGTGTTTGTTAAAGGAATCGATCTATTGGGGCTTTTGGAATGTCTAAAAGATGTCATAGTTGGCAAATAAAAATTCGACATTGCCAGTTAAAAATTGCAGTGGTAAATTTTAAAATGTTGAATGGGGACTATTAAATATCAAATTATTTAGTAACGTTAGCCAAAGGATTTTTACCCAATTATTTTATTTTTCAACGCGGCCCCCTCCCCGCCTTGAAGTCTTACGCCGCCAGTGATTGTACTCAATGTTAGTCCAAATCGTGCTACATCCTTCGGCGCTTTATGGCGTATCAGATATTCCCAGGCTGTTACCCTCAAGGAATTCGCAAATTACGTTTGCAGACCTCATAATCTGCCACAGGATAGCAAGATCACGATCCGCCTTTATGGATCGTGAAGCTATAGGACAATTTTATGAGAATGTAAAACGAAATGATGGCTTTTTTAAATTCTGCATTTCTGAGATAAAATAAAGTGTTAAGGGTTCATTTAGAGGAATAATTTATTATGTTGCTGTAGTTACAAGTTACTTACCCCTTTTCGATCTACCGTTGATTGTTCTCCTTTTCTCGCCTTTATCAGATGGCATTCCGTTAATTAAACTCCATAAATAATTAAAATAACTTTGACAGGGTGAATGCAAGTACCATCAGATATATAATGTAATTCCCTTCCTCGAGCAAACTACATGCCAATTTTATCAAGTAACTAAAAATGTAATTATTTTTAGCATAATTTCCATAGCGTTGATCTTTGATTTCCTAAACAAAAAATTTTAAAATATTTTTCACTAGTTTTTCTCAAATTCAACATTCTACACAATATTCTGTGGCCAAAACTAACAAAACGGAAAATTGTGAATATTACTGTTAAGACATACCAGAAACAAAATATGTTAGTACGAAATACAGGCTACAATTTCTAATATCTAGGAATGAATATTTTATGACAAAGATGAAAAAATGTTTTGTCAATTATTCCATTTTGGCGCCCCCTGAAATTTTGCGTCAGAAGCCTGGGTTTCTCAGGCTTCTGCTATAATATACCAATGCATGCAAGGCACGAATTGTTAAAACTGTTTGTGTAACTAATTTAGATTTAAACTTGAATTAGTTTTTATTAGTTAAGGGATTTTATAAAAATAATTTTAGCAATATAAACTTGAACTAAATCAGATCAGCGACTGTTAAAAAGGGTACCTACAGTGACAAAATCTCTTGCACTATTAAAGTTCGTTATAAAGTCAACCAACCGTTACAAATGTATAAATGCTACGCTTTGTCAATAAAATAAATTTTACAACACTCTTGTGTTGTAGTTTTAATCATTTGATAGTTCTCAAGGCAGTGTGTATTATGTAAGGACATGTATAGTCGATTGAAAGGAAATCCTGTAGCTATTAATCTTTACTTCTGCTATTTTTAATCTTGAACATATTTCCCATTCTAGATATTTTGAAACAACGGATATAGTGATTATGGAAGTTAAAGATGTCAGGTTTGGATAAATGAAACACAGGTAACAATAAGCCTATTATTTTATTTTATGCTTTCTATTTATATATTTATATATAATATATATCTTCATATATGTTAAATCTGTTATATTTTTACAACAAATTTACATTCTAGAAGGCGACATCTGTATATTTAAAAAGAACGATATATTGGTGATCATTCTTCATTTGTTACTCACAAAAATCTTGTACCAATTTATCATATTTAAACTTTTTAAATAATCACCACTACACTGTCCTTTGTAAAAATAAAAATATATCTCTAATCACTTGAGATCATGTTTAATACATCACAGGTGTTAATAGAAATAATATATTATGTATTTAACAGGTTACTTATAAAAGCAGAATTGAGATCTCGCAACCCTGCACACAATAGATGGACACAATCGCAAAACCATGAACGAACTGAACAATTAAAGCAAATAAAGACGATCGCTTTAACCTAACAACAAAACCTTTCCTTAGCCGATATCAATAGAGCTCTGCCTGTAGCAATGAACCAAAGTTATATTTCAACATAGGGCTGAAGCTGCCAAAATGTTTAGATTTCACTATAATTACAGCAATGACACGCTCTATGTTTTGACACAAACAAGAATTTTGTTACGATATTTTGTACTTAATTTCTTTCTTTGGATACTAAAGTATTGCCAAATCCACTTAAAAATACTCTATAAACTAATATTGTTAGAAAAAACATTTTAAAAAACCTCTCACCTTCCCACTTACAGTAAGAATATTTAATCTTAAACTAAAATTGCCCAATGGTGATTTGATCAATTTGTACATTTTGTATAGCCTCATACTCGAAAGCAGATGCGAAATAATTTACAATCACAGAGAGAAAACCGAACGAAGCAATAATTTCCAAAGAAACTGACGCAAGTATGGGACTATATACAGAACTTCGAGAAATATGAACAAAAACTCCAATGTCCTCAACTTAACTAGTCGACTAAAAATTTGTAGGTAACTGTACAGGGCAAATGGTACGAGCATTACTTCCAAACAAGTAATTTTGGAGATCAAAACGAAAATAAATACAAATTATACACATTTCATATGATACAGAAACAAAATCATATAAACTCAAAAACTGTACAACTTAAATATAATAAAATTCATTTTAAAAAATTGTACTGTACATAATTTTAATTATAATAAGAGATCTTTAATTTGTAACATTATAAGTGGGTGGTTTTGTGATGTAGCATTCAACTAGCAGAGTCCGCCAAAGACATTCTCGCCATTTTCGTCGGCCGTGAGGTGTTGCATGTGTCGAGTTTTTTCTTAAACGACGCTTCCTCTATTCTTTTTCTTGCTTGCATGAAATCTGGAACAAAAATAAAATGTTCACTACGGAATTGCGTTTATTGCTAAATAACGTGAATTACATCAATTTGCAAAAAAAAAAACATTGTCGCCAGTGGGATGCGAACTCGGACACCGGCTTGGCCGGAATCTCGCTTACGAAAGCGGTATAAACGACGCGTCACTAACTAAGGCTCGATCCACACTATCGGGCTGCTCTCGGTTCGATCTCGCTCCGCTCAATTTTTTATACATTGTTAGCAATGGGCGCGACCTGAGCTTGAGCGTTACCTATAGTGTGAATGTGCCCATTGCTAACAATGTATAAATATTTGAGCGGAGCGAGATCGAACCGAGAGCAGCCCGGTAGTGTGGATCGAGCCTAATAGTTCTCGAGTTACAGCAAAAACACACAACATTTTATTTTTGTAAGGTGTTCGTTCGCCCTACATATATTTGAACAACATTTTCTCGTTTCGAGTCAGTTAGACATATAATTCGCATGTAAAATATCGTCTTCCTCCAACAATAGTATGTAACTATGTATACTTATTAAAACACAAGTTGCAGAAGGCATCTCTTCAAGCACGAATTTGAAATTCCGAAACGAGCCGCATAGCGGCGAGTTGAGAAACAAATGAGTGCTTGAAGGACCTTCTGCAACGAGTGTTTTATACTATTTTTTCTATTTATCGCTTTATACAATTTTATAAATAAAAAAATAAAAATGTTTTCTATTTTGTTTAGAATGACTCCATTCTACACCCAAATGATGTCATTTCATAGCGACTTGCGCTATGAGGCTCGTTTCGGAATTTCAAATTCGTGCTTGAATAGATGCCTTCTGTAACTTGTATTTTAATACACTATTTTTTATTTTGCGTTTAGAATAACTCCATTCTAGCACCCAAATTACGTCATTTCATAGCGACTTATTCTAACACTCAAATGACGCCATTTGGATGCTACAATGGAGTTATTCTAAACGCAAAATAGGAAAATAGTTTTTAAGCTACACCGCCAACAAACAGACTGAAATGAAAAAACATTTTTCCCTATCTAGAGACCCCGACGTGAAAATCTGAAGAAACCTCCAAAACTGATTTTTTAAAGAAAATTTTTGCATCAGAATTGATTCTATGTTAATAGATCGGATAAATGTAAAAACTCGGTTTATTTATTATATTATGACGATTCCATAAAAAGGTATTGCCGATTTAAACAACATCAAAGAACACATTACACTAAACAATCTGTATTAGTCTCGATTTGTTTACCATTTAGTTATGAACAGGATATTCAAATTAATAAAAGGCAAGGCAACTTGTTTACTGCATGGTGGTAACGAAATAAAAACAGCTAAACCACAACTTTGAGATGGGATTAACAGAAGCAATCAGTTTTCCCAGCACGTATTTTCCATTTCGGCTATCGGAAATCACCGACCGAAACTGTTCAGCGTGCATTCACCGGCGCATCACAAGAGTATCCGTTATGTGTACTACTTTACGCTGGCGGTGTACACGCTACGCGACACCACCAGATAGTGCCATCACGACGTTTTTATCAACGTCACAACTACGCACTTCCTCCACAGCCAAGTTCTTCGTAGTAGCCGCTTTGGCGGGAAGCTGCGATGATAAGTGAACCGCCTGCAAAAGTGCCGTCGTATCCTTACTATTCCACAAAAAAGTGTTAATGACCTTCCTTATCTAGGACCAGAGCAGAATGCAATTCTACCAGTCCTTATCGGGAGATAGGCTCGTTCCGAGAAGATTTGGGGGCTTCTCATTGGCGGTCGATTCGGTTCCCAAAATGTGTTTTTAGAAATAGCCTGACGGAATTGGTCCAACGGTTTGATCGAACATCAATAATGAGCGTACCTTTCTACCGAAGGAGTCTAAATATGTGTTAATGAAAAGCATTTTATTGGTACAACAACCCATTTGTGAGGACCTGCCAGGTTTATAATGGTTTCGATACCTTATCGATATAACCCATACAATAATATTGCAATGGAAATTGTTCTTAGATCAGTTTTTCTGTTTTACCAGTCTAGCTATATCGTCTAACAAGCTAGCACACGACCATAGATAAGCTAATGGCTAACTTACAACCGTCTAGTACAAATTTGAATGAAACTCATAACAGGTCTTGGGGTACATAAAGCTATCCAATTAGCCCAACACAGAGCAGAGTGGAAAACAACCATCAAGGGAAGATTACATTATATAGTGCCACCATGCCCTTATAGGGTAAAGGATTGAGGAGACAGAGAGTAACAAAATTAATCCTTCTTACATCATCCATATTTTTATACAGTACAACTCTAGCATCTAAAACCATTATGTTGTGGCACCTCGCTAGGCTCTCTATTAGTATCACTGCTACGAGGGTCACTAGGAAAGAACAGAGATACGAATAATTCGTTAAAGATATGTTTAATATTTCAATTACAATTTTTCAAAATACTCTCCCTTAGCTTCTATGCAAGGCTTCATACGCCTGAAAAATAGATCTAAAGCACTACAAAAGCATTTCTAGCGTCATTAGAACTATCAAAACGGGTTCTACGAAGTTCAAGTTTGACTTTTGGGTAGAGGAGAAAGTCACAGGACGCTAATTTTTAAAAGTAGGTTGTGAGATTAGCTTTGTGAGGCGCTGCGTTGTCGTGACGTAAAAAGAGCCCTCTCAATCCAGCGGAAGGACGATTTTCTTTTACTGTATCAATCACAAACGACAAACAGACTTCGGAGGCCATTTGGTATTATTAATACTCTTTTGAGATGTTGGTGCAAAATTTCAGGTGATGAAATCTTTATAGTCTCCTCTATCTTTTTATATGTGGTTTGTGTCAGCAGTTACTGCAGTTGCAGGACGTCCACTTTTCTCGTCCTCTTTTAACGAAATATTTAAGCGTTTGACTTAAGCAAATCGTCTGTAAACTGTTGCATGTGATGGGGCAACATCGTCAAATGCACAAGTCGGTCCCTGCAATCGTTTTCAGTGAGTCTAGTCTTAAAGTCATATGCAATCATGGCACAAAAATGTTGTCGGTCAATTTCCATGGCTAATAACTAGAGTCCGTCAAATGCCATTTTGCCATGTTTCTTACTGTAGGCCCTTTTAAGGCCAGATTTCGTATTTAGGCGTTTCACGTAGTAAGGGGTGCAATGAACTACATTTTTTGGTGCCATAAATGATATAAAATTCCCTTTTTTGTGATAAATGCTATATTTTGAATAAATGCCATATTTTAATGCTATATTTCAATCAAAATCAATATTATGTGGCTAATTCACAACAAAAGGGCTTAAAAATGTCAAAATAGACATGCAGAAGTTTTGGTAAGTGATAGGTACTAAGGTCGATGACCCGTGGCGGGGGTGACCGCTCGTCGCGCGCCTCAACGCTCAGGTAAGTATCACGTTACGTCCACTCGTCAACAACAACCCCGCGCTCTCCCCCTTCCCTTCAATGTACCTCGGATACCTACGTTCCACTTATTTGCCTGGTGCCCGTCGTTTTTATCAGATTACTTTGTCTTTTGTATTTGTGTTGTGGGATTTTTAATATTACTGGTAACATTTTTTCTAAAATTTCAACTTTTTGAAAGAAATACTTACCATTTTTTATGCTCCATTTTGAAATGAGTGCCATTTTATATGCCATATTTTGAAAAAATAAATGCCATTTTGCTGTGCTCTATTTTGAAAAAATACGGGAATATTTTGACGGACTCTACTAATAACGCACATAACTGGTCAGATGTCAACCCATGCTTAAGAAATTTAGTTTGTAACCTCACAATTACGTACTGAATTGACAGGTAAACAAAAGTTTGGCGCATGCTTACAATTACGCTCACATCTCACTTGATTCCTAGTGACCCCAGTACTCCCACATCTCGAATACTTAATATGTATTATGTATCTGTGAGCTTCCGATATTTGCTCTGTGTTTACAATCAATTCAACTTTTAATCGCTGCATATCGATGTAAGATTTTTACTTGAAATCGCATGGTTGGCGTGTCGCATGGATCTCTACAAGGGCCGTTATTATTTTATATCTTGGTTATTTAAAAGCATCGTGTTTTACCAGAAATTTATAATGTTCATCGTACTTAAGAAAGTTTACTAATGGAGGTTCTTGTGATAGTTAAAACTATGGGCTGGTGACATGTGTTGACGAGTTTAAAAATTAAGTATGTGCGTAGTTTAAGGCACGCTAGTATGTTCTATTTGTAACGCGGAGTCAACGTTCTCCCAAGTATGGCCTCTTTTGTTAATTTGGTGTACAACCCGAGCATTGAGCGGGACGTCCTCCCGGCCGGATGTAATTGGGTCAAGCTGGTATGGGAACGAGGTGACGGACGCGAGCATAACTCGCAGTGACGTTATTATTTCGCGTTCAATGCGGCAGCAGGATGAGCGTACGTTCCGGATTCTAGTGCGTGCTGCGTGGCTCGGAAGACGAATACATGGGGCTTGGGTTCGACGAGCGTGGGAACGGGTAACTAGACGAGTCCTGGGTATTGTGAGCTGGTGCTGCGTGCGTAATTGATGTACATGCCTCAAGAACGACACGTGTGCGAGAGCGCACCATGGGCATTGTGCCAGCGATCGCTCCCGATTCTTCGGTCTTGACTTGCGGGGCGACCTTTTATTCCTTCAAAAGACGCCCTGAACAAAGAGCAGTTCCAAGAATTTTTTCATTGAAAAATTAAACGTCAACTACGAATTAAATCCTAGTTCGACTCCCATTATGCGCGCTTGGGCGGTGCCCTGTAATTTTGAGAGACAATAGGCGAGAAACACCTTCGAATTCTGTTCCTTAGAACTGTTGCGACTCGGTAGTTGTGAGAACAATGAAATGCATACATTTCAAATGTCTAAATGTCTATGCAATATTCATGGGTAGTTACCCTACCCTTGGCAGGAACTATTCTATACTGGCTACATTCCATGTTTTTTTTTATAACCATATTACTAGTTTCGATATGGTGTGCGTATATTGGGGGGGGGGGGGGGGGTTGACTAGTTTCGATATATCAGTTTACTTTTGCCAAATCAAGGGTGACCCTAGGAATTTATTTAAGTGGCGCGAGATGTAGATGGCGCCCCCACAATGATTGTTAGGATGGCTAATACGTATTTTGGTTAGGAAAAAATATAACTTTGTTACGTGCAAGAACTGCAAAAAATAAATCATAACATCTTTCCTTATGCAGCTGGTATGATACCTGTTAGTTCCTGAACAGTAGAGTGGTCGTAGTTTCAATACAAAATAAAGGACCAATCGTTATAATTGACATTAATTAACGTGCGCCAGGTTCTTAAAATAAGTGATTTATAATACCTCGATACAGCCACTCCTCGAGTTAGTTATACTGGTCGCTTAAGAAGACGCAGAGCACCAAGAAAACAAAACCATATATTCAATAATAACGATTATATTTAATGGATTGTTGATTGTTGATGCAGTGTAGCTTTTTACACCACAATATATGTTGGTATAGTTGAATAAATTAAAGAGTGTTGATTTTATAGTTTTAGATTATATTCACATAATATATACAAATAGCACTTAGAGTGACGTCTGCGTTGTTGGATGGTTATGGTTAACATGATTCTATGATACTGCTTAAAACTAAGTTGAAATTTCCGCAAGTTCAGTGGGGGTTTCTAAATAGCCAATGAAACGTTCGGTAACTTTTGGCGTGGAAACTAAAATGTTGCGGTTTCTCACTCAAACTATACCTTTTGAACTTCAAATTGAGACTAAACAACTTCCAAATGGGAATAATCAATTTCAAAATGGGAATAACCAATTTCAAAATGAAATAAACAATTTCAATTTGAGAATAAACAACTTCAAATTGGGACTAATCAACTTCAAATTGGAAATAAACAATTTCAAATTGGGACTAATCAATTTCAAATTGAGAAAAGCTTTTTGATAAAGGTAGTCTTTGGAAAATGACAATTCCATGGTTGTGAGAAGACAGAATGAATTATTGTTAGTTGTTGCTAGTGCTCATTAATCTATATACAAATATAAAAAATGTCGTACATTAAGAAAGTGGATGCTGACAATGCAAAGAAGCAGATTCGCGCGGTATACAATAATAATGGAGACTGGAAAACTCTGGCAGGTACATTGAATATCAAGAAATGGACCGCCTATCGATGGGCGAAATACCAACAAGAGGAAGAAGAAAAAACGTAGAGGAGAGAGAAGACGCAAATTACTATATGAACATCACCTATTTATGGAGGAGCGCATTCAGGAAAATTTAGACAAAACAGTTATCATACTGAGGTATCCATCGAAAGTGTACGGACACTGATAACCGTTTTGTATTTTTAGCTTAATTTCTTTCAGTAATTTTATGCGCTCTTCCATAAATAGACGATGTGTTCAACTATAGTAATTTGCTTCTTCTCACTCCTCCACGTATTTTCCCTTCTCTTGTTGGTATTTCGCTCATAGAGAGGCGGTCGATTTCTTGACATTCAATGTATCTGCAAGGGCTTTCCAGTCTCCATTATTATTGTATAACGCGCGAATCTGCTTCTCTACATTGTCAGCATCCACTTTCTTAATGTACGGCATTTTTTATTTTTTTATATAGATTAATGAGCACCAGCAACAACTAACAATAATTAATTCTGTCCTGTCACAATCATGTAATTGCCATTTTCCAAAGACTACCGTTCACAAAAAACTTTTCTCAATTTGAAATTGATTAGTCCCACCCAATTTGAAATTGTTTATTTCCAATTTGAAGTTGTTTATTCTCAAATTGAAATTGTTTATTTCATTTTGAAATTGTTTATTCTCATTTTGAAATTGTTTATCCCCATTTTGAAATTGATTAGTCCCAATTTGAAGTTGAAAAGATACATAATTCAAATGCGTAAATATTGTCGTTGAATTACTGAGTAATTTGACAAATTAAATATAGCTAACATTAAAATCACGATTATTTTATATAGTATGTGAGAATTCTCAAATAGCCGTTTCAAACATCTGCCGTTAAACTAATTTTCAGTATCATTATTACAAACTTTTTACAAATAGTTGCTTAAAACAAGTCACATTTTCAACAATCCTATAACTCCGATAAAATCGTTGCTCTCTTTGTTTGTATCTTTGTTCGCTATCTTTTCCGAAGATACTGGACCGATTAAGTTGTATGATGGCTTAAAAGTTTGCAAATTTTTAGACTTAGATCGTAGGCCGGTTTTTATTTTCAAAAAAAGTACTAAAAAGTTTTAATTTAATTAAATCCTCTAAGCAGCGGAGCGGAGCGTCTGTCGCCGTGGGCTACGGTGTGACAGCTGCTGTGCCCGTGTGCTATTAGCTCGGGTGATTCACTATGTTCATATATCATTATAGCGGCACATTCTAACAAGCCATGTTGGTCCAGGGGTAGAATGCTCGTCTGCCACGCGGGCGGCCAGGGTTCGATTCCCAGCCGATGCATCCTTTTTTAAAAATTTATATTAATGAACCTCTCTTAAATTAGCGAACCGAAGCGTAGTTCGGGTGACTCACTAGTTTACATTATTCTGCTAACGCAGACATTAACGCAATTAATGATCATAAAACATAACCTTAAAAATGGACGTATTTTTCAAAAACGCAGCACATCAGGCTGGACCCATCATTTGCAGCTAGTTCTGTGCTCAGAATGAATTCATATAAGACGCAACCATATAACTGAACCGAAGGACGTGCAAAAAGATCGATAAAGTCGATAATGGATGATAAATCAAGCCAAACAAATCCAACCGATAAAGCAATCAGATAAAGATGTAGAAAAATATTTATTTGATATAGTATGATCAAAAATCATTTTCACCTAGTATGGCTACGGAATGGTTCCCAATTTATGAATATAACTACTTTTATATTTAAATGTCAAACTTGCCATTTGATTTTTAAGTGAGCTATAGTTAGATTCATAAATTAGGATCTATTTCATAGCCACACTAGATGAAAATAATTTTCAATCATACTATACTTTAACGGTATGTCATAAAACTGAGTTACCCTCAGTTATTATTCAGGCTTATGTGTAATTGTAAACATTTAAATAATTTTTATAGTTTAACGCTATGTCAAGAAACTGACTTACCCTCAGTTATTATTCAGGCTTATAAGTGTAATTCTAAACATTTAAATGTCCAATTAGGATGTGACCATGCCCACCACGACAACAATGCCCAAACACATTGTAATCAACTAGTTTAAAAATTAAAAAAGGTGATTAACTCGACCAAATTTGTTTAGAAAATTGTCTATACACTTTCTGCTTGCAAATGTTTTTATCTACAACCGCCTAGATGTTGTTTTTCTACCAACACGTCTTTATGTATGTTAGCAAAATAACTCTAGCTATTCATTTATTAGTCTTGGCACATAGAAAGGCTATGCTTGTCAAAGGTTGCCTAACGAGAAGTCGTAAAAATTTCCATGAATTAAATTTATGAAGAACTTTATTCGGTAGGTCAGTGTTTATTACACCACACGACGTCGAGCAACAATGTTCAGATGTTGTAAATTTAGGATGTTCACAAGAAATTAACTCCGAAAATTGTGACCAAAACCTCCGGGGTACGAGGAAAAATTGCTATACATTTGATTTGTATACTCTTCAACATAGACTGCGATTGCGGAACGAGGCGCTCGACATATTTAAAATTTTGTGTTGTAATATTTATATTCGTGTTCTTCGAGTTGTTTGAAAATATCCTATTAGTTTATTTGTATTCGTATAATTATGGGCTTTAGTCTAAACCAACCACTGGAATATGATACTTTCTAAATTTCGGCACAGAATCAAAACGAGTCCAAAGCTAAATTGAGGGTTGTTTTTAATATCGATGGGCCTTTTGCGGGCAGTTAGCCGAGAATTCCCATATGGGAAAGTTGTAAAGCCCGAGGCGACTGGGGGTGGTATTTTTACAAAACGAGGGTTCCTAGGTGTGCTTCGGTAGTCGGTGGGCGAGGTTGCACGCGTGCGAACGTGAAAGCTAATCCACCGCGGGTGTCATTCCACCGCGATTATATGTCTTTTTGAAGTAAATTAAATTGTGTAAGTTATATGGATTATATCTTATAAGAGAGCGGATGAAACGATGAGGTCTGTAAAAAGGAATACTAGTGCTCGAGTAGATTTGCAAATATAGTTATTGTACAGCGGAGTCGAACATTCGTGATTGTAGACAGCTTTATTAATTGGGTCGTTGTTCATTGTTATGGTTGGCCTCGAGTCCTGGATTCGTGACCATTCGGCGAGATGGCCCACGATCCTTGACCTGTTAAGCACCTTGCTTATCAGTGATCCCAGTGAGCGCGTCTGGGTGGCTTGGAAAGTCCATCTCTCAAAGATGCCTTGTGCTCTGTGCCTCTCGCGGGTGGATGCGGCCACCGCGATTGAGGGTCAGTATGACATAGATTCGACCCATTGATGCAGTTAACGTTCAGTTAAGGCATACCAGATGTGGTAAGCATCCGTGTTTTCAGGATTATTACAGGCACATCATCGAAGGTGCAACGAAGAATATATCTGACCATGTCTTCTTCGAGATACTATGTGGGAACGCCGCGGGGGCCATAAAACTCCTAAGTATTATGTAATGAGCACATTACTGCTAAAAGCTGAATGTTTGTTGTTTTGCTTGCATGACTGATTGTAAAATTGGCTGAGTGTGTGTTCGCAGTCGGGTGTGTGTGACCAACTGCTATATGAAAGGACTCGCCGTTCGCCGTACACCCCGAGTATCATGTTTCTGATTTACAACCCCAGACCCCAGGGGCGTTATGGAATTTCGGGTAAGTCGCCAGTTCTTGTAAATTTATGCATATGACCGATCTGAATCCAGGAAAAAATAAATTAGCCCCGGGCACAGAAAATATGTTTGTACAGTTGATGATTTTGCATAGTGGTATTTACGTACTATTGTCATATAACTAATGGATAAGCGTGATCAGATAATGTGAGTCTGGGTAAATCATCACAAAGACACACAAGGATAGCGCATACAGCATCAGCATTGCTGCGGTTCCCAGCTCAACCTTGACATTAAAATAACTGAAATCAGTATGCATTTTATGGTGGGAACGTTACGATAAATAGGAAAGACGTCATCGTTTCGCTATGCATATGGCATGTGGAACAAAAACCTTCCAGTTTACGCAACTATAAAGAACCTTTAACTTAACTGAACTGGAGTCGATGGAGAAACATTACACGAATGTCAAAGCAAACTTATTAAAGGCAAGAAAATCAAGCGCGAGCACATTCTTGACAAATTCAAGTGAACAGTTTACGTTCAATCATGACTAAGAAATTAAATTATAATGTGGCAATCTCTCGGAATTTCCTGGAAAATTGATTAATTACACTTTGGTCTTAATAAGAAGAAAACGCAACAGTACATAATGGCTCGGACCGCACTGCTTCGAATAATCCTATTAGTATTAACGGAAGCGTTAACGTATGTAATATGTATATAATGGAGGTAATTGATGACATTTGTATTGATACAACAAAAAATATTCGCAACTACTTAACAAATAGGAGGCGAAGGATATCTAAAAGTTACATTTCTTGAAAATCTATGATTCCTTAAAAATTACACGAATGAAGTAGCACAATTAAAAGTGAATAATACAGGCTATACAACAGATCCTTATGAAACCACCTGAATACACTACTGTGAATTCGATTTGAACTGATAGAATCTACGAAATTGCTCCTCCAATAATCTTCTCCAGTTACTTACAGCTAACAAATTGCCTAGCCAATCGCGTATATGGCCACAGCCGGTTCCAATTACGTTAACCTAATTTTTTTAAATGTCAAATTTGAATGCACGTTATGTAGCCTAAATAGGACCCCACTTTAAATGCTTGTAAGACGCTGTCATAAACTAATGAACTGATTTCAACAAAGCAGCTCGGGCTGCCATCTAGTTCGTTACAGCCATTATTCTCAATCACAACTTCATTACGGCGCTGAAATCGCGCAGATGTTAACAGCACAATATCGGCTAATTGTGGGGCAGTTACGCCAAAAGAGATATTACGTTTAAAAATACATTCGCTCTTGCGCATCAGATTTGAACTTTAGATTGCATTATTTGACCCGAAGAGGTCTGACATCTGCGCATACAAAATTATTTGTCGGAAGACGAATGGCCTCGGTCAGAGGCGTGTCATGACTTGAATATCAATTGATTTACGCTTCGAACTTGAACACGTGTGCTGCAGCGATCCAGCCCTGTGAATTAAATTTACGAACTGGGATTAATAAATACATGCGAATGGTACAGATTCTAAATTACAACTGCCTGGATCCTGCGATAATGCTACCAGGTTACCTAAGCTGTATCAGCAAGGATACGATAAGATAACACTTGTGTCCCTCGGGAACGCAACTAAATGTAATACGCCGCTGCAGTTAATATTATGCTGCTATCATAATTAATATTCTTCATTTCTATCTGGGAACGCAACTTATGATTACCGTATCACAATTCCTCCCATCTTAAAATGAAAAATTGGGGGAAATCGCATTTTCCACCTATTTTTCAGAGAAATATTTTTCTAGGTTGTAAAGATACATTATTCATTTTTCATTTAATTCTTTTACAGGATTTAGCAATTGTTAGGGCTGAAATATTGTTAAGTCTTAATTACTACGTTTTCCATTTCTGGAATTTTTTGAGCCCTGGAATGTAATATAATCTTGACGAATATATTAGGCGTTGGCCTGTGGTCCGTTGTTTCGAGGACCCGGAGAACACGTGCAACCAAGGCACCATCGTATCGATGAGGATCGGTTAGAAATGAAATTAAAAATAACACAGAACGTTTGGGGTTATGGCCGAGTGAAAGTGGACTGTTTTTCGTAACTATTTCTTGGCGTAAGCGATTATATGCGAAACAATAATGCGAGGCGCAGCTGCGAGCGCAGCTAGGCGTATTCCTAGGTAGTGAATTAAATTAGCTAGAGTAGAATGTACGTACTATCGTAGTCAGTTGAATGATGTTTGGTCGATTTTTGGCAATTATGTGATAATCAACGGGTTGGATCCGCGGGATCACGAAGTCGCGCACAGTGATCCGCGGAAGCATGAAGTTCCGCAATCGGAAGCATGACGTTCCGTAATGATAATAAGCCCGCGGAAGCACGACGTTTCGCAATGGGTAGTAGCCTTGCAAGATTTATGGTAATAACTTTACTGTGAAGGACCAGTATCCTACCGGTTATTACCGCCTCTGTACGGGTTGTAACAATAGTGGATTACTATTGTGCAGTACCAGCCAAAATTACCGACAGCTGGCCCATCCAGTGAAGGCAGCGATGAGGTGCCAAAGAGTTGATGCCGACTGATGCAAGGCCAAGCATGGTAACGTCACTGCCAGAAGTACGGTGGGGCCAGGAGAGCGGCCACCCCCGGTGAGTACAATTATTATTATCGATGAGATTTACAGGTCAGTAAGTTTATATTCTTTTACATTTAACTGCCTGCCTCCGATACTGGGCCAAGGGAGGCTCGAACCTGCACTGTTTGCGCCCCGTTGCCACCTTATGGTCATGGGTGAGTTGCATTCACCACTTTGACACATTTCAAAAGTATCGGAAATTGAATTTTAATATAACACACAATAAATCGTACTTTCCTTAATTTTCCCATAAGCTTTTGTACGTCATCCAGATCGACATTTTCTAAATGCAATTTTGGAAATTCAATACTATTAACCGTTGGTTAACTGTTTTAATTAAACATTGGTCAATGAACCAATTCGTATATTGAGTTTTGACTCGTTTTTAATATTCTCCCATCGTTCTGCATTTCACATTTTACAGGTAATTGAACAGTATAAGTACCTAGCAATGAAATTTTCCTGTGATCGTGATTACAATTTAGTTTGGCTGTCAACTCAGAGGTTGTTGCATAATCCAAGTCACGATCTATTATCTGAATTTTATAATTTTCTAGGGAAACAGTTGTGCTTCACATAAGGTCTTTTCGAAACACATTCGCTCTGGAATATTACAAATAAAATTAGTTTTTAGTATTTGCTCGCAACTTTCATTAATAGAGATATAATTAAATAGTTTCCGAAAATAATAGGTATTTATTCTGTGGTAATACCGATTGCTATCGTTGGTCTATTTTCATTGGCGATGGATACGGATGGTAATAGTCATATTTCGCTGTCCCTGTTAAAGGTACCTACTTACTTCTCTGATAAATATTAATCTATAGTAATTGTTTGATACGCTTTAACGGTCAGTATTTTCTTCTCGAATAATAATAAATTTTCCTAGGTTGGCTCAAAAGGTAAGTTTCAAATTACATACTTATTTTATTTTGTTTAACTACAAGTTTGCTTCCAAGTCCTATGGGTCCATGATTGATGGGTGAAATATGATAAACTTGACAGAATCTTGAAAATGAATCGATGATTGTCAGAAATAAATTATTTTCAATTTGGAATCTGTCCATATTCAAATGCTCTCAAATGGTCGGTGTTTCGGTGGAATTTCAAGGGTGTCCTCGTGGGATGACGCTCATATTTTGATTTTCGACATTTGTTGATAAAATCGATAACGTCTTGATGAAGTTTTTCTCAATTGTATTTTCTTTTTATTGCTGTACAGGTTGCAGAGATTACACGGTGGTTGGTTTTTCCTTCGTGTTGGTTAGCAATTATTTCTAGTCGGTCTTCTTCGTTTATTACGTGTAAAACTCTTCTAATACATTTGTAAAGTGATATGCAGCTTTGCGCTAAGTGGGTTGTAAACGATTTCGCATGCTAAGTTATAAACTTCTTCATTCGGGAACGAACAGTAATGCGTTTTATTCGGTAAACAAGTTTAGATCTTCATCTCCTAGATGAGCTGTAATTACGGATGTTTTCTTTCTTTTCGATTTTTGGTTACGTAGATTTTCCATAAATGATTGTTATTACGAGTTGGTTTCTCTTACAATCTAAAGCATCTTCGCATATTGGGATGCTGAATCGTCTTGTGAATAAACAGTTGGTGTTAAATATTCGTTAAATCTGTCAGGTACCATTAATTTTCCAAGGCCTCGAATCAGATCCTCAGGTAAATTTTGGTTCATAGAGGTAGTTATGGGGTCAAGTGGAATTACATCTGGTGTTAATGCTCGCATTGTTGGTGGTAGTAAGGCGGTTCTGGTGTTTGCAATTCATCTTGTCTTTGGTTTATTTCGTCAAGTAGTTGATCTAATTCCGAGTTTACTTCGACTTGCATGGATTGCGTATCCAACGGATTAATTTTTATTCTAGATAATGCATCTGCGTTCCTATTGGGTTTTCCTTTTTTATAAATCAAGTAATCGAATTCATCTAGTTGTAATCTCCATCTTGATAATTTAGAGTTTGGCTCTTTCAAGAAATGCAATCACTGTTGTAGGGGTTCATGATCAGTTACTATTTTGAATTTTCTCCCGTATAAGTAAGGTCTAAAATACATCGTCGCCCAAACGATAGCCAAAAGTTATTTTTTTTTCAATATTGTTATTTCTCTTTTCTGATTCATTACGAGTTTTCGATGCATAAGCTATAGGTAAATCCTTTCCTATTTGCCCTTGGGATAGAAGCCCCTACAGCAATATTCGATGCGTCTGTTGTCAAAATAAATTCCTTCGCGAAGTCAGACTAGGAAGGATTGGTTTGTTCATCAGTAAGTGTTGCATTTCAGAAAAGCTTCCTTAAATTCGTTGGCGTGAATGACTCGTGCGCCTTTCTTTAAACACCTTGTCATAGACTTTATAAATTTCCGACAATATCTTAATAGTCCTAAAAATCCTTTAATTTTCTTTGAATTTTGTCGGGATTGGGTCGGACTCCTGGTGTTATTACGTGTCCTAGATGTTGCACTTCTTTATTTAAAATTTCGCTTTCATCCAGCTGAACCTTAAAATTAATTTGTCTTAATCTTGTCCATACATCTTTTAGTCTTAATATATGTTCTTAAAGGAGTGCGGAGAAGATAATAATGTTATCCAAATATACAAGACATTTTTCGTTTTGTATATCCCTGTTGTCTATGAGGCGTTGGAATGTGGAGACATTTTTTCATCCAAATGGCATGGGTTGGCACTCATAGTGACCATTTTCGGTGCTAAAAGCTGTTTTCGTTGTATCGTTTTCTTCAAGTTGGATTTGATGGAAACCAGATGCTAGATCAAGCGTGGAAAAATATTGATATTTCCTTAATTTATCCAATAAATGGGTGATGTTTGGTAATGGGCACTTGTCGTGAATGGTCTTCTCGTTAAACTTACGATACTCTACCACAATTCTCCATTTTTGTGTTCCGGAAGTGTCTGCTTTCTTTGGCACAACCCATATAAGTGAACTCCAGCGGAAGGTGCTAGATCTTATGATCTTATCTTTGAGCGTTGATTCTTCGTTGATTTGTTTATATACTTCGTCACGATGTACTTGGGGATATTTGTTGTGAATGTTTTAACTGGATTTGTTTTTGGTTTTTGTTTACTAGTTCAGGTCGGTAATGTGAGATCTTTAATTCCGGGTGCTCTGCAACTATTCCGATGTGTAGTGGTTGGGAAAAATTGATGTTTTTTCTTCGTCACTGCTGTTAATACTACTTCCAGTAATACATTTTCGACTAAAGCTACTAAATCGTCGTTTCCTTGTAGCATAAGGATTTGTTTGTTTTATTTTTAATTCGTTTTAAATAGCGGGTCAATGATTTTTATTTGTTTACGGGTTCCTTCCTAGTGTAACGCGTTTAACAGGTAATTGCAGTTATGGCGTCTATAAAAACTTACGAAGGCTAATACTAAGTTTATTATTAAATTTTAATTATTTCGTGTTATTTATTGGCAAGCTTCAAACAAAATTGTTTTTATACTGTAATAACTTTGATAGCGACTTACAGTAGTAGCGCTGCAATTTTCATTCTTCAGTCTCCTCGATGGAGTGCTTACTTCTAAACCAAGCGTAGGCGATGTGTCCTAGCTCGGGGTTGTGACGATTCTAGTCCACTTCTGGTGAAGGTCGACGCTGTTTGGTTGCCGACGGAGATGTCCAGGTGCAGCTACTGAAGCCGCTACTGCTGCAGTTACGTTGCTATGTAATGGTATTATTCGTGTGACCCTTTAGCGATGCTTGTCCTTCAGCTTCCGTTCCGAACACTGTTTCTTGCGACGATGTTGGTTTTTTGCTTCTGCCCAAAGTATTGAAACACACGTTTTCAGCGATTTTTGTCCGAAAACTGCCAAAAATTCGACACGACTGCGGAAATTAAATTTAGGAACTGCGATTAATACAAAAATATTCATTTCATACTAATACACAGACGGAGTTACAATTTCAAATACATGTGATTGGTACAGATTCTAAATTACAACTGCCTTCATCCTGCGATGAAATGCCACCAGGTCACCTAAGCTGTATCAGCAAGGATAAGATAACACTTGTGTCCCTCAGGAACGCAACTAAATATAATAAGCCGCTGCAGTCAAGATTAAGCTATCATAATTAACACTCCTCGTATCTATCTGGGAACGCAACGTAGTGCTTGTACTGATGACCATTTCATAATTCGAGCGGGATTATTAATCAGTGGAAGAAAATCAGGGATTCGTGAATACGGAAGAGTCATTTCTGCACGTATGAACTTCAAATGCAAAGTTGATGCGGCACAAACAAACGTTGGGGTAATTGCCGTTACTCGGTGCAAACAAATCCATTTGTGTGCGTTAGCTCAGTACTCGGAAAGTGTAAATTATGTTATGACAACTACATATAGCATGTATCTTTGTGGTTTTAACCCTAGCAGGACCAAGCCATGAGCTTTACCGCGATGTACCTAGGAGGGTCAAAAACTGCCCAACCACCAAAAATTATTTTTGAAGGTTTATTATGTAAACTGTGATTCAAATACTGACAAACTAGCACAAAACTAGCGTAATGTAAGACAAAAATCACAAAAAAAAATATTTGAAATAACTGGATTATTAAAAAAATGATAAGAATACCCAACGTTGTTATTGTAGCTAGGAGAAAATGGGCACTCTTCTAAAAATAACAAGTCTGCAAAACTACAATTCATACTAAAATGAACTTTTACGACGATATAAAAAATGCAGGACTTATGCTGGTAAATGATTTTTCTTGGGTATCGACAACTCAGTCACAGATATAGGGGAGGCACGGGTAAAACGGGCTACAGCACTTTGAACCCCCCCCCCCCCCTTCCTTACTCCAATTTGTCCGTTCTTATCACATTTTTATGGGTTTTCAGATAAATTTATAAGAGGCCTATAAAAGCCGCACTAATAGACAGAGCTGGTAAGTATGCAATAAGCTATAAATGTAGTGATCACTGAAAAAGTAGGGTATACGCTGGTTTAATTTAGGGTACCACACACAGTTTTAGAATGCTATTACAAAACCGTAGAAAAAATCCCAAGAGCATCATTACAAAACGTTTGGGACTTCAGAAACCTATCTAGTAAAGAACGTGTTTATTTGAAAAGGATGCAGGAGAAACTTTTTGGTTTGAGAATATCTGAATGTGTAAAAGTGAGGTTAGTGATATAGAATGTATCTATTTTCCAGATTTTTCTTCCACGCCCACTGAAGGGTGGAGTGTATTTCTTGCATTTCTAAGATGGGCTCTTGTGCTGAAGTTGACAGTAACGATGATGAAGCTACGCAAGTGTGTCGTGGCTGTAGAAAAAAGCTTTACTTCCACCCAGTTACAGAAAAGTTAATGACTGAAATATATAATTTGGGCGTATTTACGAAGTTTTCAGGGGAAAAAATGCGGATTGTCCAAAATTTTAAGATTTTTCGATTTAAAGAAGCCGATTTTTTAGGTTATGTTTATCAATTTTCCACGTACATATTCACAGTATTTGTTTGTAAATTTTTTGACTAGAAGGCTGGAGAGTATATAAATTCTTGTTACGTGAATGTGCAGAGGTTATTGTGAGAGAAAATTTACGCTGGTCCTCCAAATTATCAAGATAAGTGTATGTAGCTGCTGCTTTGATTTTCAAAACAGTATAAAACCAAATATTTTATGTTCGGCTTTAAAAATGTAAATGCAGACGATTCAAAGCTAAGAAAAATTGTCGATCTTTATAAATACTGGGCGTACGAACAGACTCCAGAAGAAAGGCTTTTGGATGTGTTAAAAATGAAAATTATAAATGGGAATGTTATATAAGATAGCAACAAGAAGGATATTAACTTTAAATGGTAATACTAAGACGTAATTTACTTTAGCAACATTTATGTTTCATAATTACGGTATGTTTTTTTTTTGTAAAAACTTACGTGAATGGAACACGAGTGCATTTTCCAATGGCATTCTTTCCACACTTGTATTACAATTCACTATTTTAGCATCCTATTCAATAATTGACATACGTATAATGAACGCATGTGTTAAAGTAGAGCAACTTAATCTAAACAAGGAACTGTCGAATAATCGAAAAATTTAAACATTTTGTGGATAATCCGCATTTTTCTGTACTAACGTTAGTTTAAATCTCTTACGATGGAGCAAAACGTGGTAAAACGTAGATTTTGAGTACAATTTTTCTTGTGTTAAATGATTGCTTTTTATACTGCAATCCGTAACATTAATCTACAATGAATGAGTACATCATATGTCATATCTATGGATTCTCAATTTTCAGTAGTATTGTATATACTTATAATGAACGCTCAAACCTTAACTACCCCATTTTACCCGCCTGTCCCCTGGGTTTCCTTCACTTCTTTCCATTTTGTTTAGTTCTGGTCTGTATTTGTCCATTTTTAGTCCCGCTGTCATTTTTACATCGTCCACCCAGTACATTTACGATCTTCCTCTAGATCGCTTATGGTCCAGTCTCCAGTCTATTAGCATTTTAGTCCGCACCCTAACAACGTATCCAGCCCATTCCCATTTTAATTATGCCATTCTGTCTGTATATCTAGCACTTTACATTTATTTCTCAGCCAAACATTGGTCCTGTAAGATAAGAGTTAGTTATTTCTTTCACGTTTCTTTCTACTGCCTTCTGCGCGCTCTTCATTTAATTCATGGTAGCTTTTGTAAACACCCATTAGACGATATATTTATCTTCCATTATATTAATAGAGCTTTCTATATTCTGCCCATCCCATTCGTATCCGCGTCTTTTGATTTCTGTAAGAACTTACAATTTTAAGATTCTATTCTATTTCTGTTATATGTATATGTTGATCTTGCGCGCGTGGTCCATGACGCGCTATTCTAGGCTGTCTATGGCGCATCTATTTGACAAATGAAAGATCTACATTTTAGGAATATTCCTGAGGATTTTCCTGTATTTTGTGGACGACAAGAACCAACTTTGAGTCCATCTCTTGGGTGGTCGTCCTGGTGGTTTTCGTCCAGCTATTTTCTGTGTTTACATATTTTGCCTATTTGATCGTCATGCGTCTTCTCTACATGGCCAGCCTTTTAGTCTTCTGGTATTGATTAAGTAAAACTTTTATTCCTTTGAATTTTAGTTTTATTTTTTGCGTTAATGTTTGATATAAGGTTAGTTTTTGTAGGTATTATATTGACATCTTCAACTTTTATTAGGTCCAATGCTTTAGCGAGATCAACAAAACATATAAACATTGGATTATTGTATTCAATTGTTTTTGTTTACCAGTTGGCGGAGTGTAAATAATGCACCTACAGTACTTGTTTTAATCATGATTGTCAGTAGCATAAGGGTCGAGTTGAGTAATGTGATACCGCGATCATTTATGGCTGCTTTTTGTTCCCTTTGTTGAAGAAGACTAGTATACAGATACTTATTCTCCATTCTATTGGGATTTGCCTTTCATCTATTACTTGTTCAAATAGTACTTATCTGTATTTCTCTTCTAAGATTAACTCTACCATATTTTTGTTGTAATATTTACTTTGGTTGTTTCAAAATATCCTATCATTTTATTTGAATTCGTATAATTATGGGCTTTCGACTAAACCCGCCACTGAACTACGATACGTTCTAAATTTAGCACAGAATCGAAACGAGTCCAAAGCTAATCACCAGACCGGCTGTTTTTAAGATCGGTGTAATTTTCTGTAGGTAGTTTTAAAATATCGATGGGAATGTTGTGAAATCCGAGGCGACTGAGGGTGGCATATTGTACAATGAGAGGGATCGGAGGTCCTTTTGCCAATCAGTGGGCGAGGTTGCACGCGTGTGAACGTGGAAGCTAATCCACCGCTGGTGTAATTCTACCGCGATTATGTGTTTTGAAGTGATTGAATTGTGTAAGTTATGAAGCACAACTTATAAGAGAGCGGATGAAACGATGAGGTCTGTAAAAAGGAATGATATTGCGTAGCTTGCAAATGTAGTTATTGAACAGCGGAGTCAAACATTCGTTATTGTTCGAACTGATGCTGATTTTAGACAGCTTTATTAATTGGGTCGTTGCTCATTGTTATCGTTGGCCAGGAGTCAACTAACCGTAGAGAGCTCTATCGTGTCTGGATCAGTAGCCATTCGGCGAGATGGCCCACGATCCTTAACCTGTTAAGCACCTTGCTTATCAGTGATCCCAGTGAGCGCGACTGGGTGGCTTGGGAAGCCCCTCTCCCAAATATTCCTTGTACCTGTGTCTTTTACGGTCCATGCGGCCACCGTAATTGCGGGTTACATTGACATGGGTTGGACCCATTGATGTAGTTAACGTTCGGTTAAGGCATACTAGATGCGGTAAGCATCCGTGTTTTCAGGATTATTCCAGGCACACCATCGAAGATGCACCGAAGAATATACATTACAATGTCTTCTTCGAGATGCGACGTGGAAACGCCGTGGGGGGCATAAAACCCCCTGTAAAGATTATGTCATAAGAACATTACTGCTAAAAGCTGAATGTTTGTTGTTTTGCTTGCATGACTGTGGAATTGGCTGAGTTTATGTTCGCGGACGGGCGTGTGTGACCACCTGCCATATGAAAGGACTCGCCGTTCGCCTTGCACCCCCAGTATCATGATTTACAACCCCAGACTGCAGGGGCGTTATGGAATTTCGGGTAAGTCGCCAGTTCTTGTAGATTTATGCATGTGAATCGATCTGAATCCAGGAAGAAATAAATTAGCCCGGGGCACCGAAAATATGTGCCTACACTTTGTTGAAGAAGACTAGCATAGCGATAATTTTTCTCCATTTACTGGTATTTGCCCTTCATCTAGGTACTACTTGTTCAAATAGTATCTGTATTTCTCTTATAAGATTAACCGGGTGGTGTAGCTTGAATAAGCGTCCATGTTCGATCAGCAGAGTTAAGCAACGCTCTCTCTGATCAGAACTTGGCTGGGAGTCCCACGGTTGCTTCGCTCGGCGCCTCGTGATACGGCTGTCACGCAAATAGTTGGTCCCGGCGGTCATAACAACATCATGACCGTCGTTAGTGGGGTTGGAAGTCCCCATAAAATGTACAATGACGCCTATAATTGGCCGTAACGGCTGTTGGCGGAGTGCGGAATAAAATAAAATAAAAAACACTACCATATTGTAATAGTGTAATTTTCGATTTTTTTGTTTTCGTATTTTTTTGAATTCGTTGCCAATATTGTCTGTAGCGATGGTTTCTAGGTGTCTCTCCTTGTATAACCCTGCAAAATATTAATTCATTGTCTTCTTCTTCAGTCCGGATATACTTACTAGTTAGTTTCCTTTTTCTAGTTCTGTAGCATCTTCTGTACTTTTCGTTGTATGTTCTTGGTGAACAGTCCAGTATTCTTGTGCGTGTCGCATGTTGTTTTAGTGCTTGCTTGTTTCAATACTTGAGGTAGGCTTCTTTCTTTACTGATGCTATTTTTTGCCTTTACGTTGAACTATGAAGTTTTCGTCTATACATTCTTATTTACCTTTGTTCTTCCAAATTTTCCTTCTACTGCTTATACGATGCTATTTCTAAGTTTTTCTCACTTTCTTTTTGATATATGTAGTCGTTTACGTTTAGTGCTGGGTTTTATTATTTTCTCTAGGTATTTATAGTTTTTTAGGATTATAGGCGTTAATAAAATAATTTAGCTATTTGTTATTTTTACTAGGTACGACGAAGTATCGGAAATAATGAGGTCTGCCGTAGCAAAAATGCAAAAACAGTTATATAGTGATTATATGAAGACATGAACACAAAGCGTTCAGTGTTAAATTAAAAACAGTTCTTTGATACAGATTAGACCTTAACTGCCAATATAACAACTGCTGCTAACTGTACATAACTACGTTTGCATGTGCCAATTAAAAGAGCGAATTTGTAGTAAAACACAATACGCCAAAATTAATTGGCCTCTACAGATCCAGCTACTGAATTCGAGCGAGTGGACTGTTTACAAGCTACCAGTTCCACAGGCGAGCGTACTTCGGTAAAAATACAAATATGCCATCGCATTCGGTTACGTATGCTTACCTGCATATAAATTTTGGAGTCGGGGAACGACCAAGCGGGTTGAACAACCGTAAGGTGAAGTCCGTGCTCCGGCCTAAGCGTGAGCGATACGTTGTTTTGATCGTTAATTTATTTTTTATACTAGCCGCGTCTTCCTCGAATCTAGTTTCTATCTTTCTTTTCTTTGTTCTTTTTGGTGGTCGAGTATAGACACGCACTGACACGCACCGGAGGTGGTTCACCTTGGTGCGGTACATTCACCTGTGTTTTGTACAGATTCATTCTGGAGAAGAATTAGATTACAATGTCTTCGGCACCACCTTGGCCGGCTCAGGAATTCCGAGTTAAAGCATGAAGGGTCATAATGGTAGATAATGGACGTACGCGGAACAGCCCGATCAAGCCAAATGGACGCGCATTCCACTGGTGAGGAGACTCTTATCAGAATATTGGTAAACAAAAGGTCAGGATGTCCTTTCCTCGGAACAAAACCTATTCCGCCTTTGTCGCAGCATCAAAGCGGAAGCAGAGACATCCTGGTGGGTTCATTGTTTGAAGAATTCATTGTCAGCTTTGTACTGGACGAAGACGGCGAGAGAGCCTCGGGCGTTTTCAGCTAGGAATTATAATAACTAGAGACTGTCGCAGCTTGTATTCTCCTGATCCGTTTAACAACCATGGATGACGAGGATGGGTAATGGGAACGTGAACGCTGCCTTATATAGGCTAGAAGTTAGAACTAGAAGATGCCGTCGCCGAATGCCGAATCTCTCACTAGACTTTACTGGGAGCACATTCCATAAAGTTACATCCTAAAATGGTCAACGACATCGGTCCAGAACACAACACCTGCAGCCAGGCCAGTGCTGTACTTTTTTTAATTTGTTGGTTAAAAATAGCCAGTTTGGGAATTACCCCTTAAATTAAAAATAGACACAATCTCAAAAAAAAGAGATCGCATTACCACCTTTTAACACTACTAGCTTTTCAAATGTTTCTCAAATAAACAAGTGCTACTTAATGGTATAACTAATCGTATTACGCAAGTCCAGCTACCATTTGAATTTGACCAATGCCGAAATGGCCCATTAATTAAAATATTAATTATTGCTCAGAACTGCGGGGTCCAAGAGCAACCCTCCACAAAGAAGCAGCAGTTATAATATACGATACATTTATCAAACTATTTGTCCAAACAAATCGTTTGAAACCATCCGCCCCAACATTTCCTCATTTAATGATCTGTTTATTTTTAAGCACCGCCAAGAGCATTTCCAGTTATGTAATTAAGCAAATAAACGCGTAACAATTCTAAAGTGTGTGCTGTTGCAAAAGTAAACACGTCGTACAATGTTGCTGCTCTAATTTCTACTATGTATTCAAGTGTGCTAATCGTAAAGATAGTTTAGTAGAAGCTTCTATATGCGTACATTTTAATCAGTCGGCATTCAAGGATACATTAACTGCAGTACGTTAACGTCACAATTATCAGAGGCGTAAAACCAACAACCATAATGGTTTGTCAAATGTTGTTTGAAATTGTAAAGTACGCCAATTTACAGCCATCCTAAATTTAATTTTGACATTTTTACTACTAGACACCATATTTTTGGAAAATAACAACGTAGATTTTTGTAATTTTGCCAAAATACACTTTGCCATTCAGTGTAGTGTCACTACTCCCCAACAAGCTTTTATGTCCGAAATGTCATGTAGGTACTCTAAACTGAAGTGGTCTTAAACTGGGAATACTTTGGCTTTGGTTGGTAACAATAACAATATATGTCTACTTCAAGTTCCGCCTCATAGCTATGAACGTCAGCATTCAATGACCAGAAAATTGGGGAATATCGCACAGCAGAACGTTCAAATACGTTCCGATAGCAGTATGTGATTCATGCACGAGGATATCCGACACACCCCATGAATCATGCAAGCCAACACTCCGGAGAAGATGCATCCATGTGTTTTAATTTTACGCTAGGTCGACGACCCAACAAGCTTATAAACACCGAGTTGTAAAATGGTACACTTCATCAACGATATCTGCTGACGCGGCGTTTCTGAGGATTTCGTACAAATACTGCTGAAACTTGTCAGGGGCGTGTAACAAATATTAATAGTTAATTATTCTTTAATCGTGGCACATACGGGCAAAAATTCGGTAAACATAGCAATAGCGTTAAAATATTAGAGATAAGTAAATACTTAATGAGAAAGAAATATATTCACTACCAAACTGACTTAATAACCTGGTTTTAACATGATCCAGTGACGGCTCGGTATAAGGGGCCAAGGAGCAACCGCCCTGCCATGACTAACCAGGCACAAGTAATTTTCATTATTTCATGAATATAAACTGTACGATTAGCGCGACTTGCTATCACGGGGGCACTGGAGCCAGAACGAAGGGGCTCGGCCTTTCTACAGTTCATGAGTGCAGCGGGGAAAGAGCGGTGAAGAAAGTAGACAGGTTATTGGGCTATTTAGGGTCGAATTGGAGCCACCTGATCTTAGGCTCGAGTAGTTTTCCCAAGTTATTGATGCTTACAACTTTGGAACGTATTAAAGTGCCAGCTCACAATCTAATAGGCCATGGTCATTTACGTTTACTTATTGCTGTTAGCTGCACTGAAATTTGTTTTTCCTTCAGAAGCATTCTTAAGAGTATGCCTGAATATTTAAAGACCGTCTGTAATTCCGACGGAAGATACGTTTACATTTTCGCAAAATAATTACGGTTACCTAAATAACTATGCTATAATCTATTTTTTCTACGATTGTGTCAAAATGACAACTTTTTGCACAGTTTTTAGTGTCAAAAGTGACGTTGCCATTGGTAGCGTGTTTTAATATAGTATTATTAGTAAGTTTTAATGGCAACATAACCTAGAATATCTAACACAATGTGACGGAAAAAGTGTCACCGAACTAAGTTTTATATTTCTGTTACGATTGTAGAAAAAGTAGCGTATGATACACGTGCCATTACAGCACTAGCGACGTTACAAGCACTCCGCTTCGCGTCGTGCTCTTTAACTCGTCGCACGTGTTTTAAAGGCGTACTTAACATATACACTAGTATCATAATATACTATTATTATACTCATAATCATAATGAATGTACTGGTAAATGGTCGCACATCCTGAAATAAATATGTCAATCACGTATGCATCTATGTATCTCAAACACACGAGTTGCTATTTACTTTGCCCTAATTATACATTAAAACGAAAAATAAGAGATCCATAATCAATTTAGTTCATTAGCTTTTATTAATATCCAAGGTTCGATAATTTTTTTCACTGATGCTTACTTTTACCATATGCGAAATACGTATTGACATCTCGGATGTCAAAATCTGTCTTTGTCTGTGAGACGGTGGAAAATTCATTTTACGTTCAGTTGGCTCTACCACTGCTTGATACAACTCTCTTATTATTCAACCGGGAATTTAGAAAAACGGAGAAAGCTTCAAATTGTTTTAAATTTCAAGTTAGAAAAGTTGTAGTAAATAATTAATTTTAATATTTTTGAGATTTCTTTAGATTTTTCAAATTTTTGGCTCGCAAATTGTCAGAACTGGAAAATGCTGCAGTGTTGAAACACTGTAGTGACGTAAATACAGAATAGAAAAAGCAGCGAAACTTGGAAAAAATTAATTTATCTAGAGACTAGGGAAATGACAAAATAGAAGTTTCCAACGCTGATTACCACCGTCTTGTATTACCACCGATGTGAATTTGTATCTTACTGGAACTATCACTGATTTGGTGTACTACCGAGCTTAAACATTTTCTGACAAATATGGGGCGTATGCACCAATACGTTCATACATCCAACTGAAACAACCACCGACGTAACTACCGCCACGGTTTACTACCAACTGGAAACACCTCCGAATGTATCCGATAGCAGTTGCTGTAACATATCTTAAGTGAATGATCACGAACTTTCTTTCGATATTAACAATTTGGCAGCAACTACAGTGTCTTGACAAAGGATTTTTTTATTTATCTATTTATAACGTATTTTAAATGTGTTCCTAATGTCTTTTCGTGTTTTGTTTCGGCTTGAAAATAACTACCCTTAAGTTTCCTCTTTTGTCATTATACATCTTAGGCTTACGTCTATTCCAATATTTTTATTCTTCAATAAAAAAGTAGATAATGATTTTTTTTTAATTTCTTTCCGTGAGGAATATAAAATTTATGTACATACTTAGGGCGGCAAAAATTGCCCTGCTTCTCGCGGCAACTTCCCTTAATTGGGCGCTGTCAAGTTATATTCATTTTCAGCGAAAATCATAGTTTGCTATGATATCACTAAACAGGTTATTTCTTCCGTTTACAACTGCAAATGTAAAGCAATACAGTAATTTTTCCTTAATAATCCGAGATCCAGTGATCCGGACCGCCAAATCTGTTCAGACATAATTCTGTAATCCGAATGCACGTTGCTTCGGTAATCTGAATCGGGTTTAACTGGTTAAAATGTTTGCAGATTTCAGCAAATTTTCATATTGGGAATGCATGTGCATCACTTAGTATTAAAACATGCTGCAAAATGTTGGCGCGTGCATAGTTGCCACGGGAATAGGAGAACTTTAAAATCTGCATTTCTTCAAATAAGAAAAACTATATTTTGTTAGTTCTTAGTGCAGCGCAATCGACATGTTCCAATAGCTTCTGATGTTTTAGCAACGAAAGCTTTACAGTTTTATAATGAATCATATGGATATAATAACAGGCTTATAGAAATTTATGTAATAATGCTACGGTGTGAGGTTAGAAATTTCTGGGGAAACGATTTCTAGTAATCTGGACGCGATTGTACCGCTCCCCAAAAAATGTCTCGAAAAATTAAGGAATTAAATTTGGTGGCGACTTAGCATTGCATTGGAACCTATTACCAGATAAACTAATCGCTGACGTTCTACCAAACTATTATGATCTCAAACCTTGCAACAGTTTAATTAAACACCGGAAATATTTGTACCAGATTGCGGCAGGTCGGTTCTCTGAACAATATCACATTCAAGACATTGACGTCCATATTTTCACTCTTAATTGTTGTATCTTTAACTAAACATGCTCGAGTTTATTAAATTATTCACTAATCCGAATGTTTCCATACTCCGAATTGATCTGATTTTAATTGATTCGAGTTATCGGGTCACTAGTGTATATGAAAGCCAAGTGAAGTACAAATAATGCACATATATATTTTTTCCTTTCTGGATAATAAAAGCTGCACGTTCCGAACACTACAGAATGCAGTATTATCTCCACCAACAACGATCCCTTGGTTTTCAAACCCTAATTACAGATTTGTTAAGAATACAAACCCCGAGTGGGGCGACGAGGGTAGGAACTCTAAGTGTAAACTTTCAGTTATAACTAAAACTATGAACTTATTTCCTGCTGCAAAGTACTGAAGCAAAGCAATTTAGCAAAATGCTTGCTCTGTATAAATGCGCATCGTCATGGTATTTGACGTTGATAATCGGATTTCAGTGTTGTATTCTTAGATAAAATCTACAGTTTCATGGTATGTCAATTCTACCTTACAACGGTTTCTGCTCAAAAACCAGTAAATTCAAACAGGAAGTTCAAAGGCAAGACATGGACTTTGTTGGACACATTATTATCTTTCACGATTTCAAAAATGCGTCTGCTACGGAAGGACCGACGATGACGAACAGTCGACTAAAAATATCAAACGTTTAAAACTCGAGCAAAAAAAGAGTTCTTGTACATGCAGTAGACTCTTCATGAGTTTGAAGTTGCCTTTGTGGCCGAGGGTAATAAATAAACTGCCATAGATAAAGAAAGAGAGCCATTCATAGTGCGTACACGTGCGGCACTGAGATTGAATGCAGCACATACGGTAAACTGATAGTAATGGCGGAACGTGAATGCGAAGAGTTCCAACGATTGTTACGAGTTCCTGAATGTAAATTACCATGCTGCACAGCTCCAGACCTTCTCCCACAGTGTTAATTAGAAACAAATGCATGGGAAAAAGCAACAAGTTTAATTATTCATGTATAGCAGGTGGATTCAGAGATATTTTTGAGCAGCACTTTGCGAAACGAAGACAAAAGTTACCTCCAGAAACAGAAAATAGTAAAACCTAGTACATAAACATGAATAGAAGTTATTAGACCTACATTCCAAACGTTCCTCAACCGTCAAAAGCCAAAAATTAGTTATTCTTCAAAATGCCGTTATCTAAAAAGCCTGTCAGCCTGTAACATTTACGCTAATGGTTTCTAGGCTTCTTAAGAGCACGGGACAAAATGGAATAGATAAAAATGATACACTTGATCAAGTTATCGTCGTCGTGTAAGAAAAGCTGGCGCCAGTGGTAGTCAGGGTTTTCTTCGGGTTGATGATTTATTTATTCTGTCATGATTCGCACGACGGCAAGTTTAAAAATACTCACAACTAAAAAAATCCATACAAATACATAAATACAAATTTACGTTGATATAACTGTAGTCACGTATAGTTGAATTGTCGATTTTCAGTATATATACAAATATGGGATTTTTTTCTAGATTTTCGGGGGGGGGGGGGCTTCAGCCCTGGCTATATGACTGCCACCAGCAAATTTTAGGCTGTTTTTCATTTCTCGTAAAAAAACGAAATACTATTATCCATTCACAAAACTCATGAACTGTCAATGTCAATTTTTTTAAATATTTGTTGAGTGTACCTGGAAATTACAGTTTTTTTGGGAATGTACTTCGGATCTAGTAATTTCTAGTAATATTTAAACTTAAGGTTATGTTACATATGTCAAAAGTCAAAACTAATTTCTTCTAGTTTTTCCTTGTAATAATCAACTATAGCAGTTTTTCCCTTTCCAATAATAAAACCCTCTATCTTTTCTGTTCATTTCAATTGAAGTATATGCACAAAAATAAAGGAATTTGGGAGATTATTATTTTACAAGAAAGTGTGACATAAGTCACGTTTTTAAATGTCAAACATTTCAGTGCTGCCAAAATCAGCAAGCAGAAGTTCCATCACAGAATTTTAACAAGGTACCAACTTAACAGCGTTTTGAAAGTTCACGAGTTTAGTGAATGGATAGTAATCAGCTCTATAGTCTGAGAACTAGAAGTTTAAGCAGGCGAAGTTTCTTTATTTTTCTTTCGCCGAAAGATATGCGTTCAAACCTGCAAAATGGCAGTTGTTTCCGGTGGTAATGTAATGCTCACAGGTGCCATATCATAAATGCCTAACGAGCAATCGCAGCTGCTCCGCTATTTCCGTTTTTGGGCATCCACGATGCATCTTTTTTATAGTTCCTTATTATACATTCGACAATGCGGCCTTGTGTGCTCAAAGTTTATAGTAAGTGACGATGCTTACCTTGATATACATATTTCTACAGGGCGTTCCCTAAGTACACGTAGAAAATCACCTCCCATGTTCCTTTGCTTATTTTAACACAAAAAGTTCAGATCAAAATGGGTCCGCATTATTATTATATTAATACTCCTTTATAACGGACTCGCTTTTAATGTACATTAGGTTATTGCGTACTTAAACGAGTCCCGGCCGACTGCGTAGTTCTTTTAAAACGTGTCTCTTTTACTACGTACTTCCATCCTCTCAGCTTGCACCGTTTGACAAGTTCCCTAAACATGTCATGGTTAAAATATGTGATAGTTTAGGGTGCATTATTTTTAAGTTTTGATTACTATGTTTACCATTTTCTTCCTGCTATGGTTAGGAATTATTGAGTCTTAAAATGAAATACAATCTTGACAAATATATTAGGCGTTAATTTGCGAGTTTTTGCTTCTAGGGGACTGGTAGCTTTTTGCCAATTACGGCAGATTTTAAACGTCAGATGTTGCTCTTGCGCAGTAATGGTTCTCGCAGGGCATGTTTTAACAAAAGATTATTAACGGGGGCAAGCCAAATTTTTTTTTCATTGTTCAAGTTGGGTAGACGATACGAGCGAAACGAGCTAAAATGCCATTGTTTACTGGGACCAAATCTAGAAAAACCTTTCTTACATAGGTAATGGAATAAAGAAACAATAAATGTAAGTGTACTAAGTGTTTGTTTGGTTTAATTACTTCGACACGAAGTGTACGAAGTATTGAAATTCCCTCATATCGAAAACCACTCTGAGTCAAATATCTCTAAAATTCGAGCCAACAGACTAATGAACCCACTATATCAAATCTCCGTCTCGGCGGTGTGGATCTTTTGGTGAAGATCCCAGCCCACTAGATCAATCCCCCGTATTGGGGGGTGCCTAAACGTGCTGTGCGGGGGATGTATGTTCGTATGTGTACACGATTCCGGTCGCCAGAAACCTTCCTGAAGTCTTGGATCGTTTTCATACGATATGTCCTCCGAAAATGAAGGCAACATCAACTTTTGAGCTTTGGTCGTCGGTAAAAAAATTTTTTTTGTTTTTTTTTTATAAATAACTGGTTCATATCATTTCATTGTATTAAGGAAAGGAAGTGATGCTGAGTATCGAAGTATTCTTGGAAAGCACGGAAGGGCGCTTTTCTTGGGTGGGGGGACCGTATATTTTTATTTTTTTGAAAACAGTCATTAAACAAGCCAATCGGATTTTTAAAAAATTACAACGAAATCCTTACCTAGGTTTACTCGCTTTCATTAAGTAAACATGATATTTCTCCTTTCTCTATTCTTTAATTATATTTACACAGGGTGAGTTAAAATTCGAACCCCCAGTGGTACGAGATGACTTTACTCAGAACTTCCCCCAAAACACAAGTGAACGTTGTAACACTAAACAATTTTAAAAATCAAAGGAAACTAGCAGTAAAAATATCTTAACGTTCCTTATAATATGAAACAATAAAAGGAAAGACTTGGAAATGCGAATTACATCAATTTTCAAATAAAAAAACATTATCGGCGGTGGGATTCAAACTTCAGCGCCTGTGAATGAGAACTTAACGTAAATGCCTGTTAAATACACTGTATGTGACCAAAATATGCCCCTTTTCGCCAAGGGTAAAAACCTGAGCTATATGGAAAATATTACTGTCATTTAAGTAATAGTTATCGAGTTAAAGCAAAAATAAGTAAAATTTTTGTTTTTTTAAGTTGCTCACCCTGTATATAATTTACCAATTTTCTCAGTTTTATGCCAGGAAGACATATAATCCGCATGCAAAACATCGTCTTCCCCCAAAAAATACTCTGAGTTATACCAACAACAGACGGACAGACAGACGGAACTGAGAAAACCTGTTTTTCGTCACCTAGGGACCCTGAAACGTGAAGAAATCTCGGAAGGTGATTTTTTCGCAATTATACTTCCCTCGTCTTAAGCCGATGGATGAAAAAATACCATAACCCCGAAAAATGAATTATGAAAATGAAACTTAAGAATTTTTTTCAATCACTCTAATAACCTTTGTTCAGACATTTGAATCTTGGTAGTTTGATTAAATGCAGAATTTGTAGTCTTATTTTGAATTTATCTGGAAAAATAATATTTTTTCTATATATTTTTGTCTTCTTAAAATTGTTCTCATACGATGGGGAGTCAATTTTGACTCACTCTGTAGTACAGCAAGCGAAAAAAGTCTCATCTCTCAAACTCTTAGCTCGATAGTCTCTGCCTACAAAGCAGAATTTTTGTGTGTATAGCATTTGTTGGTCTCTACCGAACCTCTTCCGAAGAGTGTAATCCTAATCACGTATAAGGTTCGTTCATATAAGTCATTAAGTCGTATTATCATTATCCTTATTTCATGTTGCTAAGGACTCGAACTTCTTTATCCATTAATGTTCTCTGACAAAATACAACAGGTCTACTTAATTTGATACGGGGGTTGTGCAAAACATTAAATGCAATGGGGGTGGGGGGAGGGGGGGGGAGGCAACAGTCTCCCGGTCATATATGTTAAAAATGCCCTTCTCATTTGAGAACTCAGCCGAGTGGCTTTACATGCTGTACTGTAAAAAACCAGCAGTTCAGAAAGAATCACGCACTGACTGACTACGGGTTGTAACAATGGTTAACCTAAATAATCCAATTTTCTTTCCAACTCATTCTGCCAATTTAACCAAATGTAACACAATAATGGCACTATATATCATTCCTTTATAATTGGTGGCCCCGACGTGATTAAATTTTCTAAACGTTTTTCGGATGCGTTCGGAGGCATGTTGTGTAGCTACTTAAAGCCATATTAAAAGAAGAAATCGCACGAAGTAATGTAGCGAAACCTTTTTATGCAAAGGCAGGGTGCTAATTACTAAACCTGAAATTCGGCAATTTATGAAGGCTTCCGATCAAAAACGAATAAATGGGCGCAATAAATAACCGGCGTGCGTCTTCTCCGAATAATAAACACTGTACTTTACCTTCCGAGCAGGCCGATCATTCAAGTTCATTACCTACCCAAGAGTGATCCGACATTTTATGCGCCCAACTGGACTGGTTTGTCACCCAGAAAATAAAAGACGACGTTTGCCGTAAATACGGTCAATATGGGCACGAAAAATAAGAAGCGGCCGCAGCGACCTCTCGCGGGTTGAAGGACATTGACACTGCATTTTCGCCCCACGCCATGGCGACCCACCCATGCTCGTTGGTAAAAATAACACGCTCCGTCGTGGCATTGCCGGCTGTTTGCTCTCGTGCCCGAACCAGCTACTGTTTACTCACACAGATTTATACCCTCCCGCTGGTCTTCGCGTTTAATCTAAGGAGGAAACGCTACGCTGCTGACTTTACAAAAACAGCATCTTCCTGCCGTGATTTATCGTGCTGTTGCAGCCGTACATGGTACATGCACCGACTGCACTCTCGTCATGATGTCTCAATTTTTACGAAGAAACTGGTTTCGCGCTGCACTGTGCCCATTCGGAGATCTATTGATACCACGTCCTGATTGTGGTTTCGTGCAGAGGATTCAGGTATTATCGCGGTGTCGCAACAAACAACCGGCTGCCATTTGCACCTAACATTAACCGCTTCCGTTCATTTTGATATTTTTGGAATGGGACCACTTAATTACTGGCCTACGAATAAGCAAGCACACAGCAAAACCTGTTAATTAATGCAATATTTGTCATGTATCAAACGACAAAAATATTTTTAGATTTAAAAGCTCAAACTTGAAAAGTACTACCATTCAAGATGTGGTACTGTACTACGCCGATACTGTAACATCGGTAAGTACGGGCTACCACCGAAGTGGTTTACCACCAATGTGAATTTAGATCTGACAAAAATTACTATAGACGTGAACTACCACCGATGCGGATTACCACTGATTTGAATTACTCCAGACGTGAATTGCCAGCGATGTGGATTTACATCCGAACTACCACCGACTGCAAATACCAGTGCACGTGACCACGAACTTGCGAACTTCCGAAATTAATACTTTGGCACCAATTTATGACGTGATACGTTACTAGCTCTTTAATAGGTTCTATACCGCGTCACATCATTGTTTAAACTGTATTAAATGTCGGCATTATGTATTAGCCCTAACACGAATTATTGTCCCTAACATAAAAGCAAGCAAGGAAGTTGAAACAATTAAAATATTTTCTTTGGTAACGACTGTTCCCGGCGGCCCAGCACCTGGTGCATGTTTGCAGGATTCTCTCCCCAATGATAACTTGATATGAAAGTGCATTATTACCCAATACATCAACCATATTATTATAAATTTCTGGAGTGACCAGTCATTTTTACAGAGGTAAGTACTTTTATCACAGCTCGTTTCTAAATTAATAACTTTTAAATGCAAAAAGCCAGACAAACACAACTTTACGCGTATTAACATCGATAAACGAGAGTTCCGTAAAAAAGATGCGATAGTATTTGTTTTGGTGTAAGGCGTATTGCTTATTTTGACCATGGGACCCACGTCTTTGGCACAAGGAAAAGTTAAACTTCGGCAAAAATTATTATGTAGTATTCGAACGTCATAATTATAAAACAGCTGATTACGTTTAATTATACGGGTACACTTATTTACCACCTATCGATTAGAAAACTTCTTTATGTTGCAATGCAAGCAAGGTGATGTTTCAATTCGGTAGCAAATTCTACAAATTTGCTTCAGTTGATACTTAATCCGTCTGGTGGTAATTCATATCGGTTGTAGTCCACTTGGAGCTTATTCTGAATCGGATGTAAACCGAGTCGGTGGTAATCCATATTTTGACAATCATTAAAATACTCTGCGGTATTTAACACATTCGGAAGGAAGTTCCAGTCGGTAGTTATTCACATCGGTGCTATTGTATCTAATCCTACACTTTCATCGAGTTCACCTGTGTGAAGCGTTCTTGAATACATCAAGAGTCTTGATCACAGAAAAATTTGTGAACTTCTACCGTAACATAACAATAACATCACTCTCAAATCCCCAACTAGTCTCTTTTGGCTTTGAAAATAGATAAAAATCACTAGGAGCTAGGTCGGCGGAGTACGATGGATGCTCCATAACTTCAAACTCACCATCACGAATTTAGATAATAGAAATCACTCTTATGAACCGGAGCGATATCTTTATGAAAGGGTTCCTCTTTGTCTTTAATTAATACAAACACGTAGTGTTATCAACCTACGATTTTCTCTGATTACGTCATTCACACCATCTTTTGCATGTTTGCAAGTTGTTCTGCCATGTTTGAACTTCTGAGACCAATTGTTTACTACTTATTTTAAGTATTTTTGAACAGTTAGTTCCACCGATAATACAAATATCCTTTAAGTAGCTTTAAGTTAACGGTTTATGTGTTAAATAATACATGTACGCTCAAAAAAAATACGTGATCAAGGACGTAATGTACTGGAAATCATAACAGGGCTTCCACAACTGCTGTTAGCAGCAACGTTATCGCCAAACAGGAAATCGCTAAATGACAAACTTCCACGCTTTCACAAGGCTGACAATTCAGTTAGTCATAATTACACCTCTGGTATCCGTCCATCCTACTTTCGTCTGTTCTGGTCTATTGAGGAGCGTCGCCGTAACGTATGTGGACGCAAATACATACTTCTTTGTACATTTCCACAACTGCGAAATAAACATGGACTACTTTCAGTTATCGTAGCATTATCGGCAACACTACCACGCAAAAACGGATTTGGAACGCGCTTATCTTAATAACCTATACCAAAGTTTTTAACCCAAATAGCAGATTACATCGTAAAACCGCAGAACAGCTTAATCAATCTGCAAAAGGCGTTATGCCCATAGCAATTAAAAATTTTGTCCTTTCATATTTATTCCTGTTCATGAATGTAGGTTAGCATTGTAATTTTATTGTCACAAGGATAATATAAATATTTACTACATTTCTGAGTAAACTTCGTGAATGAAATACTGTAATCTAGTAACAAGACAGTCTGCGTCAAGATTATTTGCGCCTGCAGAATCTCTGCTAATTTCTGTTGCCATCGTGTCCATCATCTGCGGATCACAAGGAGTGATCATGATTAGTGGCGATGATGTCAGTCGGCATCAGACTTTGAAACGAGGACAACGATGACACCACCATTAGCGTCTTGCAAAACGTAAATAGCCATATCTCGCTCCCCGCTTGCTATCTCGTTCAGAGCCGGCATTTGTACCAATTAGTATTAACAAATTGAAATATGAGGCGAATTCAGTGGCTGAATGCAATCGATGATGTAACGATTTTTAAAATTCGAGAAGTATTCAGACTGGTTTTTGAAGCAGGCGATTTGAATTTACAATCGCGAGATTTGTTATGCAAAATCCTCAGAGATAGTCTCGACGGTCACGCGTTGCTCGCAATATGAATGTATCATGTATCCACATTTTGAAACGCCATTATAGTATTATGTATATATAGCCGAAGAGGTTTCCAATTTTCAAGCAGGTATTCGCTTACGGGAATGTGTAGTTAGGTAGTATACAAATTATGTGTTTTTCCTGTAACATTAACACCTTGCATAGGTATTGCCATTGATAACCTTTTCGGCCTTGGACGGTAAATAACGCCAGCTGAAAAACGTATTTATAATTCAACGCACTTTTTTAGTAGATACAATTCTCCTTTCTGCTCTGAATATTAAGGATTGGCAGATGTTATTAGCTCCTCCCCTATCACAAGTTAGCGGTGGTATTATGATTTTTTCGAGAAATAGTAATGTAATGTGTGTTATGCCAATTGGTCGTGTGACACTTCTTTCATCTTTTAAATCCCATTTTCTTCCTATATGTGTTTCCCAAAGTATTATTCATACTTATATTCATTAATCTGAGCGATATTTAGTTCATCCAAGTTTTGATTGTGGCTGGCATTGTTTAAAAAGTCGGTGGCAGCTACAAAATATCTGTACATGGGTTTACACCGAACTTCCCTCGCGCGGGTTAGATCAATTTGCAAATTTAAAAAAATTTAACCCGCTGGAGTTTGAACCCGCCGTATCTGCATAATTCGAACTGCGCCATCCATGCTTATTGAAATGAGTACGGCGCGTGCCTCTATTTAACGGGACGGTCTTAATGTTGAAATGTTTCGACTCTTTTGAAACATTATCCTGCATCTGTTGGGTCCTATTTTCGGCAAGTGTAAAGCCTGACCTATGTGAAAATTACTTCCTTCTATTTCAAAATTAACGCAAAAATAAACAAAATTTTATTTTTTAAGGTGTTCACCCTGTATATATCTGTTTGAAATTTTCACGGTTTCATGTCAGGTATACATACATATAATCTGCATGCAAAATACCGTCTTCCTCCGACAAATAGTTTTTGAGCTATACTGCCAACAGACAAGACAGACGGAATCCAGAAAACCTGTTTTTCGTCATCTAGAGACCCTGAAACGTGAAGATCTGCAGAAACATCGGAAGGTGATTTTATCGCGACTACAATACTTCCTTCGTCTTTCAGACGAGGGAAGTAATACACGGCAACATTAGGGAGCTTCCACTGTGGTGACAACTGTTTCACGTCGCATCTGATATATAAACCAAGTACATTTCAACCACCCACACCCCACGCATTCCCAAATTAACCTCGTAGTTGGAGTTAGGTCATATTCAATTGACTACAATAATACATGCGTAGGTACTATATTCCATCTTGATGGCTGTTTGGAAACAAACACATGATAAACAGTTTTTTTAAACACATAAGGATCAGCAATGTCGACATAAAAAATACATTAAATTGACATTTCTTATTCAATAACATATATGTAGACAAACTCCAACTTATATAGAATGTATAAATAAATACAACTAATAAGGTGGTATAATAATTACAAGGTTTCAGTTTGTTTAAATGTTATTATTTATTATATACGTTGCCGATTAAAAAGACGAACTGAAGTTATACAAATACAGCTAGAAACATACAACATTTAAGTAAAGGCAGTGATATACACAACCCGGGTACTTTACTACTTTGTAACAAATTTTAAGTAGTACTAGATAGCTTTAAAGAACCTTAAGTATGTGTCTGTTGATGCTGATGAATCTCAACAAGTCCAAATAAACAATTAGCTGTGCTCATAAAATGATCTATCATCTACGATGGCAATCTTTATTGAAATTAAGACATCACCCCAACTATCAAATTTGAAGATTAAGTTTGTGCCTAGGTTTCAAACGTTTTCCCTTCCCACGTTACTTCTCGCAACAATATATTACCGTATATTACACTACGCACTAAGTACATGAAACACAATATTGAAAAATCAGATTTCTAGTAAGCCAAGCTCTGCCTGACTATATAAACCCCGAACCGTTGCGAGAAAAGGCAAGAGGGTGATTTATGGTTCACTTTGCAGTAAAATTCTGAATACAGTAGAAATTCCAGTCAGGAAAACTATAAACTATGCTTTGAGAGCTGCCGCCATCATTTAGTTTCATCCAATGGTGAAATATTATTCGAACATGTAACCCCCAACTAGCAATTTGATATTTTACAAAAGCTGCCGAAAGGTTTCGGACACAAATTTTATAAAACAACATTACTCTCAGGGACATCTTGAAAACGTTTTTACAGCAGCTATAAATGCAAAATGGGCACTCCATCTTATAAAACAATTCAGTTGTTTCCGATATTCTGTAAAGCCTATTGGAACTCTTACAGAATTATTATATAAACATTTCCACAAACCTCAAGGTTTAGTAACGGCACTATAAATTTTTTTTTTAAGTTTCTTTAAATCTTGCTTTAAAACAATTACACAACAGTTTTATCACAGCAACTTTGTGATTTGTATGCAGCATTAATGAACTATTTAGCCGGGGTCGGTAGCTAAGCGGTTAAGCATTCTCACTACTGATCTAAGGTCATGGAAGTGATGTAAAGTCGTGGGTCCCATGTTACTAAGATGTGTAGCATGTAAAAAATCCCTTGCTAGAGTTAGAACTAATTAGTCTCGGCAAATTTCTAAGTAGGACTTTGATAATATGACCAAAGCAGTCAGTGTCTAAGGCACCTGGTACTCTGCATGCCTAGACCTTGTCCATTAACAAAGTATGTACCTACTATTTCAGCTGATTGTATTATATATGCAACCAAGACAAATCAAAATGTACTTCAATAATTCAAATGTCAAAGTGAAAATTAAAAACAAAAACTTGAAATATAAATTGAAAATGGCGCCAACATAAAAATGCAAAAATTACTAACACCCTATAAGCGATTTTTATAGGTATTAACGAACTGATAGTGACTTTTACGTCACGGGAATTTCCTGAATGGATTATAACTTGTTATTAAACAATGTTGCCAGTTCAGAAAGTGTTGATATTATTAAAACTGCACTATATCTTCGAAAGTATAACAGAACGATTTTTAAAAATGTTTCGTGTACTCTGACTCAGGAAGCGCTTTTCAATAACGTAACATGGAGTTAATCTGCTATTTTTGCAACACCCTGCATTTTTCAAAAGCGATTTTAATGAGCTCTCTTCTGATATATCATACTTCAAAATTCAATGAAATATAATTTACGCCTGCTTTGTTATGATGTAACATATCAGAATAAAACTCATTAAGAAGGGCTTTCAAAAATACAAAAATGACAACGCTTTCTATTTGAAAGGAATCTGAAATTATTAGATTTGCTAATTTTGAGCACATTGTATGGCATTTTTTGCATAAAATCATTAATACAACAGCAGAACTCGGATATAGCGAACCCGCAATATAACGAACGCTCGCTTATAAAGTACAAAAATGATCAAACGGTTGAAAATCGATGGTTTTATGTGTATTTAGGTTGTTTTATAACGAGCATATTTATAGCGAACGCTCGGATATAACGAACGAATTTACGAGTAAAAATTAACAAAACGTTCGATGATAACGAACTAAGTCACAAATTATTACCTGGATATGAATTCTCAAATTAGCTTTCTGCATGCAATGTAAATTTTGATACATAATAATAATAGGGATACCACACTAAATTTAATTAATAATCGAATACCGGAATTCCCCGTCACGGTGTCCGCAAAATAGTGATTACACATGAGGAAAACGTTAAAATATATGGCCTAAATTGCGAATTTCATTAGGAAATTCAATGTTATTTTTAATTTTGATTCGATTGTTATGTTAATATTAAGGATGTCGGCGGGTACCCGGGCCGACCCGCGTAGTAGTCAACCCGGGTATATTTTCAGGACCCGGGTAACCGACTAGTAAATTATGTAATGCCCAGCCTTTTTCGGAGAAGATTATAAAAACTAAAAAACAATAGAAATAATTTAGAAAAACACAACAATGCAGTAATAACAAGACTCAACCCATCCCATACCACATAATGTTGATTCTTGTTTCATATAAGGGAATAAATCCGCTTCACGGAAATATTCAACCCGTCAATAGTATCATTAAATCGCGGTAGTATAGGTTGAAGTAACATAAACATCCTCTGTGTGATGTTGATGCTGATACCAATTTCAGATAGTCACATACTTGAATTTGATAGGACTTGAAAGTGTGAACATATTTACGACTTGCAGTTTGAATTGGCGAGTAGGTACTATTTCAAATTAGTTCAGTTGAAAACTCGCGGTGTTAAAATGCGTAGATCATAGAGCTTGAACATTGTATAAAACTACAAAAGTACAAACAAATAAGAAAACAATGTCATCAAAAAAATCGCCTGTATGGAAATATTTTCATTCGCCAGAAAATAATAAGGCAAAATGTAAAATTTTCGAGTACCCGAGGGTACCCGGGTACTGTTTTCGGGTACCCGGGTTTGATTTTAGACCGGGTACGACATCCCTAGTTAATATTTTTAGAATTATTGAATAATTTAGTTGCCATTTAATCTTTTTTCACATTCTAGTAAAATTTCTAACAACTACAAAACATTTTACTTGTACATAATATATGAGAAATGATTAAACAATAAATTATTCAATAAAGATCAAAATACTATTAAAAATATTCACTGTCTTCAAAAATGTATATTAAACTGGGAAAAGGTTGGTCCATTAGTGAAATGTCAAGCATTTGAAATGGCAAAGCTACAATTAAGTAAAAAATTATAGATATGGCAAATTTTCTAAAGTAACAAAAATGCTCGTACCGTATACATAATTTTGTGGATTTTATAATACATACAATCATAAGAGTTGCTTCTTATTTAAGCTTAGGTAAATAAACGTCGACAAAAAAGTGTATTTCTACTTTGCCTTTTATAGCGAACGGTCTGTTATAACAAACATCATTAAGTTCGCTATATCCGAGCTCTATTGCATGTATGTCCAAAACAGTTAACTTGAGACTCATGCAACTTTAGTTTAAAATGATTAGCCTTTCAACGCAAAAAACTTGTAGGTAAGTTACTCCAATACAGGGTGCTCTATTAAAAACAAAAGTTTGGTTTGCCTCACTTCTTTATATAAGTATTAGAAATGTGCACCAACTTTGTGCCTACAACTTTTAGATAAGCAAATTTTACATAGCTTTAGAAATATTTCCACCCCCGCGTGGTTGTCAAACACATACCTATACTCTGTTCACACATTTTTTCCATGAAGGTTGGCCATGGAAGATTTCCCAATTTAGCTGTATAAAAATACTTTATTGTGTTTAAACGAAGTTTACATTTGAGGTTATGATTTCCAAATGCATTTAGGTTAAATATACCTTCAAATATAAAGTTGCCATTTTAAAGCAAAATAGAAAATAGAACATTAGTCATTTTTATGTATGTATTCCGATTCAGTAATTGTGTAAGTGAAGACATTTTTTATTGGATACACAGAAGGTCTTAAGAATAATTTAAATTTTAAACATTTCTTCATATGTACTATTAAAATAAACAGTCCATCTGGCAACAACTTTCTATTCTGTCAAATGACAGTCAATTTATTGGAGATTATACAGGTTAAACAATAACAGTTCTGTTTATATAGAACTTAACAACCAAAATCCATTGGCAACCTACATGCAAAAAAGAGGGAATGGATTATATTTATTCATTTTAATGAAATTAAAACTATTTTGCAACTTAAGTGTAAATTACGATTGAAATCAAAGTAGTTGAATTTAATCATATGTGGCCGCGAATAAATACAGTTATTAACACACAAAATTGGATAAATAAGAAGTAAATAACTAAATGCCAATCTAACAGGCCACGCAACAAAAAAACGCGCAATAACAATTGGCTGTTTTTGTTATTCAATTTCTAGTGTCAATTACGAGGTCAATTAGCATTTTCCAATTTATTCTAAGCGAAAGGGCACGATCAGTTGGTTACCAGGTTCTCAGAAACGAATTCATGCCCATTTGACTGGAGCGTTACCGGTTTAGGTAGCAGCTACGGACAGATGTCAGAGGGTGTTGTTAATCACGAGGGGGTGTTTCGCCTGCGTAACGGTCACTTTCGATCCGCTACATTTCATTTCCAATTTCGCCCTGCGGCTTTTCTAGCCGCATTACAAATGCGATAAGATAAGCGGCGGCTTATTATCAGGATCAGAAAAACAACGCACTTGCGCGTGGGGACCATAATCCATAATCAGTCTTGCCAGATTTCACGTAATGGCTTCAATACGAAGATTTTCATATACAAGGTGTTTAAAAAAATACGTTCCGATATTTTACCAACTTATACATTTCATCAATACAAGCAAAAAAGTCTTAATAATCATGGGCCTGAAAACGCTTCATTTCCGCGATACAGAGTGTTAAAGTTTTCATAAAAATGCGTTTTTTATTGTTATCAAAAAACGCTCTGGGCGATTTTACTGAAATTTTTATAGTTTGTTTATAACTTCATGAGGTATCTTTTGGACATATTACAGTTGATCCAGTACTTCCAGAGGCGTGTCCCTGGGGCATGTCAGTTACGATTTTTCACAAAAAAATAACGCCCAATAAATGTTTGCAATTTTCATATATTTTTTTTAATAAAGCAACTAAAAATGCAACTTTTTTGTCTCTTGAATTTTTTTCGTATCCGCTTCGTTTTCAAGAAAAAATAGCCCATATTTTTGCACGCCTCTGAACCTATTAAGACAAAAACTAAAATGCTCTAATATACCAAAAACAGATCGGCCGATTTTAGTGAAACTTTTAGGGTTTATTGAATAGCATCAAGGATTATGTTTTGGCGCACTTAGATTTAAATTATTTATTCCAGGAGCAGCAAGGATTATTTTTTTTAACTACAACACTATCTCGGAAACGAAGAGTTTCCAGACCCATGTTTATTAAGACTTTTTTGCTTGTATTGATGAGATGTATAAGTGGGTAAAATATCTGAACGTATTTTTTAAACACCGTGTATACTACAAGATCTCTTGGTTTTTCCGACAATATTTGTCATTCTGAATTCGAGTTGCTGCTGTGTATTTTCTAAAAACATCAGCAACGAGTGTGAAGGAATGACAAATATTGAAGCAAAACTCAGAGCACGAGTTGTATTCGGAGGTCAATTCAATGAAACAAGAATGTTCATTTTGATGTTTATCTGACATAAATATTGTCGCTACAATAGTCTCCTGCTGCTTTTCATTTGACGTAAATATTGCCGAAATAAGTAATAATGACGGGCGACTATTGATTGCACAGAAATGCAAGCAATTGATTGGCCACTTTATTTTGCATTGAATTGTCAATGTGAATTTCCTGCTTAAAAAGCAGATTGGTAAGCAGTACGATGTCAGAAGTTTTCTTATGTTTGCCCAAGAGAACGAAGAAGATACTAATGAAGATAATGATGTACTTATTATAGTGAACAGAAATGACATATGTATTTCACCTATTGAAAAAAACACGCCAATCAAGTAGATCTTGCTCTAGTGAACTCTGAACTCATTTTTACCTAATCACCAGCATTGTATTACGTCATATTTTTGAATTTAACCTGTGAATCCGAACAGTACGTACAGTTGTGTTCAAAAATGTGTTGCACAGCGACAGATGTAAGTTTATTGGTAGTGGTACATAGTTGTGTTATTACTCAACAAAGGCTCACACTGTATTATTAACTAGGTAGACCTAGATGTATACTTTCAAAGTATTTGTATATGCGACACTTGTTTGAACTTGATGTAATTAATTTATATTCACAAAGCACAAATGCTGTACACCACTTTGGAAAATGCTGTCCATTTCGAATTTGGTTTACTAAAACTTACAAAGTGCAATAAATTAAATACAACACGTTGGAATTCCACGTTTGACTGTTTTTTGATTATGTTGCTGACCCCTTTTCCAGATCCGCTGGAACTTGAAATTCGACTACCTCACAGATACTGCTGTTGAATTTAATAAATCACTACACAATTACACTGGTTATTTTTTACATTCAATACCCCTATATTTCTTCGGCGCCAGTGGAAGAATTATTTTCGTATGCGGGCTTGATTATAACATCAAAAAGAAGGTCAATTGGTGATGCTACTTTTCAATAATTACTGTTTATTACAGTTAAGCGAGATTTTAAAAATAAAAAAAAAATAGTATTTCCAACAAAATTAGTAGTTAGTAAAACATAAATATGAATATGTAACTACTAAAGAAAAATCGAAAAAGTGTCTCCACTAGTGACCTATGATTGTCGTTTTTTTTAAATTTCCTATGAGTATCTACAATCTGCCCTTAGGCAATAAGTATATGTTGTAACTTACAATAAAATAAAATAAGCTAGTATAATGCACTAAATAAACTAAATAAATAAATAAATCGTAATAAAGTAAATTACCTAAAGTAAATAAAGTAGATTAATAAATAAATTGTAATTAAATAAGTCATAAATAAATAAGTATATCGTAAATAAGTAAATAAATCAGTAAGTAAATAAATAAAGTGAATGAATAAACTAAATAAGTAGATAATAAATAAATAAATTAATTAAATGTAATTGAGAAGTTGGTAACTTACATTAAAGCTCCAACGTACTCCTAACTTAATCAATGATTATTGGTATGAACATAGGATTCAGATTGACACTGATTTATTATCTATTGCTTATGTCTAATGTGTGACAACGTTTGAGTCTGTATATTGTTTTGCTATTGTCTAATAAGAGTTATAGCTAGCGGATTTGGATGGCGCTCAAGTCGTGATTATTGTAAAACAAAAAATGTCACGTCACAGCTTCATTCACAAAATATTGAACCTCAAAATGCTTTCAAGAATATTGTCAAGCTTCCGTCAAGAATACAATTGGAGGTTATGATAATAAAAGTGAAGACACATGTTCAAATTCAATGACATACTTTTTTTCCATTCAGTATTTATCAGTAGAAAATCTGTAATTAGCTATTTTCTCCCTTTTCATTTATTATAAATAGGTAGATACTAGTGCCGTTTTTTTTAATATTAAATAGACAATTCGCAACTAGTGGACCTTGACATTGTCGTTTCAAACAATAGTCAATTTTGGTTTTCACTATTAAAGCTTTTCTCGAAAAAAGAAACCTAGGATGGAGAGTTAATTTTTCCGTATATCCTATAGTTATCGAGAATCCATATGAAAACATCAAAATTTGTCCTCCCTGTATAGTGTTTCACTTGTCACCTTCACACTTCTGTCTTCATTTATTTTCTGATCGACTTCAAATTTTGTTTAATTACACTACCCTTTAAAATGGTTATTTGTAGTGTTTACATCATTTTATTTAAATGCAATGGCCTACTGCGATCAGAAATAAATGCAAAAAATAGAAAGATCATAGTAGCCCTAATAAAGAGTGCCATGGCAAAAAATTTCTGAACTGTCAATTAAATTTACAAACTCGCAATTAAGCGCCTTATAAACCTGAATAACAAGTTAAATACTAGCTGGTATATACCTAACCGCTGCTGAAACACTGAAAATAGTGCCTGTAGTGGGTGAAAGATAAGTAAAAATGTAAGAGAAAATCGTAGGACACTCATTAATGACCAATAGAAAAATTAGTTCACGAGCAGTAACCAAGACAATAAGAAAATTTCTTGGAAATTTTTTGTAGGTAGATATTACTTCTTTTTAGGGTTTGTGTCGTTACGATTTTCTTACCGAATCTGCATTCGAGCATTAATTCATATCCGGAAATTATTTTTCGTGCATTCCAACAACGTTCTAATTTGCCCTCGCGTCCCGCTTGGGCAAATTAATACGACGTTGTTGGATCGCACTCACAAAATTTCCGGAAAGAATTAATGCTCTTATGAGATTATATGTGAAATTTTTTTATTTCGACAATTTTACTAATTCTAAACAACTTTTGTTAATAGCTTTTTTAATTAAGCCTCCTCCCTACTCCGATTTTTTTTAAATTTTTTAAATTTATATTTAATAGCAGCAGTATACTACTTACTGGTTTGCTGTAGAATTATTTAAAAACATAATAATAGCCCTTTTGAAGAGTAGTATGTGTGAAAGTAAGTAGTGAAACTAAGGGTATGCTTTCTGGCATTAAAATAAATACCTACGTAACACACAATTAATCGTTGCACATTATTTACATTTGTAATTAACGCCCAGTAATTAAATACCCTAGTATATAATAAAATTTGGGGGCAATATTGAAAGTGAAGAAATAACGATCTGGCAACACTGTCCGCAATCAGCGGCCAGTGTTTACACAGCCATTTTGTTGCAAGTGCGACGGACTTACCGGTAATTAAGCTCTGTTTTTTGGGCATCTCTTCGCTCGGGTGGCGGATATTGTCAGCAATCGACTCTTGCGCGTCCTCCTCCACCACCGCCACACTGCTCGAGGGAATGGGGGCGTACAGCTCGTCTTCGAAGCACTCCACAGCGCCCGGGGGCTGCTTGGCCGGACGGGCCGGGGGATTTCTAGCCAGGGGGTTGCTGGCCTGCGGCCGCTCGACTACTTTCAACCATTCGTACCGTCCGGCGGCGGTGCAAGGCTCACCGGCGGTGAAGTCAAAGCCCCATCTGTCTTTGTTGCGCGCCCCCAGCCGGGCGAACTCTTCCTGCAGGAAGCGCTTGGTCTCCTCGGCGTCGGGCCGCGCGAACAGCACTCGCCGCACCTTCTGCACCCCCTTGTACGGGCAGCAGCCGCCCTCGGCGGGGGCCGGCCGCAGCTTGTGCACTTCTGCCAGCGGAATGGGTTTGAAGACTCTTGCGCTCATGTTTATGGTTAGGCAACAAGACAAGCACGCCGCGGAAGCCACGCCACTCCGGCTTGCGATTTCGGCCCCGAGTCCGATTGGGATTGAAACCCACGCCTAGATGCACTGCTTTCGCTACTTGCAACTACACTACTACTAACGGCGAGAAGCCTCCCCGCACGCTCCTGAACGTTCTGCACAGCAACCACTTTACTACGAAGCTCATACGCGACTGCCGTCATAGACAAACGACTGCCGTTGCCAAGCGACAGCAGGACGCGAGAGGAGCGTCGGTTTGGTTGGGCTGATCCACGTTGTAGGGGCGGTCGCCGGTTTGAATCCGCAGCGCAGAAAGCGTTTACTCTACGCGCGGACGACCTTTTACGCTACAAGCGTTACGCGTTGGATCACAATACAGGGTGTAGCATGGTTCATGTTCACCGTTGCTATCTCGAAAACAAGCGGTGCTACAAAAATCGGTTAAATGAAAAAAAGAATTTCCTTATTACGAACTCAAGTTGACCGCCTATTCAAATTTTAAACTAAATTAGTCCTTTTCTTCAAAATTAATTATGTCCCGAAGGAGCGTCAATAAAACAATACAAATAATAAATGACTGGAAAGCTGGATCTATATCTATACATCTATACTATAGGTATTTAAATCAAAATTTAGTTCAATTCCGATTTGAACGATATTCCCAATATTTGACTTTTCATATTTATTATTACAATAGCCAAAGTAATCAAAATTAGATTTGGTAAATGCGTCCGCCAGTGCTCAGACTCTGCAGGAATCATTCAATTTAAAAGCACGTAAAAATCGTGTTCGTCTTGATATTGACTTATTGAGTCAGTTTTGATTGTAAGTTAAAGAAAAAAATCGATCTAGATGTAAAGTCGTGTAAAAATTAGGATATACAGCATGTGAAATAAATTGCGTATCAAGGTAATTTAAATTTAATTCAACTGATCATTTGAAGTATCGAGAGATCCAAAAAAAAAACTGATCCTCAGCGGGCTGTGGAAATTCAAACGTATGAATAATATATTGGTGACATTGTAAGTCTATGTCAAATTTGAGGTTAGCAGGTTAGGTTTTGCCTCAGTCTGTGTCAAAACTGACGCAAAACCTAAACTGCTAACCTCGAATTTGACATAGACTTACAATGTCACCAATATATTATTCATACGTTTGAATTTCCACAGCCCGCTGAGGATCAGTTATTTTGGATCTACCTATACGGTATGTCCCCGGATTGGGTTACAAAGAGGGAAAAAAGTTTATTTTTGACTTCTAAAAAAATCACTATAAAAACCCTACTTGTTCTCAAACTAAAAATGCACTTTCCAAAATTTAAACATCTTCTTTCGTATACAAGGGAGGTTCGAAAATATAAAAATGGCTCAAGAATAAAGTACCCTTATTTTTCAAAATAAACTAAATTGTTATTTTAAAAAGTTGCTTAGAATTAAAAGTAGGTGTCAAATATAAAGTCGCAGCCACCTGCTCTAAAAAACAATTTTTACTGGCTTTTCTCATTCTTCCACTACCCTGCGAATTACCAAACGCGATACTTCAAAATTAATTTATTAACCGATATGATAACAGTTTCGTTCACTTAACCTGAAATTTATGTGACTCGAAGTTGATGCTAAAAATCTCATATTTATGACTACACAAACACAGGTATCTTAAAAAAATTAATAATACGCGATCCAAACATCAATAGCAATTCAAAGCAATTATAATTTTTAATAGAAATGTTATAACAAATATTTCCAATTTTCATATTTTCGAACCTCCCCGGTATACGAAAGGGGATATTTAAATTTTGGCAAGTGCATTTTTAGTTTGAGAACAAGCAGGGCAGTTTATAAAGAGTGATTTTTTTTTGAGAAGTCAGAAATAAACTTTTGTTCCTCTTTGTAACCCAATCCGGGGACATAACTGTATGTATAAATTTTATTACAATAAAAACAAATTTAATTTCCTCTTACTTATAACATCATTTTGGTAAATTCATTATATTTATAATCACGTAATAAAATAATAAAGAATTCAGTTATTAACGTTGGGGTAAAAACTAAATTTTCATTTTTGCTTGAACAAAAGACAAATAAAGTCGTTTTTTCTACCTACTTTCTATGTTCATATTTGCAACTTTGGCCAAAAATTTTTTAAGCATTTGTCAAAATTTTTCAAAAATTACAAATTCTACAAAAACGATACAAAATAAAGCGTTAGGTGAAGAGACAAATTTTCTCTAGAATTTTAAGCTGAATTAAAAAATGTAATAATATACCGGGTGTTCTATTTAAAATAGGAGTTAATAAGAAAATATAAAAACAAAACAAAAGAAACCCATTTTAGAAAAATTGAACTGGAAAATCACCTATCACACTTTAATACACATTAAAAATGTAATAAAAACGTGAAGTTTGAAAAAAATCGTTAGAACCCTTTTTGAAAAAATCGAAAAAAACTGAAAAATCACAAGAGTAGAGATCTACTTCCGGTTATGCGATTTTCTTCAAAAGCTTGGTGTCGCATCTATATAGTACACAAAACTTATATATGAAGTTTCAACGCCATACCACTTTTCGTTTTTGAGATATTTTGTTCACAGACATACAGACACACAGACAGACCAATGAAAAAAAAATATGATTTTTGGGTTAAGGGGACTCTAAAACGTGAAGATCTGTTGAAAACTCAATTTCGAATTTTTGGTGTGAATCCAAAAGGAAGTAATAAAAGTGTTTTAATCCACTAGTGACTTAAAAAAGTTTTTCTTCAAACGGCAGTAAAATATGGCATTATACTGCTGGATTGATGATGCTAAATTGTCACTTTATTGCCAAGCGGCAGATAATATTATCTGCCGCTGACGAGCGGCAGATAAAGTTATTATCTGCCGCTGACGACTTTATCTGCTGCTCGTCAGCGGCAGATAATATTATCTGCAGCTGACGAGATCAAGTAATTTTCTTCGAATTTTGTTCACAAAGTTGTAAATAATTTGTTATAAAAACGTTTGAAGAAAAAATACTATATGTTATTCGGAGCAAAAGTATCTTTATGTGGCTCGGCTGTACTAATCTGCCTCGCAAGCTCGGCAGATAACCCGTCCAGCCTCGCCACATAAAATATAACTTTTGCTCCTAATAACATAATATACTATTAATTCACTATTGAATTTAAAAAGTTTCAATAAAGAACAACATGCCTATTTTTATTATTTCTACAAATATTTACATTCAATTATTCTTTCTCGTTGCAGTGTGTTATATAATTTCTAAAATTTAGATCAAACCGACGATGAATGAGCAAATGTATCACTTAATTTGAATACTTTAAAAATTTTTATTCAAAATTTCGTCAAAATGAAATAAAAACATATGTACGCCACGTGAATTAAACATTTATTCACTCAAAGATATGCTCTCACTCAACATGTATTTAATGCACTTAATATAATATTTATTAATCATTGCCACTGTCAACGGAAATGTGCCTGTCCAAGTTACGCAGTAAAAGGAAGTCGTGCGGTGTATGATGGCTACATATTTTTTTAATTTCACTGCTTGATGACGGAATTGGAAAAACTATTTATTTTCCCACTTTTGCTCGTATTCCAAAAAGCATTTTTAATTATGACGGTTTGCAACACTCTTATTTTGCGCCCTGGAGAAAGATTATTCTTATTTTCAGTTCCGTCATTCACTTGTTCTTGATTCTCTATTTTACATGTGTTTGCCTCTATTTCTCTTCCATTTAATTGCTCTCCTCCGTTTCCTGTTTCCGCTGGTTTCGATACTGTTTCAGTCTCATTTACATGTTTTTCACTTCCTAGTTCAGATGGACTTGATTCAGTTCCTCTTCAATTCAATTGCTCTCTCCGTTTTCTGTCTTCGCTGGTTCTGATGTTGTTTCTATCGCATTTACTTTGTTCTTCATTTCCTATTTTAGACGGGCTTGATTCAATTCATCTTCAATTAATTGTTTTCCTCCATTTCATGTTTCCGTTTCGATACTGTTTGTGTTTCATTCTCGTGTTCTTTATTTTCTTTTTCAGATGGATCTGGCACAGTTCCGCTTCCATTCAATAAATTACTCTCCGCCGTTTCCTGTCTCCGCTGGTTGCGATACTATTTCTGTCGCATTTACTTTGTTCTGTATTTCCTATTTCCAATTTCAGAGCTTCATTCAGTTCCCCTTCCATTCAATTAATCTCTTCGATTTCCTGTTTCGGTTGGGGTCGATGCTGTTTATGCCTCATTCCCTTGTTCTTCATTTCCTATTTCAGATGGTTTTAACTCAGTTCCTTTTCCATTCAATTAGTCTCCTCCGTTTTCTGTCCTTTTTGTTATTGATACTATTTTTCTTTCATTTACACGTTCTCATTTTCTATTTCTTCTTCCATTTAATTGCTATCCTCCATCTCCCGTCTCCACTGGTTTTATTACTTTTTCTGTCTCGATTACTTGTTCTTCACTTTCTAGTTCAGTTTAATTCTTCTGAAATTAAATTGCGCTTCTCCGTTTGATGTCTCTAGTGGTTCCGATAGTGTTTCTGTTTCGTTCACTTTGTTCTTTATTTCCTACTTCAGGTAGGCTTGATTCGGTCCCCCTTCCATTCAATTGATCTTCTCCCCTTCTTGTTTCCGCTGGTTCCAATAGTGTTGCTGTTTTATTTACTTGACTTGTTTCAAATTTTCTTTCACTCAATTGCTCTTCTTTGTTTTCTCTTTGCTGTTTTTCATTTACTTATTTTATATTTTCTATTTTAGATGAGCTTGATTCAGCTTCTCTTCCATTCAATTTCTCTCCTCCGTTTTCTATTTCCGCTGGTTTCGAAACTATTTTTGTCTCATTTGCCTGTTTTTCACTTCCTAGTTCAGATGGACTTGATTCAGTTCCTCTTCAATTAAATTGCTCTCCTCCGTTTCCTGTCTTCGCTGGTTCCGATATTGTTTCTGTCACGTTTACTTTATTCTTCCTTTCCTATTTTAGACGGGCTTGATTCATTTCATCTTTCATTAAATTGTTTTCCTCCATTTCCTGTTTCCGTTTCCATAATGTTTGTGTTTCATTCTCGTGTTCTTTATTTTCTTTTTCAGATGGGTCTGGCACAGTTCCGCTTCCATTCAATTGCTCTCCTCCGTTTCCTGGCTGGCTTTGGTACTATTTCTGTCTCATTAATTTGATCTTCATTTCCTATTTCAGATGGGTTTGGCTCCGTTTCTGTTCCATTCAAATGGTCTCCTCCCTTTCTTATTTCCACTGGTTTAGATACTATTTTCATTTCATTTGCTTGTTGTTCATGTCCGATTTCAGATGGATTTAACTCAGATCTTCTTCTATTCAGTTGCTCTCCTCCATCTCCGTCTCCGCTGGTTCCGATACTGTTTCTGTTTTATTTAATTATTTTTCACTTTCGAGTTCAGGTGAACTTGATTCAATTCCTCTTGCATTGAATTGCTCTCCACCGTTTCCTGTCTCCGCTGGTTACGATACTGTTTCTGTAGGATTTACTCACTTTGTTCTGCATTTCCTATTTCTTATTTCAGAGCTTGATTCAGTTCCTCTTCCATTCAATTAATCTCTTCCATTTCCTGTTCCGGTTGGGGTCGATGCTGTTTATGCCTCATTCACTTGTTCTTCATTTCCTAATATTTCAGATGATTTTAACGCAGTTTCTTTTCCATTCAATTAGTCTCCATTTACACGTTCCCATTTTCTATTTCAGATAGGTTTGACTCAGTTCTTCTTCCATTTAATTGCTCTCCTCCATCTTCTTTCTCCGCTGTTTTTATTACTGTTTCGGTCTCGTTTACTTGTTCTTCACTTTCTAGTTCAGTTTAATTCCTTTGAAATTAAATTGCTCTTCTCCGTTTCCTGTCTCTGGTAGTCCCGATATTGTTTCTGTGTCATTCACTTTGTTCTTTGTATCCTACTTTAGATAGGCTTGATTCGGTTCCTCTTCCATTCAATTAATCTTTTCCCTTTCTTGTTTCCGCTGATCCCAATATTGTTGCTGTCTTATTTACTTGACTTGTTTCACATTTTCTTTGGCTCATTTGCTCTTCTTCGTTTTCTCTTTGCTGTTACTGTTTTCTTTCATTTACTTGTTATATATTTTCTATTTTAGATGAGCTTGATTCAGTTTCCCTTCCATTCAATTGTTCTCCTCCCTTTCGTGTTTCCGCTGGTTTCGAAACTATTTTTGTCTCATTTACCTGTTTTTCAGTTCCTAGTTCAGATGGGCTTGATTCAGTTCCCCTCCAATTCAATTGCTCTTCTTCGTTTCCTGTCTCCGCTGGTTCCGATATTGTTTCTGTCACAATACTTTGCTCTTCATTTCTTATTTTAGACGGGCTTGATTCAATTGATCTTCCATTAAATTGTTTTCCTCCATTTCCTGTTTCGATACTGTTTGTATCTAATTCATGTGTTCTTTATTTCCTTTTCAGATGGGTCTGGTACAGTTCTTCCTCTATTCAATTACTCTCCTCCAATTCCTGGCTGGCTTTGGTACTATTTCTGTCTCATTAATTTGTTCTTCATTTCCTATTTCAGATGGGTTTGACTCAGTTTCTGTTCCATTCAATTGGTCTCCTCCCTTTCTTATTTCCGCTGGTTTAGATACTATTTTGGTTTCATTTACTTATTTTTCACTTTCTGGTTCAGATGGCCTTGATGCAATTCCTCTTCCATTGAATTACTCTCCCCCGTTTCCTGTCTTCGCTGGTTGTAATATTGTTTCTGTCGCATTTAAATTGTTCTGCATTATCTACTCTCTGTTTCAGAGTTTGATTCAGTTCCTTAATTAATCTTTGCCATTTCATGTTTCGGCTGGGGTCAATGCTGTTTATGTTCACTTGTTATTCATTTCCTATTTCGGATGGTTTTAACTCAGTTCATTTTCCATTCAATTAGCCTCTCCATTTTTTGTCCCCGCTGTTATTGATACTATTTTTGTTTCATTTACACGTTCTCATTTTCTATTACAGATGGGTTTGACTCAGTTCTTGTTCCATTTAGTTGCCCTTCTCCATCTCCTGTCTCCGCTGGTTTTATTACTGCTTCTGCCTCGTTTACTTGTTCTTCACTTTCTAGTTCAGTTTAATTTCTCTAACATGAAATTGCTCTTCTCAGTTTCCTGTCTCTGATGGTTCCGATATTGTTTGTCTCGTACACTTTGTTCTTTATTTCCTACTTCATTTAGGCTTGATTCGGTTCCTCTTCCATTCAATTGATTTTCTCCGTTTCCTGTCTCCGCTGGTTTTGACACTGTTTTTGTTTAATTTACTTATCCTTCATTTCCTATAATAGGTTTGGTTCAGTTCCTCTCCTATTCAATTAGTCTCTTTCCGCTGGTTCCAATATTGTTACTGACTCATTTACTTGACTTTTTCAAATTTTCTTTCACTCAATTGTTTTCCTTTGATTTCTCTTTTGCTTTGGTTCCGATACTGTTTTTCTTTTCATTTACTTGTTATTAATTTCCTATTTGAGATGAGATTGCTTCCGTTCCTCTTCCATTCAAACTACGCTGGAGGTGATACTGTTTTTGTTTAATTTACTTGTTCTTTATATCCTATTTCAGGTGGATTTGATTCAGTTTCTCTTCCATTCATTTGATCTTCCCCCTTTCTTGTTCAAGTTAGTTTTGATAATATTTCTGTTTTATTTACTTGTTCGCCATTTCCTATTTTAGATGGATTTGAATAATTTCCTTTTACCATTCAATTGGCCTTCTCCGGTTCCTGTACCCGCTACATCATATACTCCTTCTGTATTATTGTTTCAATCGTATTTTTTGCACTGGTTCTGATATTGTTTGCCGTTTAACTGTTGTGCATTTTTCCAGAAGGGCTTGACTCAGTACCTTTCCATTCAATTGTTTTTTTCAGTGTCCTGTTTCCATTGGTTTTAATACCGTTTCTGTCTCATTTACTTATTCTTTATATATTCGGTTTTAGATGTATTTAACTCAGTTTCTCTTCCATTCAATCTTCAATCTTCTCCGTGTCCTGTCTACGCTAGTTTTGATACTGTTTCTGTTCCATTAACTTGTTCTTCATTTCCTATTTCAGATGAATTTGATTCATTTCCTTTTACCATTCAATTGGTCTTCTGCGTTTCCTGTATCCGGTACTTCATATACTGCTTCTGTCTTATTTAAAATAAGTTCATTTCCTATTTCAGATGGGTTAGACACAGTTTCTCTTGTATTCAGTTGCTCTTCTTCGTTTCCGCAGGGTTAGAATCTGTTTCCGTATCATTCTTTCGTTCTCTTTTTTGTTTTCCAGTTCTATTAGTGGATTAGGGAGAGCTATATTAGAGCAAATGGGAAAGCCACCATTAGCATTAAAGTTTTTCCATCGGCTGAAAACATTAAAAGAACCGTAATTGTTTCCGTTTCACCTCCTTTTTTATTTCATATAATTTTTATACCCCTTTGGTGCCAAGACTTCCCGATTTAGGGCACAATGCGAAACTAGTCTCGTCTCTATTAAAAATTATCGGCAGATTTTTTAATACCCCTTAAGGCATTATTTACTTCCAAACACGCCTTCAGCTCTCGAAACCATTTCCTTATTAACTCTTCTGTTGTTACATTTCTTGCTTTGGAAAGTCAAATTCTCATGCTTTCGTAAAAACGTTCTATACCATGTCTCACCAGGTTTGTTGTTTTTGAAAGGGGCCTTCTTCTTTTTTCTCTTTTTAAAATAGAAATATTTTTGTCTTATAGACAAAATAACATCAAAAATATCAAAAACTAGAGTCTAGTGTTGAGTCACAGTCATTTTAATTAGACGGTAGAACTGTGTAGATATTACTACGTTAGAATATACAAAAGGAAAAATAAATTACACAGTTACCATGTTATGTCCAGAATGCATGGTCGTAAAAAGTGTGTCATTTTATTCTCATTGCCTAGATGGGAGTTTCCAAAGCAATTTTTCAATTCAAGGTTCTAGTTGGCATGTCGTTTTGTCTCTTAAAATAACTAAAGTTATTGTGCTCTAATTTCACTTTATCGTTGAGGCTGTGGTTAACCTAAGTCACAATTTTTTGTTTAAATCTTTTTTATATATTCGGATTTACTTGCATAAAAGCACTATTTTGATATAACATAATATGTGATTAATAAAACTATTATAAAAAGTATATAAGTATTTATTAAAACCAATATAGCTCAAAGAATTTACTTAAACTGATTTCTGTTGTTCAGCTATGTCCTTCCATTGTTCTTAGTTAGTTCATTTGTACCTTTCTCAACATTTGAGACTTTATGCGTCACTATACCTATATTAAAGAAAATACAATACCTTTTTCGTAGATGTTGAACTGTTTTGCATTGTATTATCAAGAATTAAAAAATAGGTAATTTTCTGTTTTGACTATTTCATCAACATCTGTTACTAACTAAGATATCTGCACGATCCATCAAACGGGGTATATATTTGTATCGAGAGATCAAAAAAATATTGATCCTCAGCGAGCTGTGGAAATTCAAACGTATGAATAATACGTTGGTGGCACTGTAAGTCTATGTTACATTTGAGGTTAGTAGGTTAGGTTTTGCTTCAGTTTTGACACAGACTGACGCAAAACCTAACCTGCTAACCTCCAATTTGACATAGACTTACAGTGCCACCAACATATTATTCATACGTTTGAATTTCCACAGCCCTCTGAAGATCAATTTGTTTTGAATCTCTCGATAGAATAGTTAAGAACGACAGAGTTTGTAATGCAATAAGTACTTGGCCATAAATAATACATATCTAAGAGAAGTAAAATCTAACTGTATTTCAAACTGCAGTATCTTTAGTTTTAGGAATTAAATTACACTGAACAGATTTATCTTGATAATGTGGCCGCGCGTCGCATTCTTTGTCGGCCTTTATCGAAAGTATCGAATCCAAGATAAACCCTTGAATTTCAGTCTGTACCCCTATATCAGCATTCACTTTATATGGATCGCCGTTCCAGAAGGACTCCACTTTCACATATTCCAGGGCAACCTTATTCTCTTGTATTTCTTCTAAACCATCTTCCTCCTTAATGTGAACTGAGCAAGATTGTGCAGAACCTTCTCCAGCAGTTTTCTTAGCCACCGGCGCTCCTTTTGTCTTTTCAGCACTCGATTTGGGACGTTTCAGGTCGAGTTGGAAGTCGAAGATGTGCGGCACCACGTTGCTCTTCACCTTCAGCCTGACGCCCATCATCTTGTGGTACATGTAGTTCTCCATGTCTTCCTGCATCTAAACAAAAAGTAAAATCGGCTCGCACATCTCAAAATGCCTTACGTTAAAATGGTCCTCGCAGCAGTAGAGCTCGGTTTTCGGGATCGCAGTGATTTTCCGACGAGCCGCTCTGAACCACGACTCTCGCACCTGCAGGTCGGTGGGCATGAACACGAAGTCTTTGTGTGGCGTGGTTATGCTGGTGTTCCTACAGCACGGCACGAAGCACCACTTGTATCTCTGAGATTTGCGTTGCATTCTTCTTGAAATAACGAGGCACAAAGTTGCAATTACACTGACTGACGACGTAACTGTTTATTGAAATTGTGTCGCTCGCCGACGTGCTTGGCCTCATATTGAACCTACCCAGTTATGACGTCAAAACAATGAGTGAGCGTAACTGCTCGGCTTACTTTCGGATATCTTCGGAAATAAATCGCTTCAAAAGCATGTAAGCCAATTTTCGGTTATTATAAGTAAAGCCAGAATTTTAGATTTTATGTGAATATGTATGTGGTAGGGTAAAATCCATAAGAGCTTTCAATATTCGCAAATGGAGATCTGTTTTTTACAAAAATTGCTCCATAGCACTTGTGTACATATTTAAAAAGTTGTTTGTGTAAAGTGGTAGCAGACAAATGTTTTAACAGTATGTAAATGAGCTGTGGTAAAAATGTATTATATCTAATTATAAGCTACTAAGTTACTAAGTAACTAAGTTCTGTACTAACGAAAATGTATACAAATACAAACTCGTAACACTTCAACCAAGTGCCTCTCGCTATTTCCAAAGAGCTATGGCCCTAATGAGGGCCATTTCTTCAAAATGTGTTAGTTTCATAAATATAGTTAGTTCCTGCAATGGTTTATATTTCGTATACGCTATAATCATTTGGATCTATAAACAACATACGTGCTGATGCGAATAACCTAATTCTAACTAGACATATGGGAAGCTTCGAGACGATAATTCGTCCTACTTTGATCTTATTAATGGATTTAATGAGTTGACTAGCACGAGCACGGTGCTCATTAAAGGCGCTTTAATTAACCTGGCATTATTTACAATTATTATTTGCATATTGATAGGCTACATTAAAATAAAATTACAAGCAATGTCGGCGTTCTGCCCAATACGTTATTTTCTTAATTATTTATAAGTGCCACTTTAGCCTAATCCTAATTATCTCATTAAGATAACTGCTCGACACTGAGCGGCTCGTTTATGAACTGTAGCCGATGCTGGAGTGTTTCAATCTTGTATTACTTATTGCTATTGATATAAATTTTTATCTACTGTTTCGGTTTAAAAAGCGGCTTGGTTTTAATTTCATCGAAGGGCTGTCATAAATCTTGTCAAGAGAATTAGTAAATGTGTAGATACCAGGAGCCAGAAGCGTTGTCGCCGCCTTTGTGCAAACTTTAAAAACCGCCCTTCTCGTTCCTTGAAAGTTACAGATATAATTAGTTATAACTAGAGAGCGGATTTTTAGATGTTATGCTTTTTGTAATGGTTAATAGCAGATCAGAACTTGTGATAATGTGTCACAAACTAGAAAATTGGAATTATTCAACATATATTTTTTATGCTTTTTTGGCTTATTTTGTGGTTTTACGCATATTTAAGTTAATATGCATATTTAACCCTTTTTTTCCTTTTTTAAAGCATATTACACAAATAACAAAGACTGTCATTGCAACACTGTGACTTGTCACATTAAAATAAAAAATACTAATGCAGTCTATTGCAACTGTCGACGTCGTGCTGTGTGAATTTATATTTCAAAAATGCCTAAATCAAAAACAACACCAGCTGAGTCGATTAGGAGTTTCCCCGAACTCAAAAGTGAAAACAACAAAATATTTTGTAGAGCTTGCATAAAAACTGTAAGTAACTTACTGTTGGAAAAGACATTAGTAATTCAAGGTGACAAGAATTACAATGTGCTTCAACATGTGAAAACATCTTTGCACATAGAACGAAAAAAGAAATTTGAAGCTTCAAAAAACAAACAGACTGTACAAGAATCTACTGCAACCACATCTCGTCAAGATGAGCAATTTCAAGTTAATTTTGAATTATGTAGGATGACGATTCAGTCCAACATACCGCTAAAAAAGTTGCAAAATAGTACATTTCAACTGTTTTTACAAAAATTTTGTGCTTAAAATAAAGCTTTTTTGTGAAATATTTATGCTTTTTTAAGCGCTTATTTTTCATTTTTTTTATGCTTATAAATCCGCTCTTTAGTTATAACAATATAATTGTGGATCATGTACAAAGCGTCCCTCCTAGTAAGTGCCCAAAGGGCAATTGCCATGTTAAAAACCACAAAGGATCAACTAATGCTGTTACTTAATGAGGAATCTTGGTATAACAATTTTAGTATACTGTATAATTCTGCAGTCTTTCTTAAATTATAACCGACAAGATTCCAAGTGACCATTTAAATTTTCTCCTCTATGGAGTCTGTGGAATAGATATCGATGTTGTTCAGAACAGCAAAATTGTCAGTTGATGTTGCAAAAAAAAAAACAAAATACAGGACATTATGAGCTCAAAAAATATGTTCAGGTGTAGTTGATCGTTTGGGTTTTTTAACATGGCAAGCACCCTATGGCCTCTAAGACCACACTGTTTCAAGATCTTCTTTTTCCTCTTACATTAGGCCAGTCGCCTTTTTGGTTCCACAAAGTTGTGGATCTAAATTTGATAAATAATTTCCATTGATCGGAGTCCCTTTGTTTCTTCAGTTTACATTTTTTAATGGGTGTTTTAATCTGATGTTGACTAAGTCAGGGGATAGTGGGTCTCCAGGGAGGACTTCTTTTCTCAGTGTGAAATTTGTGCCTTTATTTTCCAGTTGTATGTGGACTGAACTAATTTGTGTTTTGCAAAATTAGATTCATTTAATTATTTTCAACTTTGAATGTGTTACGGTATAAAACTGTTTTTACGTCACCTCGGGGTATGAGAGTGCCACAAAACTTATCATGTCCGAGAAACGTCACCACTTGCCCTAGAATTCTCGAGAACAGACTAATAGCTACGGCTGAATACGCTCAGGGAGATGGGCGTGGTTCTACGAACGGGACTCCGTAGGAATAAGCGTCACGACATATACAGGGTGTTTCAAAGTAGTAGGGCGCCACGGGTTTTGGAATTAAGCCCACCTCTGGCAGAAACCCGAAAGCTAAACGGGACGGGGTATGTGTGTAGCCTTAGGGCTCCCTGAAGGTGGCAGCTGGAGCGTTCGAACCTACCTTGACGCTCATAAAATACTGACACCTGCAAATGGCACTGTATAATGGAATTCTGCCCACACTGCGTATCGGCAGGGCGTATTGAAATAATCGTTAGTGATTACACAAATAATACTGAGCGCTTGCAAGTGGCACTGTACAATGAAAGTCTACGCTCACTGCGTATCGGCAAAGTGTGTTGAAACAAATATTAGTAATTACTTAAATAATACTGAGCGCTTGCAAATGGCACTGTATGCTCACACTTTTTATAACTAGTACAGTACCTTAGCTTAGCTTCACCTGTTGCAGTGGAAGGGGCCCTAACTGGGAGCCACAGGGGGAGGAAACAAAGGAGTTCGAAGCGTCGGCGTTGGTGATGTCCTGCAGTTTCCTAACTAGAAGCCACGATGCAACCGGAATAATCGGCAAGGTACGCCGGTTCACATGTAGAATTAACCAGGGATAAACCGCTCTCCATTTGATCCCTCACAACTGGGGTTATATCGGCTCACGGTTCATTTACTAAGACGGAGAAGTGCCTGGAATTCGACGAGACAAGCACAAACAACCCTCACACACGAGAACTCACTTTTTGAAACGTAATATAACGGAATGCCGCCCGTCCTCACGGCACGATGCGAGATCCCAACTGCCTCGAAAAGCAGCGCCAGACTGATGCGCGATCGATAAATGATAGCTTCCTCTCTCGCACCCATGGCCGTTGTTTGTTAAATTCAAGTCGCGGAAGTTCTAGAATGCGTCTGCAGTCCAAATCGATATTTGTGTGTCAACAAATATAAGTAAAGATCAAAATGAGTGCCTTTCAGATTCAACGGCGGCAAGCGAACGACCCAGCGGTGTGCGTTAAAAACCATAAAATGCTTGCATAAAATTCGATAAGCTTAACTTCAGGTGGAATAACACGAAAAACCCATATACAAGTGGAATCGTAATTTAGAAAATAGTCGTACGAGCGTACAATTCAAAAATATCCTGACAAATGAGTTAAGGCTTGTATAACGTTTGCATGTTCTATGGAGTCGAATGCTTTCTCGAAAGTTTATTAACCCAATATATTGGAATGGTATATTGGTTACAGCAATTCTGGTTACATAACTAACACACAAACATGAAAGAAAGATTCAAGTAGCCCCAGAATTGGTATTTTGTTTATTGCAACAGTAAGTCATTATATAACTGTAATTTTATTAACAGAGGTTAGCATTTGAATAGAACAGGATCGGTAGGGTTGCGTTAAGCTAATTATTAAATTTTTGTGCTCGTTATGGCAAATGCATCTAATTTATGATGACTGACAGGTTAATATTGTTACTTTAAGACTAGAATATGATTCTGCTTAAATACAGAGGTCGCCTGACGTGGAATATACATGTAAGCAAAAAGTGAAAAGAAATTAACTTAAACAATTGTATTGGCTTATTGGGAAAAACTCAAAACTCAGCAGTTACATTAGACAACAAATTATTGATATAAAAGAGCATCCCCAACTTTGGGGATGCGCTAGCAAATCCACAACGATTTCAACATTCCATATGTGGCAGACATAATCAAAACAAAAGCGGTAAAACATCAGGATTCTCTAGAAAATCATCCAAATGTAACAGTTAACCCGCTAGTCGAAGAACCTGAAGCTAGAAGATTAAGAATAAAGTGGCCAATAGATTTAACAGATGTGACGCCAGTAGGTGTCTTTCTCTCACGACTTCAATTAATTTCATATACACAAAATTAGCTCATAGAATTATTGTAATTATGCTGATTGCTAATAAAGTAAATTAGAAAAAAGATACAGAGGTGTTTCAAGGCATTACAAACATTTTTTTTGCATCGTATTAGTTACTTCATTATGTCAGCAATCCGTAATGCAACTGAAAAGTGAAAAGCGGTGTAAAAAAGACAAAATTCAAAGAGCATAGAAAGGCAACCTAAGATAGATGGAAGACAACAGTTCAGTGCTAATTAAACTTGTGAGACCAGTGTTTATTAAAACTAAAGTGGAAAAAAGCAAACCAGTGAGGTTATGGTGCGATCCAGATTGAAATTTATGCCAAAAACATTTTAATTATTAAGAAAACATTGTACAAACTTACGTGAAAACAATTGTTAACATGTTGCTAGGATACTAGATGCTCTATTATTATTGTTTATAAGCGAAGCCAAACAAGAAGCTGTTTTTTAAGATTGGTTTCCATGAAACAATTTTTTGGCTTAGCCTAATTGTTTCGCCATTTATCCAATTATATCAGGCTTAACCTGTATATTTTTAGTTGAATTATAAATCCTTTTGCATTTCAAATTCTTCAATTTTCCAAACCAACGCATTTAGTGCCTGTATCAAGTTCTTTTCGTTTGCACGATGCCCTCTCGACCTCCGCTATCTCTTATCAGAGTCCGAGTCTTGCTGTGGGCTCGAAATTTTCGTACCTGGCACTTGCTGTCTTCGCTTAAGCCCGCCGATACCGGCGCGGCTGAGGTTTGATTTTAATTGCGTCAAATTACGTGCGCTCAACCAATTTTAATGAGCAGTGTGTTTCTAAGGGCTGATTATGATCAGGTACGATTGCGCTTTTCTGTCTTATTATCTCCATAGTAATTATATTTTTCTTAGCTCTTAATTACCAGTTTCATACACGAGTTTTTCTCGGAGGCCAAGCCTTATCGCACTTTCCACACCTGCTGGCGCTCTGCTTAGTTGCTGCCGTTCGAGGGTGCTTTTGCTGTATTCCATTATGGTAGCAGATCACGAACAACTTATTTTAAACAACAGGGTGTAGCAACCCCCAGCCGGCGTTCGCCTGTTAGCCGTTTTTGCACGTTGGTGAAGCGAGGTTAGTTTGTGCTATTCCGAGATATATCGTATCTTCAATACCTGTATTTTACATTTATACATTTTAAAACCGTAAATATTTAAAATTTAAATGCATACGTTCCGCAATTATTAACATGTAATGTAACATTCAATTTCATACATACTCTTATTTTAATATTTAAATTTTTATGCCTATATCTAATTATGCTATATTTAAAGTTGCTATTTTGATGTGTATTTCGACCCTCTGTAAAAGGTACAGTCACGCTTTTTTATTTCAATAGCCTAAACAGAAGGTATTATTAAATGATTGAGGTATGCATATCTCATGAATAATTTGAATTTAGAGTTATTAAAATAACCCGAAAGGGGTTTTTAATTTTATGCGTGTCGCAACCTTCAGTTCACGTACACAATGTTGTTATAAAATTGTTTGCATTTTAATTATTCTGATAATTTATTACTGACACTACAAGTCTTTTTTATTGCTTATTAATTAAACGCTAGTCACTTGTAGTTTGTTTTTCTTATTATTTGAAATCTTTTGATTTCTGGCGCCCATTTCCATTTCCTTTCCTTTTTTGAAAACATTCCAGGGTACATAGCTGATGATTTGAACCTACGATCTAAGGCCGCCGATATTTGAGTTAGCTAGGGCCATTGCGGTGAGTAAAGAGTTTTTTAGAGCTGCCGTGGTGTATAAACGGTAGGGGGGTTGATCTGCGATTTTTTTACTACCTTCAATTATTTTAATTAGTCAATCGCAGGTCGGCTTCTTTATTGTTTCACCCAAAGTTTGATTGATTTTGGATATTAAAAATTACTATTCTTGCCAAGTGTTGGTTTTATTTCAATCACCAGTGTGCAGCGTCCGTTTGTGCAAATTCTCACCAAGTTATAAAATGACATCACAAAGAAAATTGAATTGGAAGCTTCGCCCACTTGAGTATAACTTAGGGGCCAGACTTCAACAAGTTTTGAGGCAACGGCAAGCAGACACCAGTATGCAGCATGTAGATTGGGCCTTCCTCGTGGCATACAAGCAGACAGGAGCAGCCAGGATTCCAGAAAATAATTACGATGGTGGCATTCCTGGGTTTTTTAATCCAGAAACCAAGTTTACTTTTCGAGCTCGATTTGAAATTGAAGGGGGCTTCGAAAGGGTCTTCAGCATTGTGGTCCAGTTAGAGCAGATTTTGTACAAGGTCCAGAAAGAGGTTCCAGCCGCAGGCTCCAGAAAGAAATTAGAACGGTGGCGTCATCAAATTCTGCAGGAATCGGAGAAGAAGTCGACCAGCATCCAGCATCCAAAACAAGAGACGGTTGGCGTCATCCTATGACGTAATACAGGTTAGCCTATACTACTTGATTCATTAAAATATATTGCTATTTATTACCTGAGGTGAAATTGTCAATTTTGGTGGATTTGTAATCATATTACGCTGAATTTTGTGTGCTTTAACAGCTCTGATTCTCTATTCAATTTTAGAGATCACTGTCACTCGCAGAAATGTGGGCATTTGCTATGCCTGAGTAAAAGTCATATTCACGAGTAAATTTTATAGTGGATGGTACAACCTAACCCTGAGATTTGAGTTTTTTATATTTTAGCCGGCGCCTTTATTTTGAATTTGGTTGCTAATTAATAAAATATAAAAAAAGCAAAATACCATTTATTTTTGCAAGTTAATAATACAATTCAGAATATTATTAATACGCCCATTCAATTTTAGAGATTACTGTCACTCGCAGAAATGTAGGCATTTGCTATGCCTGAGTAAAAGTCATATTCACGAGTAAATTTTATAGTGGATGGTACAACCTAACCCTGAGATTTGAGTTTTTTATATTTTAGCCGGCGCCTTTATTTTGAATTTGGTTGCTAATTAATAAAGTATAAAAAAAGCAAAATACCATTTATTTTTGCAAGTTAATAATACAATTCAGAATATTATTAATACGCCCATTCAATTTTAGAGATTACTGTCACTCGCAGAAATGTGGGCATTTGCTATACCTCAGTAAAAGTCATACTCACGAGTAAATTTTATACTGGATGTTACAACCTAACCCTGAGATTTGCGTTTTTTATATTTTAGCCGGCGCCTTTATTTTGAATTTGGTTGCCAATGAATAAAATATAAAAAAAGGAAAATACCATTTATTTTTGCAAGTTAATAATACAATTCAGAATATTATTAATACGCCCTGAGGCAGCACAATAATTCTCATTAAAACTAGTTCTTATTGAAACTATTAAATTGTGTGATAATCCCTATTTATTTATATTATTACAAAAGCTTATATCGCCGTACAAGTGGGAATTCATTACAATATAGATCAATGTTGTTTCCTTCTGTTTTTCAACGAGGAGAATGATTGCGTGGAGTTAGTCGATTGTTAGGTATCCTTTTCGGAATCCTGCTTGATCTAGTGCACATATGGACAACCCACGGCCCCCGGGCCGAATCCGGCCCTCCGCCAACCTCAATCCGGCCCACGAGAGATTCAGAAATTTCAAATAAAGCGCAAAAGAAATTAAAGATTTAGCACACATAGTTTATTTGTAATTACTGTCAAACAACAGTAATAATAAAATAAATATAAAATAAAAAATATTATTAAGCGTACGCAGTGGAACGCCACAGATCGAGTCAGAAATAGTCGTTAGAAAGAGACAAGCGAATTTTACAGAACATACCTTTCCGAAGAAAAGTATCCACAGCTGAGAGTTTTCGCACGAAAAATAGTTTGCACATTCGGAAGCACGTATAAATGTGAGCAGCTTTTTTCAATCATGACCAGGACCGCGCCAGCATCAATGGCCGCCTGTGTGCAGAGCCAAATTGGCCACCCCAAAATTTACATTTTTGTTGTAAAATATAAATTTAATGTAGTACATACCTAGTTTAACTGTAACAAATCAAATTAATTTAAGTGAAAAACAGAAATTTTAAAAAAGTTTTATTAACAATAAAATTTACAAAAAAAATAGTGGAATAAAATTAATAAAAAAACAACAAAATTTTAGAAAATTATAAAAAAGCAACTTTCCTAGCTTTTTTCTCCGCAAATTCTTTAATTACTAATTCTAAATCGATGGAATCCATCGTGTCGCTTTCTATTGCTATTATAGATATATTATTTAATCTGTTTTGTGACATTGTGGATCGCATATAATTTTTAATAATTTTTAGTTTGGAGGAAGATCTCTCACCAGACGCAACTGAAACTGGTACCGTGAGTAATATTCTAAGAGCTATTGACATATTTGGAAATGATGCTATGAGCTGATTTTCAAAAATATATTCAAGAATGGACTGGGGCTCTAACTGATGCTTTTCAGCAGGTAGGTTTAAGATGTAATTTTAAAGATTTTATCTCTTCAAATAATTCTATTCCATCTACATCTGATTCCTTTCTAGAATCATCAGTTAGATGAAGATGTAAATCTTTACAACATTGTAATAGCTCGTTTTCCGTTAAATCAAACATATTATAGAGAAATCCAAACATAGTATCATATCTTGTTATTCCCTCAAATCTGTCTCTTAAAGACGATAAAGTTTGATCCAATATATTAAAATAAACGTTAACTTTATAATAATTTTTTGGATCAATAATTGGTTCATCACTGTGTTCATAATCAAATTGTCTGGGTTTTCTTCGTGGTCTAACAGACTGAACAGCAGGGAAATTAGGTTCAATACCGAGTTCATCCGCAAGTGTATTAGCGTCAGTAAGAACATTATTGAATTCTTCATCTGATCGAAGAGCTAAGAAAAAATCTAACAAATTTTTAAAATGCTCTAAGCAAGTTTTTATATTTATAGTAGGATTTTGCATCATCGTGCTCAAAACATTAATTTTGATTAAAATATTGTACCAAATAATTGTTGAGCACAAAAATTTATAACTCTGAATTTTTAATGCCAAAGATTTGGGTTGATGAGAAGCACTGTGGTCTTGTACGGATAAACGATTTCAATTACTTCTACCAATGCATCATATATTTGCCCAATTTGGTAACGCAGGGGCTTCACAGCGTCTATTCTACTAGACCACCGTGTATCACTAAGTGGTTTTAAATTTAAATTTGTTGTGTGTTTTTTCAGAATTGACCATCTTTTTACCGACGCAGAAAAAAAAACAAATAATTCTTGAACTATATCTAAATAACCAGAAGTCTCAAAAAAAACTTTAGCCGCATCGTTAACTACTAAATTTAATGTATGGGCTGTGCACGGCACAAAAAATGCTCGCGGATTTATTTAAAAATTTTTTCTTTTGCAAACCATTATGTTTGCCGCGCATATTTTCCCCATTATCGTACCCTTGGCCACTCATGTCGTAAATATTTAAATTCAACTTTGAAAGTAAATTCATTAAAAATTCACTTAAACCCACTCCAATTGAATCATTAATAGGACAAAATTCTATAAAATGCTCGTGTATTTCAATTTCTTTTGAGGACTCGTTCAACATTGTAAATCTAAAAATTATAGTCATTTGTTCGATATGACTAATATCCGGTGTACAGTCAAGAATGATAGAATAGTATTTACATTTTCTAATTAAATCAAAAATATTATTTCTAATTTTGTTACCAATGATATCTATTATTTCATTCTGAATTTTGTCCCCTAAATAATTTACCATTCGTGTTTCATCTTTTTGTGACTTTTGAGTCCGAAGCACATGTTCTGACATAACAGAATCAAATTTTGAGATCATCTCAACGGCTTTTAAAAAATTACCGTTATTGCTTTCAAATAATTTATTAGATTGCCCGCGTAAAGCAAGACACTGTCGTGACAAATATTGTATTATTAAAATTATTCTCTCAATCACAGCATGCCAGTGCTTTGCTTCTGCATTCAACAAACGTAGTTGCGTCTGGTTTACAGTTTGTTCTTTTGATAACAATTTTATAAGTTCTAACTGTTTTTTAACATTTGCATTGTATCACTTTTTTCGTGCCTTGAAATAAATAGTGACAAATGCTGCTAGTCAGAAACACCTTCCTTTTGCGAAAAATTGTTTTTAATTTTGCCAAATATTGTACAACAAAAGCAATAAACTGCATTATTTTTTATTGAATAAACTAACCACGGTCTATTAATTTCTTCTCCATTTGGAAGAGAACGGTAGAAATATTTTTTCGAAAACCTTCGACCATTTTCATTAGTTGGGAAATTAAATTGCGTTACCTGAACAGGCCCTCTTTCTACTAAAATTTTTGTTAATGTTGTTGATATTATCTCAGGCCACTCTCCAGGATCATCTGAGGTTGCTGTGTCCTGCTGCGACTGCTGTGGATCTGATGAGCAGCCAAATTTCTTTAGTTCAGAAAGCCTTGATGAGGATGACGTGCTGGCTTCTTCAGCGTCACCAACTTCTCTTCTCTCTGGTTTTGGAGACTCCGAGTTAGATGAAGTCACCTTCTCTTCCCCAGATTCGGAATCTTCCCTCATAATTTTCATTTCGACTTCTTGGACGCACGGCTCATGAAGTGGCCCGGAAAGAGAACTAGAGCTTGATTCTAATGCTTCCGCTGACACATTTTCTGGCTTCAAATATTTTTCTAAATTATTGGCCAGTTTTTTCTTTTCTACTTTTTTTTATAGACTTTGTTTTCGATACTGAAAACCCGACAGCCTTTTCGTTTTTCTGTTTTAGAAAAATTATAACAATTTTATTACTTAATACAATTTAAGAATATGTAGGTAACTATCTCTGTATTGATTGATATATGATTGATATGTATGTAGGTACTTACCATATTTATAACTTTTCTTCAACTGTCTTCAAAACACAATCACTAACAAAATTAATTTTCTCTACTCGATCTTCTCTGCAGCCAATTCAAAAATTAAATGACCAAATAATTATCATTGCACCCATATTACCACAGCATTAATGTAAGCATCATATAATATTATATTTCTTAAAATCAGCTTTAAAACAATTAGGTACTTACCGACAAAAGAGATCGCCGACACCCCGATCAAAAATAATATAAATACCTACTTCATAAATACGATATGTTTCACAGTCAATAAAAGCCGCCTGCCGCCAGTTTTCTGAAAAGTCACGTTTTGTTGCTTCTGATAAATATCCGGCTTTTTTGTAATCATTGCATAAAGATGCATGGAAAGCGTTTCTTCAAGTTGGCTTCGTTTAACAATTAGCCGCCACGGAATAAAATCTAACTTCGAGAATTTACATAAACAATAACCCATGTAACCATATTATCAGGTGTTCATTTACACAATAAACATTTTTTATACCTAAATAGGTACATATTTTTGAACTTCTAAAATTTGTAAAGTAAAAAAATTGTACATTTTTTATTTATTTTTTTTGTAATTTGTATATAATTTTTAAACCTTTTTGGCCGCCCCTCACTGGCTTGGCGCGGCCCTGATCATGACCATTAATAAAAATAAGCATCGTACTGGGCTTACAGAATACAGATCTTAATTTAAAAAACACTTTGCGCCTGTGTACTAGTGACATTGACCCCAATATTGATCATCTTGTTTCTCAGCTTCAAACTCAAGTTTCTCATTAATTTTCATTTGACTTTTCTATCTTTTTTTGTTAATTTGCTTTTTATATGTTTGATTATGCTATTCTAATTAATAAAATAAATGTGTAAATTTTTATCGCTTTTTTATTAACTTCTTCTTAAAGTGTCTTACTTATATTACAATAATACTTAGAACTAAGTAGAGCCAGTAGAGCCCTAAACGTCAATTGGTTTGTCTGGGTGCTGCTACTTCATGGAAGGTGGCGCCAATGGGAAATGTAAATATTTCAGCACGTTGACGATTTCAACCCTTGAATGGGGTGGAAACATCCTGGGGATAGATTCGTCGGCATCGTGGTGGTATCCCGTTGCCTTCCACGACTATTTTCAGGCACGAAAAAAGCTAAAGTACGTGACCCCAGCGAGATTCGAACCTTGTCACCTAGAGGAACTTGGATCAGTATCCCACCAAGCTACTCAACTGAGCCAAGCTACCCCCTTTATTCACTACTACCTACTTATGTCTTACCTACGGCCTGCGACCTGATTAAGTCCCGAAATTACGCCCTCAGCTAAGCAAAGGTTGCCTATACCTGATCTGGTGAGTAATGAGATTCTAGCTATTTGTATAAGCGGGTTTGTAGGATGCTTGCCAAGATTTTCTACCTACACATTTGAGATCACACTTATCGGACGGTAGTTTGCAATTTTTCTTTTTTTCCTTTTTTATGTAGTAATACAATCATCGATTTAGTTCCACAGTTCGAGTGTAGTTTATTCATTTATAATGTTATAAAAACAGTATGTGATATTTCTTGCTGATTTCTTCTAGTACGTTTTTCAACATTTCATAAGTGATTTGAATTTCCTAGAACCCCTTCTTTCTGTTTTTTGGATCGGTGTTATTTCGCTGTCCTCTTTGAGAATTACCATAATTCATCAACGTTTTTGTTTTTGGTTTGTGTTCTATGGAATGTTCCAAAAAAAAACTAATTTGTTTTCTAGGTGTGGTTAATAAATACAATTATTATTATTATTATCCTGGCAAGCCTTGGAAAGAAAGATAAATAATCTAGTCATCTCTTGACTTAAGTCTGTAGATGAATGTCAGATTGCATTTTGTTTATGAAAACATTGTCACTGTGATAGGCAAAAGATTACACTACATTAAGTTTACTTGTTTCAAGCAAAAAGGAAAATACGATGGCATTTACACAACAACAACGAGTGTATTAATCATAATAAAAATTGTTTTTATTAACTGTTTTGTATGTTTTAAGGAAAATAGTTCAAAATCAAGATGTAATTTAGTTCTCTCTGACTTATGGTAGTTCATTTGCTTCAATGTATATGTATCAAGTTATGGCAAACTTCAATTTGATCATGGCATGCTGCGAATGTTTTTTTTAACAGACCATAGAATTGTGTTAATACTTGTATGGTTTCAAGTCTGTTTTGTACTAGCTTGTTGCTTGGGTTTGAATCTTCTAGTTTGTGTATTCATCTGTTCTTTCTCTAGCCGTTTGTACACATATCTCTTTGATCTCTTATTTATTTTCACATTTTGGGCCTCACGTAAATGATTTGTCTTGTTGGTTTCAGAGTATCTCGTTGTTTTTTTATTTGCTTAGAATTTTTCTGATATTTTATTGAAGTTTATTCTTGTGCTTTTCAGAGTGTCTTCCTGTTTATTGTAATGTTCATTCCAGGTCATAGTAGATTTCTTGGGCTGTTTCTCTTCGCCGGTTTGTTGCGTCTACATTTGTTGATTGTAGGTTTTGCTTAAAATGTTTTTAGTTTCAAGAGAGTTTGGTCCTTTCTTGCAGATTTTTGTATTTCTATTGTTGCTCGTACGAGACGGTGGTCAGTGTTAAATTCGAATCTGTTTAGGACTTCTATGCAGGGCCGGCGCTAGACTTTTTGCCGCTACAGGCAAGATTTTTTTGCCGCCCTAGTGATAAAAGAAAAAACGGATTTGTTTGTATGCACTACAAAAAATAATACAAGTACAATAAGTACAAAGATTTATTAATTATTCGTTTGTAAATATAATATTTAAAAAAGTCACATTAGTAATAAAAATTACCACAAACAATAATAAAAATTAAATGAAACAATAATAATCACAACAATTATACGTATAGCAAATCTTTTTCTTGTTTTTATGTTTGTAAAATCTAGAAGTATATCTTCTTTGTCTACTGCTCTCGAAATATCATTTTCAATGGACAAAATAGATAGCCCAGATAGTCGGTTTTGAGTCATGGATGACCTAAGGTAATTCTTTATCAACTTAAGACGTGAAAAACTCCTTTTTCCGCTAGCAACACTAACTGGTATTGTTAATAATATTTTTAAAGAAAATTATAAATTGGGATGATTTGGTATTAATTCATTACGTAATATTTCAAAACATCGTTCGGGTCATCTCATGGTTTCAGTAAATTTGAATTGAATATTAATTCTTTGAACAGTTGGATACCATCAATGTCTTTTTTATTATCATCGCTCACGCTCAGTATAATTTCTAAATCCTTGTAATACTTTAAAATATCTTCTCTCTTCCATGTAGTTAATTTTGAAATGGAATGTAAGAAGCCAAATGTATTTTTATAATTTGATAGCTGTTGAAAACGTTCCTCTATTGAGTGTATAACAGCGTCTAACAAATTAAAATAAACTTCAATTTTAAATTTTTCTTTTAAATCTTCCATCGGGCCATCATTCGCTTCGTATTCAAAATTGCGTTTTCGTTGTTTAATTCGTACTTTCTCGAATTTGGGTACCAAATCAATTATATCTGCTAATTCACGAGCAGTAATAAAAAGGTTCTGGAACTCTTCGCTTTTTCAAATAATTAAGAACGGACTCAATTATTTCTACTGGGGCAACAATAGCAAGTGATGGATTCTGCATTAGAAGATTCACTTTATTAACTTCTAAAAACACATTATACCAAACTACTGCTGTGCAAATAAATTTTTGTGCCAAATTTTTTGCGTCATCCTTCGTTTAAAAATATGTTTCCCCTCATTTTTATTTTAAACATTTTCCACAAGAATATCTATGTCGCCCCGGGAAATCAAACTCACCCCAGTTTACGGTAATTTTGAAAAAACCGATTATTAGAGATTACTAGGAAAGATCCATTTCAACGATTTTTCGATTTTTGAACTTTCAAGTTTGTATGTAAATATTAAAAGCGAGAGGACTGCCTCCGGCCGCCCTCTTAAATGTGCCGCTACAGGCGGCCGCCTGCTCTGCCTGTGCGTAACGCCGGCACTGCTTCTATGTTTAGTATTATCGGTTTGTTGTTTGTAAGGATATAAACAATTTGGTTTTTGAGTTGCCCGTTTGGTGTTAGCCATGTCTATTGTCCTGCTTTTCCCTTTCTGAAGAAGGTGTTTGTTATTGTAACGTTATTGCTGAGTGCAAATTCTAACAATTTGAATCCCCTTTTATTTCTTTTTCCGCATTTACGATGCGACTACATACTCGTTCTTCTCCTTCTGTGCGTTTCCCTATTTAACAGTTAACATCCAGCACAATCACTACCTAGCTGACCCAGAGCCGGAAACATTACTTTAAAAAAGTAATTAATTACCAATTACCGTTCAATAAAGTAATTGAAATACCAGATTTTCAATTACTCGAATAAAATAGTAATCCAATTATCAATTACTTGGTAATTGTAATTGCACAACAGAAATTACATTTTCAATTACTTTTACTAGTACAGTAGTATTTAGACAGCCATGTGCTAGTACATCGTTTTAAATAAGCAAATTAAAATTAATAAATAATAATTATAAACTAATATCGTCTAATGAAGCTATAGTTGTTGTCAACTGTTATAGAAAAACTTACCGCAGGGCGCAAACATATTTTTCGCTTTTTAAACAGTAATTTATTATTAGCAAGCTACAGAACATCTTACACAACCTACACTACACAAGACATGAGACATGCACATTCCATCTACAAACATACGTACCTGCACCACATCTTTTTGATAATGCACCAAACTAGCTGTTATCCGACTAGTCATAGGAAATCCTAACTAAACTTATATTGCTCCAGGAATGCCCTATTGAGATTTTCTTAACATTTAACTTAATAAGACATGATCTCATTTTTGCGTGATGGAGATTTAATTCCCAATCGAGGTTAGTAATTTAGTAAATGAATTACCAGCAAGTAATTCAATTGCGCGAGTAATTTTAATTACAAGTAATTCAAAACTTGTAGATTAATTTAATTACTCAAACGTAAATAAGGATTTTTGCTCTTAATTGCTTTCACTTATAGCGGCATATGCTCTTTGGTTTTGGTTATTACCAAATTCAGCTTCTGTTACTTCTTGGTTGTGATTTTCATTATAATTGCCTTCATCAATCTGTATCAATTCTTGGAAATTTTATTCCCGTGCATCAGATGGTAATACGGAGGTTCGTTTTCTGTTTCCATATCACTAGAATTTCGGGACTACGGGCTCTTCTTCTTTTTGTTTGCTGCTTTCGTTTCATTTTATGTTGTTATCCTCTTTCATGTCTTTTCAGTTTCATTTTCAGATAATTCTTGTTCATTTGCTGTGTTCTTTTTTGGTTTAATTTTATGATTTAATGTTTTAATTTTTGTTACGTTTTTCTCATTTGATGACTTGGGTTTCAGAGGAAGAAGTTCCTGAAGAATGACACTGCGGGTTAAACATTCAGTTTCTTTTTCTTACTTTTACAGGTGAAACTTCTTCATATGTGGCACCCTTAACATCTCTTGCAATGCAAGTGTAACATTTGTCCCCGTTACTTCATTTGTAACTGCGTCTTTGGGCAATTTATTAAGAACTCTCTACACAAGGGAAATATACCCATTGCTTCAAATCCAGGACGAATATTTTAAGCATTTTGTCCACCTATCTCTTTTAATGTTTGATTTAGAAACCGTGAAAACATATTTTTGAGAAATACACCTTAATTGTTATTTTCCAAACTTGAAGAATTTTCCGCCAAGCCTTTTTGATAGGACGAAAATAACTCACATCCAACGGCTGTTATTTAACAACGTTTCTATCTACTGTAGTCTTTGAATTCCTTAAGGGTACAATAAAATACTTAGGTACAAGTGCTGTTTAAAAATCAAAGTTGGTTTTCATATTAACGAAATGGTAGTAATAACACCAATCAACACAAGTTACAATGTTGCAGTACTTATGTTCTACTTGGCATACACTTACAGCGTTTGCTTTCAAACTTGCGAGTTACGATGAAATGGTTCAAATGTTTGCAACTGCACTCTATATTTCCCATGTGAAGCGCGACGGTGTTGAGTTTTTAGTGATGTAATATTGTGCATGGTTAGACATTCGCAGTTCATAAATTGCAAATGAATAGTGGTAGCAGCAGTGTTACTTCCTAAAACAACCTGTTAGATAACTCCAGCGATGAGCAAGCTTTTTGTAATTCAAGTTGCATTGCCACATTCGTGCATTTCTTAGCGGCAATTAGCAGAAGCACCGCAGTGCCGCAGTGTTTTGCTGGTTGAAATTGTTGGTTTTGAGTTGTTGTAATGTGATTATAATTGAGAAGGAAAGTTTCCTGTACAGTAGCCATAAAGGTCGCAAGTTTGGTTATTTTAAGTAATAAATAGAAACTTCATTTGGTTTGGTAATGCAAATTATATTATTTAGTATCGTTGGTATATAAATTTTATGCAAAATTAATAATAATGTTTCATTCACTAAATATGGCTCTTCGGTACCTTACGTGAAGTGCTCCGTAATAATTATAACATTAATAATGACAATCAGTAACGGTTAGGAGGAAGCTCGTTTTATAATATTATATTGCTATAACTATACGTTGCGGCACCTAACTTTATGCTATGTATTGTATACATACAACGTATTTATATTTAGTTAATGTTTTGCACTACAATCACTATCCTTCATACATTATGGCAAAATTTGTAATGTTTGCTGTTATATTTGACTTTTCTAATTCTATTTAGTTTCCGACAAATTCTCTTTTAAGATAAATTTATGTACTGCATAGGTCCTTTAAGAAATTATTAATATTAAATGTTATTAAATATTTCTACCTCCAGCAGAACACTCTCAAAAGCAGGTCGGGTTCACGTATTTCACGTATTATTTATATCGTATGTTTAATGAAAGCTTACTTCTGAAACTCGTATGACACCTTCTACAATTGTCAATGTCATATATGCTATAAATGTGGAAAATTCATTAAATACCTATTTGTTACAATACCTGTTACATATTATGAAAATAGTAAGTAGTCCTTTTTAAATTACATCACCTCACTTTTTAGATACTTTACTTTTTAGTTCTTTCAAGAAATACCTGCTGCTGTCACTCGCCTAAGGAACTCCATCCGCCTCTTCACTGATCCAAACGCCTAACAACTGTTCACAGAAGTTTCCCAAGCTGCAGACTAACCCCAGTATAGATGCAAGCAATTGCCAGTAACTGCAAACACCATTTAGCCAATCTCGGCAGGATAATTGTTACTTCCACCAACAAGTAACCGGAATGTCTCTTTTCCAAATCTCACAAGCTGCAGGCAACCTAGCAACACGAACATTGACAAGGTCCAATTCACAAGACGTTTACTTCAACAAGCAGCTCAACAAGATCCACCAGCAGCAACTGCAATGTGTCCTTTCCAAATCTTACAAGTTGTTGACAACTCAGTAATACGAATCTCTTTAAGGTCCAACTGACGAGACGTCTACTGTACTAATAAGCTTGACAAGTACAATACTAGCAAATGTAACCTTCGCCTGTTCGTCATCCAATTCACATGATGTAACCAATTACCAATAAACTAAGTTCATTACCCAATCCCATTAATAGCTTTTATAGTTCGTAGTATTTTAACTTATGGTCCTCCTACCATACACATTTTCTTCATATCTTCACCATATAATCTTCTTTTAAATTCTTTTTTTCTCCCTTCTCGCCAATTTCATCATATATACACCCTTTTAATGTATTAACCATTAAATTATAAAAGGATTTATTTTCAAAAGTTTAGACTTTTACAAAATTAATGTTTTTCCAATCGAAATTTTATTGTACATAGTAACACCCTTTTTCATAGTGATATCATTTATGCATATTTTTAAATTTAACACTCTATATCTATATAATATGTTATTACATTTATTTTTAACACCCGACATATTGAATGACTTCTTTCAAATAAATATTTGATATTAATCCTCCACTTTAATTCAGGTAATATTTACATCATATATTCGACCCTTTCTGTTTTTTATTTTGCATTGTTCAACTGAATTTGCAATCCTAATCCATTATTTTATGAAATACACCTGTTAATATTGATGTTATCCTTTTTAATATTAAAATGCATCTTTGTATTTTAATAATGAAATATTTTAACCAATTTTTAAACATAATATCAAACCCTTTGAATTACAACCATTACAATATATTAGTAAAATATGTTGAGCATCTTTTATCTTTTTAATACTAGTCGGTAATAAATTGTAAATGTTTATTGCCAAATACTTATAGCTTTATTGACCTGTACTCTTTTTGGCTAATTTGGCTAATGGCAATATCATAATATTATGTTTGTTATTTCTAGAGCTGTAATTATGATTATTAAATTTTTCAGTTACAATACTAATTTTTCCAACTATATGTTAAAGTGCATTTTTTGAAGATATCTATCAAATATCTAAAATCTTGGTTTCGTAAAAGTTTACATCTTATCGTACCTTTGTATAGTTTCTAGAGGTCTAAGATGCATTTAATAATCCCCCCACCCCCTCTTCCATCAAAGTATACAATATATTAAATGTGATTCTAGAAAAGCGACTAAATAAAGCTCCCAAGTCATTTTTAAAGAACATTTATATGTTTTTCCCATTTTAAACTAAAATCGAAGGTTATTCCTAAGTGTTTTATTGTTTCAGCTCCTAATAGAGGTATGCATGCTATATTTGCAAGGGCGTAGAGAAAATTTGTACTCATGTACCTTAATATAGGCTGCGTTTGTGGCAAGGATGTTTTATAAGAAGGATATTGTTTAAACCATTTGAATATGTAATATCATGTAGGTATGATTTTATTTTCTAGTAAAATCCAGTTTTCAGCAGTATAAATATTACAGTATCGTCTCCATACGATATCAACGTACTCTGATTATTGTTTATGAATGAATATATCATTAATATATAAAATAAACAACAATGGTCCAAGACACCTTCTATTTTTACATACTGTTCTCTGTTATATAAATAATCTTCTATTAGTAAATTAATTAATTTAACAATCTTTCATAGTATATGATATCAAAAGCTTTTGCTAAGTCGATAAACACTGCTGCGGAGGGTTTGTCATCATCCAGGTTTTTGTAAATATTTTAGTCATGTCTAATAGCTTACATTTTGTCTAAAACCAACTTATTTTCATTTAAAAATGTAAGAAGTCTTCATGTTTTTTTTACAAAAATGCAATATTTAATACTTATAAGAGATACGCCCCAGTAGTAAAAAATTAATTCTGTATCATCTGACTTATATAAGGGTTTTACAGGGGCTAGTTTAAAATGATTTTGACAAATACCTGTCTCAAAAATGTTAAGTATGCCCGGTCGAGGGTGACAAGTTTACAAGCCCGAGGGTTTGAAAGTCGCCCTAAGGTATAAACATCAAGTAATGTCCGTGGTGCATACACAATTTTATGTCTTACTAGTGTTTCTTAATAACCTAAAGCTTGTATTAGATGATCAACTATTGCTGTGAAGGTATTGACGCATCGAGGTAAATGATTGGTCAGACATTTGACACTGGTAATTTCTATCCATGCACGTACCATAGCAACTAATAATTCCCGCTAGCGTATTATGTATCCCAAAATATGCCTTGTATCTCAGTTATTAAGAAACAATAACGTACTAGTAAGACATAAATGTAATCATAATGCCCTTAGCATATAAATAACTATTATGTATGTAGTATTATAATATATAAATTTTGACCTCGCTTTCGTTTACTGGACGTAAAAATATTGTTTTCTCGCAGCAACTATCAGTGTGTCATCTAATTATGAAGACTGATTCAAGACCTTATTTGCTATATTTCCTGCTATATTGACAAAATAGACGTTACATTCATTTGCTGTGTATTTTTTATTTGTTATTTAATTATTATCAATCGTAATGAATTTAATTTCAACATTTTTTGCGTTATTTAAGGATTGGTTAACTACATTCCATATTTGTTTCAAATCTTTATAATCTGTTATTTTACTTTGATAGCATTGCTTTTTAATTTTACAAATTAAACTGTTTTGTTTCTATACATTTGATACCCTCGTAATGCATCAAAATCATTATATTGGTTATATTGTTGAAAAGGGTTAACTTTTTTTTAATTGAAGTAATTAAGCCATTAGTTATCCAATGCTATCTCCCAACATTCCCCATTCTCCTTTCTGAAATTTCAGTACATATTTCTATTGCAGATTTCAAAGTATTTACAAAAATATTTGTGGAAGGAATGCGATTGTTATGAAAAAAACACATCTTGCCAGTTCTCATTTGATAATAGTTCGTTAAGACGATCATAATTATTTTTTTACATTTTTTCGTTGTTCTATCCATGAAAACAGGATAGGTATTTTCGGTAATGTAGTCAAGTGACGCGTAAAAATGGTTTCCAACGCTAAGGGTATAATATTTTCTTTATTAAGTTTAATTCTTATGGAAATATGATCCAAACAACTCTCAAATTCATTGTGGAACTGGTACACCTGTTTATGCACGGCAAAAATCCAAACTCAGATAAAATATTTAAGTAGGTAAAACATGGAGTAAGTTTATTAATATTACCTACAAAAATGTATTCTTGTAAGTTACAATGCAACGTAGGTTCTGAAATGTTCATCAAATTCATTAAATCTTTGCAAGGCTTTGTTTTATTAATAGTAATGGGATTTAATTACTTTATAGTTATAATGTAAACAACTTTTAATAAACACGATTCCGTCATTACACGTCGAATATAAGCGAGTATGCAGCACGTACAGCACGGTCGCCTTCTGGGCTGCTTGCACGAGAGCTATGTATTAAATGTTTCAAAAAATTTTATTCCGTACACTGCTATCTACGATATTTAGGAAATGCCAGACTTATAACACTTCCTAATTAACTTTTAGAAATTATTTGTATACTCCTAAGGCCTACTGGTGACAAACTGAACCTATTATGGAATAAAATACTCATGTGTTGGTGCTTCCACGTATGTAATAATTACATTGCTAATAGACGTTTTGGTTTTGCTTCATAAGGAACAAATCACGTATTTCGAATGTTATGTGCAATATAATGAACATTTGAAATTGTTCTAATATAAGTAGAAGAAACAATATTTTTGGTATAGCAACGAGATGCCGGTGGCGATAGTATTGATGAGTACAGTTGAAAATTAACATAAACTACACGTTACAAAACTTTGCTCTATAATTGAGATTATACCAATTCAACTGTTACCAGTTCAAACTAATATTTAAATTCGTGCACTAGTAAAGGCAACGCCGATAATATATTAATTACTGTTACAATTATAATTAGGTGCACTTGGGCTGTTGAAATAGGAACAGGCTGGGTTTAGCGAATTGGCCATTATTATTTCTTTACTTAATACCTGTCAACATTTTTCTGACCTATTTTGGAACGATTATTGCATTAGATACATTTTGGCCAAACAATCAATTTTGTTGAAATTCTGGGAATATATACCTACCACTAGAACTAAAAGCACCGTTCGCCAGAATCTGATCTTAAACCTAAACTCCCGAAGTCAGGCCACCAGACGTTATTTGTAATTCCTTTTTATGGGCATTAAAGCCTGCCGGAGCCCGCTACTGGTCTTTTATGCTGTCTCTTTTATTGCTGATTAACGATAATTTTATGTAAATAACCCACTAAACGCCTTTTTTTGATTAAGCCCGAGTTTTAGATTTCTACTGCCTTTGCCGCAAATCGTTGTTACCACATAAATATTGTTATTAACGGATTTTGTGGTGCATAATTTTTCTAGCTTCATCGCAAAAGCAGCTTTAGATATCAGCATTCATATTTTAAATCAGCCAAGTTATTTTTTACCTGGAGCGCATTATATGTTTCTTGGAATTACTTTAGGTCTCGGCTAAGGAATTGACTGCATCCATAAAGCTAAAAAAATGTTGACATTAATTCAAATATGTTGGATACTCTACGATTATATAAAATAAGTGAGCAGAATTTATGAATCGCTTCTGCAGTAATTTAATTGTTGTTGTCTATTTTCGTGAACTTCGGTATGTAATATATCACTCTCTTACGGTGTTATTACAATTAATATCAAATTAAATATACCCTTTTACTAACTATTAAAAAAGCACTATCAGGTATAGCTCAATTATGCACTTACCTTACTTCTTAATGCAATAAATAGGATTTGACGTATCTCATAAATCAATTTGACATTTAGAATTATGTCATATACTTATAGTTTTTAAAAACCTCGACTAGTCAGTTTACAAGCAATGGGATTCCTGACTCCCAGCTGAATGAGTAAATTTTCAACTGATTTACTTTTAAAATATAATAATTATTTGACTTTGTGCATCAAATACACGTTTCAGGTACTTCACAAAAGTAAACTCATACTTTCAGTTTGTTAGTAGCACATCGAAGTTTGATCTGACATTACAAAAATAAATAGATATTGTCAAAATTAGTTTAATCAAATGTTAAATATTCAAACTTGATTTAAATGAATATTTTAAAAAATAACCTAATACCGAAATGTAAATTTCAAATTATAATGATCGAAAAAGGTCGAGTACTCGAATCACTATTAAATTTAGGAAATTAATTCTTCTAAATTAATTTCTAAATATATTTACAAATATTTTAATGATTTTCCTCACCAAACTTGCTATATAACTTCTTAATATTTCATGAGAAATGGGCACTAACCCTATGATTGTCTATTATCTTGTACCTGAATGTGTTATCTCAGCTCATAACTGGATACACAGCAAACACCTCCCTGGGTTGTTCCCGACCAAAACAAAGCTCGTTGTAGCCCTTTGAAACCTCTATTATGTGGATAGACAGTTCAACAGCTTACCACAACACTCACTTTCATTACTGGCTTCGTAGTAAAATACCACGTTAAATGGCATAAAACAATCTTGAATTTTATATTTGAATATTTGGGACTTATAGTCAAATTTGATCATATAGAATGCTATATTGCTACTACGTATCAAATAATCAATCTTCACAATTAATGGAAACTTAGCCCTTAACATGACTATTTATCGTAGATTATCAATTCAAGATATTTTTTATTACTTGTTATAAACAACCCTGTGGTTGCCCTTTACACCAGTTAAAACATACAACTGTTACATCACATGATATACATTGGATATCTGGATATTATTTAAATTAAATGTATCATTCTTACAGTATGCTGCATTACAGGTATGAAGAAACATTGTGACCCTGTCTTTAGTTTCTAAGTTGAACGACTCGATTCAAAAATAAGTATTTCTCTGGAAAGAAACAATTATCTCTAAAAACCTTTCGATAGCAGATTGTCCAGGAAAATAATTGTAATCACTGCACTTCAAAGCTATGGAATAATTTTCTTGAAGTTTTTAAATTAACTACTAAGGGTTCTACGATTTAAAAAATGTAAGTCGATAAAAAACGATAGTCCTGATAAGTTCTATATGTGCACAATGCGATCAAAATTGACTAATTATATTGGCTCAAAACACTAGTAGCTACCTCAAATCAATATTCAACGCTCGCAGATGCACACTGGCCAAGAGGCACACCAAACTCCGCTTAATAATTTTCTAAACGAGGTAGCCAATACCAAACTAAAACATTCAGGTTAAAAAGCAACGAATTTCTGAATATTGCATAGCGATCTTAGGAGGTCTAACGGCAAAGAACACAGAATTCAACGCATGTAGAAAAAGAAGGAACGTAACATTAGAATTGTGATGAGAAATATGCACCAAACTAAAAAACTAAGCCAAACTGTTACGAATATCTGTACCATAAGACAGAGAGGTGTCAAGAAACCGCTCCCGCTGTTTTATGTAGAATTGCAATCTAAAGGCAACAAACAGGAGATATATAATGTTGAATTTCTTGTATATTCCAAGTACAATTCGAACTACCGCACCAAAGGCGGAAAATGTTTCAATGTACTAAATGCCAACGCTACGGACATGCCAAAAAGTTCTGCTTTTAAAGACCGCGATGCATAAAATACGCAGAAAATTATTTAACTATCCAATGCCCAAGAACAAAAAACAAACATGCATAATGCATGCTATGTGAAGGGAATCGTCCTGCTAACTATAAAAGATGCACCATCTATAGTAAGGAGCTGCAAACAAACTCACAAGTTTGCACATAGCATGATGTAACACGGTAGGTTACCACAGCAATCAAATGACATTCTTCAACTCAAGCCAACGATGAAGGGGCTCATGAAACGAATGAGTATCATACCAAAACTGTTAATAGCCGTAGTTGCCAAAATAATGGTTCAGCACCTTGGAATAACTTTGTGAAATGCCAATGACTTATCACAACAAATTAAATCGTTCGTAACACAAACCAAGGTTAATATTTGAAAGTCGCTTCACCAACAGAAGTTAAATAAATATACTATGCGATCTATGACAAAAAATACTCAGTTGGCTTTGCACACGAAGGTAGTACAGCCATCATTGTAGAGAACTCCAACAAACATCTTCGTGCAATGAACGGTCACAGAGAACCAAAACAGTACAGTAACTCAAGGTGTCAACCACGCCAGAGACAAAACTCTTCTATCGATCGGAAGAAAAACGGTGAAATTTTTAGACAAGAGTAGTCACAGTTGACTGAAGAAGGTGGGGGGGGGGGCGAGTTTTAGAAATGAGCACTTTCCACATGGAAGAAAGAAGACAACATTCGTCTCGATTCAGATTGTTGGGGTGTTTGTAAATCTCAGTATCTTAGCGAACTTGTCTGCCAAAGCAAAATGAGAATTTGTAGGTGATAGAAGTTCCATCAAAACTGATCTTATGGCTGATATCGCGTTGGTGTTTGGTGATGGTTGATGATGATACGACACTTGATTTGAGCTAACATTAGTGTTTAGATATAAGGGTTTTTACTGAACGTCCTGTTTCACTAATGTACACAGCATTACAAGAGCAAGAAACTTTTTAAAGACATGACTACTACAGTAAATGCTGATGCAACTGTCGATGAAGTGCAAGCGAGTGAGGGGTCGAAAATCATTTTTATACGGTGCTACTTATTATCTCATTTCTTTGGAACTTGATATGATCTTATTTTTCTGCATGTTTTTCAATGGAGCAGCCTGGTTCGTCAAAATTCATATGATGTCGTTGAGCCATTATGCGGGTAGTTACTTCGCATTGCTAACAAAAGAAAATGGATTGTAAGAGACAACTTTCCGATTAGTATTTTTAATTGCATGAAACAATCTCAGACTTTCACATAATCTTTGTATGTGGTAGCATATAAGGGCTACGAAGTAATCATTTGAAACAGACCATTTTAAGATCATCATTTGAAATTTTAGAGCATCTTGTTTTCCCATATAGGTTAATCGAATATTCTTAAATGATTTTTAACGTTCTTTTACTTTGTTTACTTCATTTCCCTAGTAAACAGTTTGATGCCTGTAATGTATTTCACCTCATTGTCAGTGTTTACGATTGCAGCAGTGGACTTTAATTTAAATTTCAACTAATCGAAGATTACACACTATTCTTGGCGAGGGCGCCATTGGACGAAAAGGAAAATGCATTGCCACCTACCTTGCTTCTGTATCGCTCTCTTTCACCCAGCTGGGGACCATCGATGGACGCAATGAATTTCGGCTCCTATTTTCCTTTAACAATAGTTCAAGCGCACAAAATTTAGGCTACAAACAACAAAACTGAACCGATCGACTGGAGGCACACGGTCGCTTGTACCTTGATTTCAGCAGGCGGCTAAATTTCTCTTCCAATCTTGACCTCGCTATACTACTACAACCCCTGCGGAGGTCTGAACAGTTAGTGTTTTTATCGACAATAATTATTAGCTTCCATAATTTTAGTTTTTCAGATTCATCGCACAATATAGTGTAGCCTTACCATTATTTATAACTTTTTTTTGCAATTTTAAAATTAACTGGAAATATGTGTAACGTTTGCTCTAATACAGATTTTTCTCGTCAAACAATAATTAAATATTTGCAATTTGCATATCGCCATCTTGCCATATTTTATACAGGCATCGGTTCTTTGTGTGTTGCAGGATTCTGGTGGGCATTACACGATGCGCGGCGCGATGCACCTCGCATCCACGATGTAGTCATGCTTTCTCGGACTGCCCTTCGCCCAGTAACTTTCCTCGGCAGGGAGAGGCCCGGGACCGTATAAAAAAATCAAAAACAGTTTCGCAAGCTCCGTCAGGTAAGAATTTGGAGCGTACGCCGACGATTACTTGGAGCAGCGCTCGATTCTCGTAGAAGTAGCGAGCTCTAGCCTGGTAACCTACGGGTCCCGTCTCACCTAACCGAAATCTTCTCCTATTCCGGAAGATTCTAGTCCAAGAAGAAACCCACTCTAAACACGCTGTTGCTGTGGCAAGCGCACGCTGTGACCTTTCACGAAATCCCCTGTATCGCCGATCAAGCGAACGCGACAGGCTTTCTTCATAACTCTTGTACATAATATTAGTTCTTGAAGCCCTGTAAATATCTCATAAAACCGCTGTAACGTCGGTATAGTAAACGTAACCAACCTTCCTGAGACACCTGTAAATATATCCTCTACCTGGACCCCTGCTTCTAGAATTTCAAAACTCCGAAAAATCGAAGAGTCGCTCCCCGAAGTACGCTTGTAAAGTTAAGAAAGGCGTCTTAAACTCACGTAAACTAGTCTGCTTCTAGCCATGAGCCAAATCACAATAATAAACAACACCATTTGTTTACGAGTAAAAGCCAGCCATTTTAGTTTTACAGCTGCTTCGAGTTCAGCCCCGGTCCTCTAGACCGTGTGAGTTTTCGCAACAGCGGGCGTAGAGCAAACCGCAGGATAACCAGTTTGGTTTTATTATTACAAATTATGCAATACATTAATAGTATATTACACAACGAGAGCTGTAGGAAGCATATTACACGCGAGTTGGAAAAGTTACGCACAAGCCGCGTAGCGGCGCGTGTGTAATTCCACGAGCGTGTAATTGCTCTATAGCTCGAGTTGCGTACTATACTTTTTCTACGATCACACTCATTTCGTTAAACGAAAAAGAAATATTTTATTAACTGTCAAACTATCTGTCACACCATCTTAAAAATTAGGCGGCTGCAGACACCGCTTCGTACAAACAACAGAAGCTAACTGTAACGTAATAATAGTATATTGTATGTTAAGAGCTGAAAGTGCATTTTTGCCGCTTGCGCATGAATATTGCTGGTTGAGACGAAGTCGAAACCAGCAATCATGCAAAAGCGGCAAGCGCACTTTTAGCTCGAAACATACATACTATTTTTTCGACGACTGAGCATATTATTAAAGGAAAATATCAAATTTCGTTTTATCGCAAAAATTAATTGACAATCAAGTTAACATTACTCGCGCAGTCTATATGACATGTGACGCGATTATTTCCACAAATGACGGGCGTTGTCAAGGAAACATTCGGACGTGGCTACCTATTTTGTTCACGCGGAAACCCAAAACGCTCGGCGAGCGGCAAAAAGATGAAAACGCACGCTCAGCGGCAAATGTCAACTTTCCGTTGTCAAATGACAGTGAGAAAAATCTACTTTCGATGTCAGTCGTCGAAAAAAAAATTACGTGTTAGTCATTATCATTACGTAACACTGTTTGTAACAACGAATTTACTAATCAAGTAAACAGTGCTTAATGAGCAATTTACTAATAAAGGAGTAGAAAAAGTTACATTATTTTATTTCATACTGATGTCAAAAATTACATTTTTCGGACTATTTATTGTACAAAAAATGGAACATTAAAGTCTTAGTAGTTTAAAGTAAAATATTAAAATGCAAGTACTTTAAAATTATACGTCAGTTGTTGACATGAAATTTGAAATAATTTACAACATTTATTTAAAATTCCCCGCAAGTAATTCCGTCCTCGGCTGACGCCTCAGCCGTAAACAACTTTCTCGTTCTTTAAAATGTCCTTTTCGTTCTAGATAAAGAAACTACTATTAAGACGTTTATTTGTAAAATTAATGGTTAGCAGACGATTTAATGTTGACTTCTTTCTTTTCTTTGAATACAATTCCCACTAGACCTCTGGAATGAGCTACCATGAGGCTTAAACGTATTGGGGTGAAAAATAAGAGTAAGCCATTCCGGACGTTACATATGAACAATGTAAAAAAATTTTGGACGATATGTTTTATCGGACTTTTTCCACTATCTAGGGTGTATATCACACGACGTTTCGGGTGGCCTAGTGGTAAAGATGACAAGCTAGTAATCACAGAGATTAGCGGTCCTGGGTTTAAACTCCGGGGTAGGCACGAGTGTACGTATAAAGACGTACAATATCAGTCCTTTTCAGGACTAACTAGGAACACCTGAAGACGGGAGTAGATCAAAAATTCCCGCAACTTCGTATGATATACATATACACCCTAGACAGTGGAAAAAGTCTGATAAAATGTATCATAATAGACCACTGCAAAAAAAAATTCAAAGAACTAAATTTGGGACAGTGAAACATGTAAATCCTATTGTACAGTACGCACACAACGAAAAAAGATAAATACTGTCGTGATACGTCTAACATCGGGGTTTTCAGCTCGACCCAGATTACGCGTTATACTCATTAAAGGCTCTACTTCAGAAATTAAGACTTCAGTAGCTTAAAATATGTTTATTTACAAATTATTCGTCTCGGGAGCGGTCTGTTCGCTACCGATGTCAGTTAAAATCTGCCATCACCAAATTTTCCGATTTTACAAGAAAGCTTGCAGGTGGCTATTTAAGTCATGTAACCCTGAAAATAGTATCGGTCCCACGCAAAGTGGCATGTAAAAGCAATAATCTTTACGATTCATGTCCGGCCCTTTTACTGAAAGAAACCTGTTACACCGCTCGGCACGTATTTTCCAGGGCATTACATTTGAATTAGACACTAAGCCAAGATTAAACAATATTAATTACTAACGTCCATTCTCAATATAGTCTAGTGTTTATTATGTTACAGTTAGGATTCCTAACAATACAGAGAACTAGCAAGGAAATTAGTATGTAATTTCAATTATTTCAATAATACTATCAATTACCGGATTTATAATGTACCGGTATTTTTCCGGAAATTTTTAAATTTTAATCCTTACGTTGCCTGTTTTCAGTTGACCAAAATTTACTATATTTATTTTCAAACTGGTTTTCCTCAGGTAATGCTCAAATGCCATGGGTTCATACTCAAATGTATAGATACCAGGAAAAACACAGTGTTGTAATAGACTGTATAATGTGTTTAGATATGCATACAAATTAAATCATAATTTAATAAAGTACTATGTACATAAATTAATAAAATTAAATATCTTTGGTGTTCTGTTATTTCGGGGACTCGTTCTGTAACCTGCACTGCCCGCTGGCTTGATTCGGTTGCTCGGGGGTCTGGATCCACTGGTAGGCATAGTTGCGCTGGGTAGCTCTAACGAACTGGTCAAGAAATCTAAAATCAAGTAGACGTCACATAAATAAGATGGCGCGGACTTATTATTTTGTCGAGCAGTCGGATTCAATTGAATTAAAGTGTTTTACCTGGTGACGGAGATGTTTACCAAGAGTGTATCAAGCCCGGCTGGACGTGGTACGTCCTTTGTGCATAAATTTGTGATTTGGGGAAGTGGTATGAAGGGACAGTGTTCATTTCTGTAAAGCCCGTGTTTGGCACCTGGGTTTTCCGAGAGGCTGCTGGAGGCTTTGCGGTCGGTCTGGAGTCCCGGCCGGTGAAGCAATTTACCTGCAGCGACGGCCCCTGGATCGTGTTGACCTGGATATTTCTGCTGATGCGTAGGTCTTTTTGTGGTGCCTATCCGTTTCGGATGTTGGCGATCATTACGGCGACTCGTATTTTATCCGCAGCAGCTCTAAATAAACCCACGGTTGTTGTATTGAACCAAGTTCTCAGGTTTTTTAGCCACGATATTCTCCTTCTTCCGGGCCCTCTTCTTCCTTCCACCTTTCCCTGTAGGATTAATTGCAATAGTTCATAATATCTTTTGCTGTTTCTCATAATATGGCCCAGGTACTCCATCTTTCTTGTTTTTATTGTTAGCAAAAGCTCTTTGTTTTTCCGATTGTTTCAATAACCGTTTTGTTGGTGACATGGTCTGTCCATGGAATTTTTAGAATGCGTAGGTAAGTTGATTTTATTATTAAATTTTGGTGCAAAGGTTTAATGGTATTGGGCTGGTGCGGGAAGTTAAATGTAGCTTCTGATGAAGATCGAAACCTGACCGGAGTTAGAAGCTTTCGGTGGACGCTGGGATTTCTAGCCAAGACCGAGACCTGACTGGAGTTAGAAATTCGCAGAGGTTGCTGGGGGCTTAAGTGGAATCTCTAGCCAAGATCGAAACCTGACCGGAGCTAGAGGCGGATATTAGGATAAGAGAAGTTCGGGGAAACAGTAAGTGATCAGAAAAGGAGGGCCAGGCTCCGGAGGGCCTGGTGATCGGGATGGGGGTTCAGGACTCAAGTTCGCGGACTAAAGTTATTTGAAATGACTGCGGAAGTTGCTTTTATACTCTTCAAGTGCTTCATTATCTGTGCTTTTCGAGAGGGGATTCTTTGTGAGCTGCGTGGCATACAGGTTTACGCTTCACCAGCTCATAGCGGCTGAGATCACGTTATCGTAGAACCGAACAGCATGAAGATGCGGCCGAAGATTTCTAGCACACTATTTGTGCCTTGTATAAATTTGACGCGGGGCTAAATTACAGACTAATATTCAAGATTTTTATATGTAACATGAAAAGCTACATATCTACATCTACCTAACCATAATCATTCATAGTCACTTGCATCATAATACGCCGGTTGCTAACTGCTCTTGAAACTAAATATTATGTAGCAGTACAAGTCTACAATTCTTTTTCCGAAACCCTTGTGGCCAGTTGTGTTTCGGATTTCAGAATTTTTCGGATTTCGGAATAAAAGTTGCTCCTCCAGTGGGGTATAGAACAGCACCCCGTAATCAAACAGTATTACTGCAGCAAAAACGATTCACTAACTGTGGAGATGGGTCAGCTGTTCGAGCGCCTAACAAGCCTTGTAATGCAGAGATGATTGAGTTCCATACTCCACAAAAAAAACGTCGGTTTCCAGAACTTTCCGAATTTCGGTTACGAGTACGTGGATCTGTAATTTCTAGCATATGTATCATACCTCATTTTCTTCTTGATTATATAAAGCACCCAAGGATGGTACTAGGTCTTACAGCTGACTTTGTACAGATTAAGATAACCAATTTCTACCTTTTTTTAAGACGAAATTAACAGAGATAATTATATTCTTCAAAGTGCGAATGATATTGACAAGACAGCTATGCAATAAGAGAAGTTATATAATACCAAACGAGTGTCAGTTGGCAGTTATATAAATATATATACATATAAATTAATGTAAGTAGTTCGAAAATTACCAGTTAAAGAATATTTTGGATAAATGTTGCATAAAGACACAATTTTTCACGGCAGAGCATTGTTTATCTTACAACTGTCAGTCTAGTATTTTGACATTTGCGCTTGCGTAACTATAATCTTAAGTATAATTAAAAGAGATAAAATGATATCGCTATACCGTTGTCGTCACCTGAACAGCGGAAGTTGTAGCATCTAGCCACATTAGCACTTAAACACTAGCTGCACCTTCGACATTCCTATGGAAAGATCAATTATTGTAAGCACCTGTTGGAAAATTGTTATATAACCACATACGGTAATATAAGTAACTTCATTTTACCTTGAATTTTACACCTGTAAGGAAGTAAACCGCAATAACAATTGCGAGTAAAACGCAAATAATAATAAAATAATAGCGTCGGCTTCTTAGTTCTCCACTGCATTGTTCTGTATGTTTTTTAATAGAGTCGAATTGTAGTAGTGGAATGTAGCGATGTACAGGGTGGTCCATTTTCGATGCTTCTTTACTTATAAACTACCTTAAATATTATAGAGAGAAAAAATGTAATACCCATTTACTTGGCTACTTAAACAGTTTTTGAGTAGCTCCTATCTTTTTGAGATACAAGGAATATACGGTGTTTAATGTCCCTGACATATAATATAACATTCTTTTTCAGCATACTCCCTTTGCACATGAATTCATTCTTGAAAGCTCGTCTTGATCACAGGCGAAATTTTTTACTGCTGCTGTAACAGCGTTATCGTTCCCAAATTTTACTTAGACTATCATTTAGGTTTGGAAACAAATAAAAACCTACTCTACTGCATTGCCACAATGTACCTACAGTACCGTTTAGAATATCCAGATTTCGTTTAAGTACACAAACTGTGATGAATTGGCTGATTTTAGCTTTTTTATGTATTTTTGTAAAAACTCAACTTGACCTAGTGCTAGTACCTGTTGCAATTCTGTTAGTCATTCACAGGGATATATGTCCTAATGTGACAAAATCCAGGTCTTTCAGTACACGTAAAAGGGTTTCCTAGGTTACATGTTCTGAAAATGATATATTCGTATTATTTATAAATGTAAATGCCATCAGAAGCTGAGGTATCACTATTAACTTACTTTATTGATGCATTTCATAAACGACATTACGAATTAAAGCTTGGTCGACACCATCAATGTCACGAATTTGTTTCTTAGGGGTTAGTTTTCGATTTGGACTACATATAGGTTCAGCATTTTTTTTACTGAGTATTGTAATCGCGAACAAATCACCTTCCGATATTTCTTCAGATCTTCACGTTTCAAGGTCACTAGATGACGAAAAACAGGTTTTCTCAATTCCGATTGTCTGTCTGTCTGTCTGCCTGTCTGTCTGTCTGTCTGTCTGTTTGTCTGTCTGTCTGTCTGTCTGTCTGTCTGTCTGTCTGTCTGTCTCTCTGTCTGTCAGTCTGTTTGTCTGTCAGTCTGTCTGTATATCTGTCTGTTTGTTTATTAACAACTCAATCGCTTCCTCTAACTGTTTGCACAAAGATTTCGGTATGGCGATGGCGACAGTTCTTGAAACCATAATAAATAGTTCTGAAGAGAATTATTTTTCTATCGATTATTAGCATGAGTAAGTACAATTGCACTTGTGACACAAAAACGTAAAAAATGTCTGCTTAGATTTCCCAAGTTTTCCATAATCTGCATTTATCTCACTAAAATGTCACCTACCCCTGCCAAATTTTCTCGTTCTGAGAATTTGAAACATTTTTACGTTTGATTTTTTTAAAATTCAGTTTGTTCAGTCTCTTAGTATAAAATGTGTGTATACTATTTACTAACTACACGTTCCATTTATGAACCTGGTTAACAGAAATTATTTTTTTCAACGCTACAGTAAAATCAGTGTTATTAGTTATTATACAGGTCTGCGACGTGATTGGTTACAAACACAGTGAAACAAAAAAGTGCAGATCAATACTAAAAGCATTGTGGTAATGCTCCAATTTGAAAAGAATGGTGGTTTTTATTTTCCGAAATTTGTATTAAAAATCTCTGCTCACGACGCGCAATGGAACTTATGACAACGTACCTTGATGTACAATTTTTCAATGGGACATATCAGAATTTTATTCCAAAATGCCGTCAATATCAGCTCGCATTTCGAAAATACGATTCGATAAAAAATCTTGTGTATTTGTGAGGAACCCGATCAGCGATTTTACAGGTGTCACATTTTTAGTTTTGTTGTAATAAAATCATCAATATATGAAATACAATTTATTTGAAATATACTGTACTATACGTGATAAAATATAAAAAGTAGGCTATACCGTTTAATTGTTATTTTCATATAAAATTGTTTAAGTGCCAATCATTCTGATGCAAGCACATTTCCACATTTGATATCTTTCTTGAGTAATAAACTATAGACTAGCGGGTAACGAAATATTACAACTTCGTACTAAAATTGACATTGATTTAGGTAACAAATTTTTCGTATGAAAAGCAGCGAGACCAACACAGGTATAAACTGATCGATTGCATAACCTTCCATTACCGTTTCAACATTGTAGTTTCACATATCGCAACTATGTCGCGGAGTATACATATCTTGGGTTTCCTGCTCTCCTGATGTACGAACGGCGAATTTCTGCTGTAAAGCGGGGTTACTTTGACCGGCTTGCTTGAACGAACGAACGAATAACGAAGGAGTGTAATAAAATTATTTATTTTGTATAAAGGAGAGGTAGCGATTATTACATTTTATTTTTTTGTTGCCTTCAAGCGACTACATGCATTAAAACGAAGAATCATTTATTATGCAATATATTCTAGTTAGAATTTAAAAAATAAAATCCTTTTCTATGTATACATACGAGTGAGGATACCCTGTTCGATAATAAATTTTAAACTTTCTTGGAAAACAAAATCAATGTCCTGTATTAGCCCACCTATCTAGATATAATTCATTCATCTGTCAATATGACACTTGTCAAATCAAGGTGTGTTTATTAAAATAGTTTTTATCATAAGATCACACGTTTTTTAATCCAAACGTATTTTTGAAATGAAGAAAAAGCATGCAAGATTGTATTAACGAATCTACCTAGACAAAACAGCTGATTACATTGTTTTACTGTTTATGTTTATAGCACATGCTACAATGTGTAGCTGAAAATCAGTACTTCCAGTACTTATAGTTATATACTCCATGTTAAAATGATTTTTAAGTGCATTGATTGGACACTATCAGCGGTGTTTAACAGCAATTGTTGACATAAAACTTTATATTTTATAATATTGACGCTATAATATTACCTATACAGCAGCTATTTAATATCTTCTTGCTGTAGATACGTATATTACCTACAATGGGAGTTACAAGCATACGTTAAATAAAAACGCTATTGTACATTCATTCCATTTGCAATCCAACTTCAACGGTTTAATTTCTTGCCATAACGAATTTAATTCCCGTGCAACCTATACTACTACTCTTAATTGCGAATCTACGTCAACTTAAATAATACAGGAAAAACACATGTTAATGTGTGCTTTGGTGTGTTAAATTAAGGTATATCAGTGGCGGCTCGTGATAATTGTATTTGGGGAGCATTTAGTTTTCAGCAATAACTAAGCAAAACTAATAATTAATGACTCGCTTACATTCGATACATGTTTTAATCCAGATATAGCAATAATTTTTAATTTTAATAATTCAAAAGGAAACATACACAGAACAAAAAGTATTCAAACACAGTGCAAAATGTACATAAGTATTAAAAAACGAAACACCATAGTTGATTTAATAATGGAAAAAACAGATCATGTAGTGCATCATATCCAAAAAACATTTTTTTTTCTTTCTAAACAAAAATGTCTTGCAAAATTGCGAGTTCCAACTTTATTTTGCAGGTTGAAATTTGATACCGGTGTAGGCCGTTCAGATTTTTTTTATTTTCACCTTTTTAACTAACGGTAGACTATTAAAATTAATGTCGAGGATTCTTAGTTATGCTATTGTAGCATGACAGAGTACATACTACGTAAATATCTCACTAAAGAGCTTTTAATGCTTTTTCCTATTGGTTAGGCTACCCAACGAACACTACGGAATACTGAAAGTATATCACCATTAATAGTTTAGAGAACAAGGGGGTCACCTCTCTCTGAAAACAAGGGAGTCACCTCTCTCTGAAAACAGAAGAGAAACGGAGCAAATACTCTAGTTTCATATATTATAGGTTAATGACCTCGACGGGATATTTAATAATAAGAGAAGGCAGCTGAGTTTGAGCTGGTAGGTACTAAATTGATAATCTGAGCACTGGGTAACAGAGATTTGTATAATTTAGCCGTCAGTCTGGGATAGGCCATATAACATTAATGGGACTTGTTGAAAAGGCGGAGAAGTAGCTTAATCTGAGAAGCAATATCCAGTAACTAGGATAGAAAGCCAGTCCTTAAATACCGAGTGACTATAAATGATTCTGATTTTTTTTCTTAGGTTGGCACTGTAAGTCTATGTCAAATTCGGGGTTAGCAGGTTAGGTTTTGCGTCAGGTTTTGACATAAAATGAAGCAAAACTTAACCTGCTAACATTGAATTTGACATAGACTTACAGTGCCACCAACATAAACAGCGCCAAGAAAAAAATCACAACAATCATTTATAGTCAACCGATAGAAGCAAACTGCCGGATGAGTGTACTAACAGGGAGAGAAGGAACATAAGCTGCTTCAACCGAATCTAGAATAGTACAACTCAAAAAGGAGTGAAATTACACAATCAGACAAAATATATCCAAACAAGAAAAACATTCACTACACACACTAAAAACCGATAACACAATTAAAATTCTACCTGCAGACAAAGGCAACGCCACAGTAGTACTTGACACAACCACATACAACGAAAAACTTTTAACACTAATTAGTGAGGGACAATACACTAAACTAAATAAAGATCCAACACATACAATAGAAACAAAAATATACAGAACACTTTACAAACACAGAGAACAATTTACAGATTTTGTAAGACGTACGCTAACACCACACTACAGTAAACCACCACATTTTTATGGATTACCAAAGATACACAAACCAAATGTACCACTTAGGCCAATAGTTAGTTCTATAGGTTCTCCTTGTCACAGTTTAGCTAAATATTTACTTAAGATACTGACTCCTATATCAGGAAATACAGACACGTATATAAAGAACACGCCCCATTTCCTTGAAAAACTTAAAGAAGCAAACATAAACACACAACACTTAATGGTTAGTTTCGATGTAGTTAGTCTCTTCACTAATGTTCCAGTAGACAAAACACTCAACATCATTAAACATAAGCTACAAAACGATAACACATTACATACACGAACAACATTAAACGTTGGTACCATTATGGAACTCTTAACACTATGCATTAAAACGACATACTTTCAACTAAACAATGAATTTTACCAACAAGATTTCGGGATGGCAATGGGTTCACCTTTATCTCCCATTGTTAGTAACATTTTTATGGAAGACTTTGAACAACAACATGTCTACACGTACACCAACAAACCAGTAGTTTGGTGGAGATATGTCGATGATGTTTTTGCAATTTGGCCTCATGATATAGATGAGGTGGACAAATTTCTTGAACATATTAACAGTAAAGGAACCTCCATCAAATTCACATTAGAAACAGAGCAAAACAATCAGTTACCCTTTCTTGATACACTAATCACACGCACAATAAATGCTTTTGAAACATCAGTATACCGTAAGAAAACCAATACTAATAGGTACTTACATTTTAATTCTAACCATCACAAAAACATAAAGACAGGCGTTGTAAAAAGTCTTTACGACAGAGCCAAAGTTGTTTGCTCTAATGATACAATTTTCAAAAAAGAGAAAGAATTTATTATTAATGTTTTACAAGATAATGGCTATCCAGAGACTCTTGTTCGGAACATTTTCAATACACGAAGCAATGCCACACACATACAAAGGAATGACACTCAAAAATATAATACTCTTACTATACCATATATTCCAGGCATATCTGACAAAATTAGACGAATTGGAAATAGATTCAATGTTAGGACGGTATTCAAAACGATGAATACTTTACGGTCAGTTCTTACAAAAACTAAACCGTTCAACGAAGAACAGCATTCAAGGAATTGTATATATAGTATTCCCTGTGAATGCGGGAAATATTATATCGGTGAAACATCCAGGCCTTTAGCAGTAAGAGTTAAAGAACATAAAAATATGTTGAAAACGTATCAATTCAATAAGTCTAAGCTGGCAGAACATGCTTGGGATGAAAACCATAAAATACAATGGGACAACACAAAGATCTTGTCTAAAGAATCGATGTCAACAAGGCGAAAAATTAAGGAAACGGCATACATTTTACTTAACGAAGAAAAATGCGTGTCGTCTTTCTCAATATTTTTAGACAATAGTTGGCTATCGATTCTTAAAGATGAGATCAAGTAGGTACAGATATCAACAAACGTCAATGTCAGAAAATTCATTGGAGGTTGGTCGTTTTTTCTTCCAGTGAAAAAAAGATAAGTTCTTGTTAGTTTTAATTGTTATTCGTTGATAACGAGGGCAGATTGTCCCTCGAAACGTTCGTTGTTAATATTTTCGTTATTTAATATTTTAATTTGCAGAGTGGCGAAATACCCATATAAGAAAATGAATTATGAATTCACGCCACAAAGAAGTTTCAGAGATTACAAAAAGTTTGTTTATTTGACGGTAATTAATTGTTTTCTAGATTATAAATACAGTTTTCCTATAAATATTGATATATATCTTAAAGTAATTCAGCAATAAAAATAAAACTTCCTTAACTCCTAAATAATTTACATTTAAAACTATCTATTTAAAGAAAACTTAATTACCTGTGCAAATTATTAAAATATTATGCTTTAATTGTTTAAAATATTTGAGTCGCCTTAGAATAGAAAGAGAACAACCTTAACAGAGATAGAAAATACCGCTTAAACTTGCAGGTAGACAGCCCTGGAGACCCGGATTAAGGGGGTTTAGGGTTTTGGCCTCAGTGAAAGGCTTTGGTATTTTTAATGCGAAATGTAAAATTCACAAGCAATTATTGCAAACTTTGACATTTTATCTGAGACAGTCTTGCTAAGTTTTATACACAACTGTATTTTTAATTAAACAATAGAAAAATTTAATTAGAATATTATGACGTTTAAGCAATGCCACAAAAACCTATATATGTATATCTAGAAACATTTTGTTCTTGTATTTTTCCTTATTATTAAATGTATACTGGGACTCCATACTCTAATTTATCATTCATAAAAAGCAGGCGCTTATTACTGATCTTGCTATAAATTTACCACCATGTAGAACTAATTTTGAAACAATATTCTATAAGTAATGTAATTGCAGCATCCCCGAGGAAGAACTACCAGAATTGGAAATTGAAAAGGACGAAAATGTCGTATTGTGAACATAAATTATTTTATATAAGAAGTTAAAAAACTAACGTTTCATGATTTCCAATGCACTATGAGAAACATGAAATTTGTAAACGAAATACGGAATGGTATTGTGTCTGAATTAAAGTATAATTGCGAAGCATGTACTAAAACGCTCTATCTTGACACACATCCAAAGGAACATCATCCACATCAAAACGCAAATGAATCGCTTGTATGGGGAAGCTTGAGCATTGGCATAGTATTTTCACAATTGCAGGAGCTATTATCAATCTTGAATATGCCCTCTTTGACAAGAAAAACTTTTGGGAAACACAAGAAAAAGATTGGCGATAAGTGGGAAACTGAACTATGCTCGCAAATGAAAAAAGCGGCTGACGAAGAAAAAAAGTTAGCGATTGCTGATGGTAATATTGAAAATGGGGTTCCATATATAACCGTAATTGTCGATGGAGGGTGGGCCAAACGTTCCTACGGGCATGGCTATTTATCGATGTCAGGTGTTGCTTGCATAATTGGGGAAAAAACCAAAAAGCTATTGTTTGTTGGAGTACGTAACAAATTTTGTTATTCTTGTGCCACAAAATCCAGCAATGAACTTTTTTTAAAGTTTCATCGTTTATTTACAATCTGTTATAACTTAACAATAAGTAAATGTTTTGATTAATAGTTAACCAACTAAACTACTACTGTCTTGCCGAGAATGATCCACCGATGATTCTCTTTTCTTATAAAATTAGTTATGAGCTAATCGTAGGGTTACATATATACATTTATACTTTAAGTAGGTACATGTTAATAAACTAGTCAAACCTGGTGGACAGGTCAGAGGGTTTAAAACGTTTAAGCCTTCTGGTTTCATTATTGTCTAAAAGTTGGGTTGCTAAATTATTCGGATGCACAGATAGTCTGTCTTCATATCTCACACAATTCTTTTTGATTACTTCTTTCACTGTTTCAATATTAACGTCACTTTGTATTACACGATTAGGCACGTACCATGGTGCGTTTACTATGCATCTGAGCACTTTATTCTGGAATCTTTGCAGAATCTCAATATTGGAGGTGCTGGCAGTTCCCCACAGCTGTACGCCATATGCCCAAATGGGCCTGATTATAGCTTTATATAGTAGGAGCTTGTTTTCGATCTTCATTTGTGAGTTTCTGCCTAACAGCCAGTACATTTGACTTAACTTGATTCCGAGCTGCTTCCTTTTGGTAAATATGTGTTTCCGCCAGGTAAGCCGTCGGTCCAGATGCAGACCCAGGTGCTTGAAATCTTCCGTTTGCGGGATGATGATATTGTTGAGTGTTACTGCTGGGCATGTGCCTCTTCTTAGGCTAAACGTAACGTGTGCTGATTTAGAATTATTTACTTGTATTTTCCATTTCCTTAACCAGTCCTCAACCAAGGTTAGATTGTTCTGTAGATACCTAGATGCAACGGCAGGATCAGTGTCTGATGCTAGTATGGCCGTGTCATCAGCAAATGTGGCCGTAGTTGTTAGGTTGGATGTTGGTATGTCGGCTGTATAGAGCGTATATAGTACTGGGCCCAACACGCTGCCCTGAGGAACACCAGAATCAATGGGCTGTATGTCTGACTGTTCTTCTCTCGTCTTAACCAAGAACCATCTGCCTTCTAAGTACGATTTGATTATTTCGTAGAAATGGTATGGTAGTACATTTTTAAGCTTGTAACATAGACCCTCATGCCAAACTGAGTCGAATGCTCTTTTGACATCTAAGAACACTGCTGAGCAATATCTTTTGGATTCGAAGTCGCTGCTGATTTTACTTACAATTCTATGAACCTGTTCTACCGTGCTATGTTGATTTCGAAATCCAAACTGATGACTGGGTATGAGGTTCCTTTCCTCTAGTATTGGTCGAAGTCGTTTTAATAATAGTTTTTCGAACAGCTTAGATATGACCGGTAACAGGCTTATGGGTCTGTATGACTCTAGACTGCTTGTGTTCTTCCCAGGCTTCGGAATCATAATTATTACAGCCAGTTTCCATTGGCTGGGAAAGTGTTTTATTCTCAGTATGGCGTTAAAAATGAATGTTATAAGTTTTAGGCAATTCGGTGTTATTTCTTTTAGAACCTTACCAGTAATTAGATCCCACCCAGGCGACTTTTTTGAATTAATTTCCGTTAAGATGGTTTGTTCGATTTCTAAAGCGGTAAAGTTTTTGATGGGAAGTTCCATTTGGAATGGTGTTTCAAGAAAATTGTAAATTTCACTTTCTTCTTCTGCACTAAGTTGTGCAGGGAAGGGTTTGAATATATTTTCTAAGTGCTTGGCAAAAGCAACGGCTTTTTCTTTGTCACTCCTTGCCCAGTTGCCTTTTTCATCCTTCACTGGTGGGACTATTTGTATTGGTCGTTTAATTTTCCGGGTGGCCTTCCACAGTGAATAGTCAGTTGATCCTGTCGCAGTGAGATTAGTAAGATAGTCCTGTATTGCTTGATTCTTTATGTCCAGTAACATTTGCTTGAGGTCTTGCGCTGCTCTATTAAATCTTCTTTTGTCTTCCGGCGATCTGGTTATTTGCCAGCGCTTCCGTAGTTTACGTTTTTCAGCAATTTTTTCTTTAATAATTACTGGGCAGGAATCTTTAATTTGTGTTGCATGAGCATCGGGAGTTGCTTTCCAAGCAGCTTCTTGGATAGTTTTAGTTAGTTCCCAAACTGTATTGTCGATCTCTTCTTTTGACTTCAGCGGTACATTCAGGTTAATCATTTCATCCAAGTGTGTTCTAAATGTGTCCCAGTCAGTATGTCTTGAATAAAGCGTTGGGTGTTTTTGTTGATGTTGTATCTGCGTGTACATAGTTATAATAACTGCGGAATGATCTGAAGATAAGTCCAGTGACGTCTGAGTCTTGCATTGTCTAATATTTATACCTTTTGTGAGTGCAAAATCGATGGCATCAGGTATTTTCTGGGGATCAGTTGGCCAGTAAGTAGGTTCTCCTGTTGCCAGGCATTGCAGGTTATAGGTTTTAATTGTAGCCAGCAGCTCCCTGCCTTTAGTTGTTGTAATCCTTGATCCCCACAGCGGGTTTTTGGCATTAAAATCACCACCGGAAATGAATCTATTTCCCAGTGTTTTGAAGTATCGTTCGTACTGTTCTTTTTTATTGTTGTGTCTAGGTGGACAATAAACTGCTGAGAGAGCCAACGATCCTAAGTGGTCTAGTATTATTACGTTTGTAGCTTGAAGATAGTCGCATGAGTATTGTTGTGCTTCATAGTGCTTGATGTCTTTTCGAATAATAATTGCTGTGCCTCCATGGGCTTTTCCGCTTGGGTGAGTTGTAAAGTAAGTGCAATAGTTTGGTAGTTTTATGTATGATTTGTCTGTTAGATGGGCTTCCGAGATTAGCATAGCATCGATTTTATTAATTTGTAAGAAGTGGAAAATTTCCTGAGCGTGTTGACACAATCCGTTAGCGTTCCATATTGCTATTTTAAGTAACTCAGCCATTAAGCTAGTTTACTGACAACGGTTGTTAGCAGATTCATCAACGTGCTTATCTGTTCCATTAATTTTTTCATCATAATTTGTAATTCAGTGAACTCATTTGCTTGTTGAGGTGTAGTGTTTGTGGTGGCTTGGTTGTTAGTGCTTGTGTGGTGTACAGCGTCTATATTACTTCTTAGTTGTTGTGCATATGTGATACCGGGTTGTACCATTCTTGACGGAATGTTGTTGATCTTCTGTCGCAAGGTCGGGTAGAGCTTCTGTTGCAGTTGCTTGTGAATCCAGCAGCCCCTGTAATTGGCAGGGTGATTGCCGTTGCAGTTAACGCATTTGACTTCGTCATCTTTTTCTTTTCTTGGACAATCTTTTGATGGATGACTGTTTAAACATTTTACGCACCGATATGGTTGATAGCAAAAATTCTTTGTGTGCCCATATCTCTGGCACTTAGCGCATTGGGGGATTTCCCTTTTTACGTGTGGTGCTTCGAATTGTACCACGCAATTTTGTAGCAGTTTGACGTTATAGATGTCTTTATTGTTGTCCTTAGTTTTGAGATCGATGAAAAACATGGGAAGAGGGAGTTTTGAGACGCGATGCTTAATGTTCCATGTGTTAGTTACATTATGACCAAGTTTCCCTAGTTCTTGCTTTAACGCTTCAATGTCTGATGAAGGATGGAGATTTTTAAGAACTACTCGAAAATTTCTGTCTTTCTTGGCTTTATATGTGTGGAACTCGGTTTTACGTTCTTCTAATGCTTTTATGATTGTACTGTAATGTCCTGGAACATTAAGTTGGATCTTAACTTGGTCACTGTTAATCGATTTGAGAGTATAACCGTCCTTGGTTACACTTTCCAGCATTTCGATTAGTGGTTTGATATTTTTGACTCGAGATACAAAGATCGGCGGCGGTTTAGGCTCATTATTATTTGGTTCTTTGCCTTGATCCATTCCCTCATCTGTTGGTAATTTTTCAAATCTATTGCTAGTTGAAATGGGGTTACTCAGCCAGTAATTTGTGTCAGTGTTTGTACTCCCTGTTGCTTCAGGACTAAGCAATCTCTTTTTACTGTTGTGGTTGACTGTTTGCCATTGATGTTCGTTTTGTATTGGCAGTTGTGGAAATTGGCTAGTAGTTATTTGTTGTTGGTATTGTTGAGATTGATTTGACCAAGGCTGACTGTAATACAGAGCATTTTGCATGTTCATTGATTGAACTGGTTGTGAGTACGCTCCTGATTGTTGGGGTCCTTGTATTTGGGAATTAAGATCATAGTTGAATGGTATTTGTGAATGTGGTAATTGCATATTTTGATTGTATGCCATTGTGGAAGGTAGTAGATAAGATAAATATAAATAAAATGCTACTTGCGTATCACTTCCGCTTCGTGCAGCGGCCTAGCGGCCTTCACTTTATCAAAAACACTAGCTATCAGCAGCGCTCAGACACGTGCTTACACTTGGAAATTCAATGCAGAACTAGCAATGAACTTGTGTGCTACTTAAACTGCAAGGGATCTTCTACCTCTATGGAGCAGCATATCATAATCGATGGTTTTAATAGAAGTGAAAAAGAATGTGGATTACGTTATAAAGATTTAATTGGAGACGGAAATTATCTAGTGTTTACGCGCAAGTTTTTCAAAATTTGTTCTACGGAAGGTATGTGCATAAACTGGAATGTGCTAACCACATAACTAGGGCACTTACATCTAACCTGCATAAAAGCGCAATGAAAACTACTTTTAATATAGAAGCCCGTCGTATTTTGAAAGCGCGAATGACTAGGTTTACCATCGGTGTTAGAACACCCATCGCGAAATCCGCAAATGTTCATTTATTAAAACAAGATTTAAAGAACTTGCCATACCATGTTTTTGGATCGCATAATTTATGTAGAAATAAAGTATGTAAAAGGAAATCTGACAACGAAGAAAATGTAGTCCGGCTGCTGAAACAGTCAAAATTATTTCAAGAAGTGGAAAAAAGTGTTGACAATATTGTAAGAAAATTCGATCGATTGCAGAGGAATGTGACAACAAATCACGCCGAGCGATACATGTCACTTATTGCCAAAATTTCTGGAGGAAAAAGGGTGAATTACACCACAGGAGGTTCCTATGGAAGAAGATGTTTGGGTGCTGGTTTGGCATATAATTTGGGCCTCTGTCGATAATTAATAAAACACAAGTTCGATATTTATGTCGTTCTCGGGAACAACATCGCGTGTATAAACAAAAGGTGCGAAAATCTTTAAAAAGAAAAAGGCAATCTGCGGACTTCTGTGCAGATAGAGACTATGGCCCAAATGCTCAACAAGCTTTGCCAGATTTGACGGATTAAGAATTAAAAGACGCGATGAATAACAAACTTTTATCACTTGAACAAGAAAAAAACAATGCCGAAAAAATGCAAGCTGACACAATAGGACAATCCGCAAATGCGCTCTGCTATGACGTAAGAAGAGATAGATTAACAGCTTCGGATTTCGGAAAGGTTTGCTTACGCAGAAAAACTACTTCTTGTCATGAATTAATAAAGAGAATGATCTATACAGTGTCTACAACGGATGCAATAAATTTTCCAGCGCCTCTAAAATATGGAAGAATGAACGAAAACCGTGCAATACAATTATTTACTGAAAAAATGGTGTTACAGGTTATCCCTTGCGGTTTCTTCATTCATAAACGTAAACCATTTATAGGTGATTTGCCAGATGGATTAGTCGACGAAAAGACTATAGTGGAAGTGAAATGTTTATACTCTATACGAGAAAAACATATAAAAGAAAGTGCGAAAATCAATAACAAATTGTGCGTACGATATAATATCAATGATGACACTTTAATTTAAAGAAAAACCATCACTACTATTACCAAGTTCAAGGCCAACTAAATATTACGGAGAGGGAACTATGTTATTTTGTGCTATTTACAGATATAGACTGTGAAATTATAAAAATAGAAAAGGACTCCGAATTTTGAGAAAATGACATGTTGCCAAAGTTAAGTAATTTTTGGTTGGATTGCGTCTTACCGGAATTAGCGGATCCAAGATTACCTAGAGGTTTGCGGATTCGCGATTCTACATCAATTGTAGAAGCCCAACAAGAAAAAATTAATAAAGCTCAACAAAAACTAAAAAAAGGGAAAAATCCAGCTTTAAAAAGCAAGAAATAATTGTGGTGTTGAATAGTAATTATTGTTTGTAAATTTGTTTGTTTTTTTTATTTATTTCTATGATTTTAAAGAGTTTTGTGTTTCGCTAACTGCCCATTATTTGTTTGACAGAATAGGTGTAGTGTGTCAAAATCCCAGAGTTAAGAGTTGTACCGTAATTGTTTTAACTGTAAATTTAATTAATCTTTTTATTTATTTCTACGATTTTAAAAGTTTTGTATTTTCGCCAACTGAATATTTTTTTGAATATATTTGTTTGATTTAATTGTCTTTGTTTATTCATTTCCATGATTTTAAGAAATTTTGTATTTCGCTAAACTGCTTATTATTTGTGATAGAATAAACATTATGTGCCAAAGCCCAAAACCTTGGTTAGAATATTAAAATTACAAATAAATAATCTTTACTACAATCTACAACCCCAAGCAGCTAAACCAAAGGATTAAGAGAAAGGTTCACCTCCTGCTGTGTAGCAATCCGTGGTAGCAATAAACCATCTTTTACTTAGCATATTTGGTTGCATACTTTACAGAAAAACAAAACGCAACCCTCTGGTGGTAAAGCTTTGCGTAACGACGGGTCCTACCGCCTTATACCAGGTCATTCTTTAACAAAAAACTATTGGGAGGGGAGCTAGGATTTTTCATCGCACTGGTCGGATAGGAGATGCGAATGGCCTTTACCAGAAAAATACAACAGATAAAACAGTTTCTTAGGTTCTCGCTTTAGTTTTATACATAGAATATCGTAGTGCACTTTTTGTATCTCAAGCCAGGCAAACCTGACAACCGCCGAGAAAGCTACAGGCCGATTGTCCTGTTGAGCGTAAACCATGATACTACTACTACTAAGATAAACCCACGCGCATGGGATAAGCCCATCTCTCTCGCACGCCTGACGTCACTCCGTGACAAATTTCCATAGCAGTAGGCAGTTTAATACGGCGGTTAAAGGTTTCGGTTAGGTGTTTAATGTGTTATTCGTTTTGTTTGCAGATATATGTGCGTGAAATTTAATAAATTATAATTAAAACATTGCATTAAACATTTGTTACCATAGTGTACTGTGCAGTGATGGGTTATTTAAGCAACAACAACAAATAGAGCAAGAAAGTTTCGCATTGCCGTTTCTTTAGTTTTCCAAGGGACAAACATGTTTGCGAACAATGGATTCTAAAGTATTACCAGCAACACAAATTTAATGTGAAAACATCAAGAATATGTTCAAATCATTTTGTAGAAAGTGATTATTGTTCCAAAGAGAAACTGTTGGAATTACCGCAAAATAAATGGAAGTTGAAAAGTGATGCAGTAGCTTCTCTTCATTTTTAACAATTTTAATGAGGAGTCATTAAAATTGACCAAAAATTATTTAAAAGTCCTAATGGACTTAGCGGAATCTATCAATTTAAGTACAGAGGCCAAGCATCTTTTCTTTCGATGCAAAATGTATTTTAAAATTAGAATATTGAATAGAGATATTAAAGAAAAATTACAAAAATTGTAAAATAAGTCTTAATAAAACTTGGTTTTCTTGTGTAAATGTGTAAGTTTTGTAAATAACATGTAAATAATATGTACTTAATAAATCAAACAAAATTGTTTATCACTACAAATTTTTAACACCTACCCATAAAATCCAAAAAAAAAGCTTGTAATAAAAAATAGTTAATAATATATACCGGGTGTCCGTTATCAAACTCGAACATACGAATCTAACATTGCATTGAACGATTTTGCTGACTCCTACTCGCCAATTCAACTTACAGGAAAGATAGTGGTATGAATAGAAAGATAAAATTGTTGCACATCAAATGATACTAGTAATAATAATATTTACTGATATAGTATAGAAATAATGGAAAATTACCTAAAAATCAAATGCTCAATGTTGATTGCCTATGTTTGACTTTGAGAGTAGACACCCAGTATAAATCTGCTAGTATATATCACTCATATTTTTCTACAGAAGCATTCTTTTAAAATTAACAATATTTATTTAAATTTTAAAAAACATAAGTCCGTTTGTTTTTCGCTAGGGATTAAAGTACTAATTTTTGATAATGAATAAGCCTTAAACTTTTCACTCTTCATATGTTGGTATCTTCCTTTACTTTTAAATTTAAATACTCTAGTATTCAAAATCGTTTATTGTTCGTTTTTTTACAAAAGAAAACCCTTTATACAATGCTAAACTTTGAAGATAATTTATTATATCCAGCACCTACCTACTTTATTTAAGGGCTTATTCTATTATGGGCCATAAATCCTACATTAAATCATAAAAGAAATATCTCTTATACTATTATAATATTGCATAAAATGTAATACAGTAAACATTAATTAAAACCGCTTTAAAGTAATGCATTTCCATATCGTCAAGCAGGATTTTTGTCACGGAGTGACGTCATGCGCAACGTAGTACGAAATTCCATCGCCGCGTGGGTTTATCTTAGTAGTAGTAGTATCATGAGCGTAAACTACTGGAACGTCTAATATATACAGGTTGTCCGAAATCCGTTTTGAACATAGGAAATGAATGAGTGCGACAAGGAAAACATAAACAAAATGAGTAGCATGGACAAAGACAGAACGTAATCATGGCTAGCTAAATTTTTAAATTAAAATTAAGTCAATGAAACAAACAAACACAAATATTTTAGCTGTTGTTAAGAGTATAAAGTGAGGTTTAAATATACTATTGTTTACTATTCACATAATTATTTTAATTATTTAAACCTCACTTTATACCCTTGATGCCAGATAAAATATTTGACAATAGTGTTTTTGTTTCATTTGCTTAGTTTTAGTTTAAAAATTTCGCAAGCCATGATTACGTTCTATCTTTGTCCTGCTACTCATTTTGTTTATGACTTCCTTGTCGCACTCATTAATTTCCTATGTTCAAAACGGATTTCGGACAATCTGTATGTAATAGAATAGGCCTAATAGCAATCATGGAAGTCCTTCCCATAGAGTAAGCCGGTTTTCGACCCTATCGTAGCTGGGAGGCCCAAATGCTTGCGTTCATTGAGAAAGGGTATAAACAGTGCCAGAAAACAGGGGCGGTCTTTGTAGATCTCACAGCAGCATACGACATCGTATCACTGGTTGTGAAATCAACGATTTTCGCGGATTCTGCGAGAGAGGTTTTCCGAGGTGCCAAATCTGGGGAACTGTGGTAATTAGATATCGTTTTGCCCCCTTTCCAATACTTGTCGTTAGGAGGATCTATGCGCCAAGCCTGGCCTTTTGGGTATTCGCTTTACAACATCGTTTCGACGGCCAGCAATCTACGCTGTCCTTTTAACCATCTGCAAAGAAGTCGACGAGAGAAGGGGATTTTCGGCTGCAGGAATCAGCAACTTCGCCGGACATTATTCAGGTACTGTGATTTACTGTTTTTATTGCCTGGGTACTTTAGAGCGGTTGTGCGATGATGTTGTCTTGTCTTGAAAGTGACGTAATTGTGTATGTTGCAGCAACCATATTTGGGAGCCGACGCGAGTGACCTACTTTGAGAGTCATAACATACAGAATTTTTGTGCGGCTTGTTTACCACTGTCGTTTGAATGTAACTAATGTACTTTTGTGTCACACCTATCATTGTTAGGTAGATTTAAGGTTACTAACCATCATTTACAACTATTCATGTCAAACATTTGCCGGTGTACTTAAATGTTAATAGATTTGCATTCGTTTTTAACTTCTTTTTATTTATGATACTTATAGGTGTTGATGTAAATGTGTGATGCTTTCTTATGATTACTGATTGTGAAATAACCGGCGAAGCTAAGAGACCACCAAAGGTAGGTTTCCAGCAGCCCGACGTCCCACTAGCCCGTCGAAGTAGAGCGGTGGTGCTTTGACTTCGAATTTCTACGAGAGCCGGATGGAAGTTTCTTCCCCATTCTATCAATGAAATTCGTGGCGCTTAATTTTCCTCTTTATTTTGATTACAATCAATCCTTATTGTAACAACATCTCGCTCTAAATTAAGTCGTGTTAATCCGAACCTGCTTTTCTCCCTGAGCAAATAGCCGGACAGCCGTCTGTTATAGCAAGTTGTGGCGTGATTAAAGTGAGCGTTGTTTGTTTAAAGATTAACGTGTGCTAGCGAACCATTTAGACTATCCCCCAAGTGTTTAAATTTTTAGAAAACACTCTTTCCAATGATCGTAGCGTACTGGCTGAGTATTTCCGCAAATGACGACTCACTCTAAATACCACTAAGACCGATATATTGCTTCCACCTTAACAACAAAATGACCCGCATAACCTTGAATATAACTTGTAATGGCACGACCCTGTCTTACAAGACCAATCAAAAATATTTAGGAGTAACACTAGATTGTATTCTCCCCTACAATAAACATTTAGTCAGTCTAGCGGAACAACATCTTACATAATCTGGCAAAATCAACTTGGGGAGCAGAAGTTGCTACGCTCCGCTTCTCAGCGCTAAGCTTAGTTTATTCAACAGTGGAATATGGTGTATCGACATGGATAAAGAATCCCCATGCGAAAAAAGTCGACACTGTCTTCATCCAAACCATGCGGATAATATCAGGATCTCTCAAATCCACACCCAATGGGTGGCTATCAGTATTAAGTCACTTAGAACCCTTAAAAATCCGCAGAAAGAAAATAATCGTCCGGTAATTCAAGAAAATCTCTGCAAACCTGGCGCTTTCCATTCAGCAAGACCTAAATACATTTGGCAGTCTCATTGAGCAGAGTTTCAATGGTAGTAACGAATGGATAGCAAAGCGGCAGAACCAATCCAGCCCAACATGGCATTTCCTACTCGACCCCCAAAAACTGCCCACCGGGTTCAACCTGCCATGTAAAACCTGGCTCCGTTTGAACAGGGTACGTGCAGTGCATGCCATGCCAGATGAAGAGCACCACCACAGTACATATCTAATAGAAGCGAATCCCCCATGTTAAAAGTTGGCAACACCTCACCATTTTTTCACAGAGTTGCACCATGGCGACGAGTTGGCTCAATTACATAATGAGCGGGAATTTTAAATGACGCGTATATGCAACTCTCGAATCCCATTAATTTAAAAAATATTTGGTGAATAAAATTTGCTTTAAAAAATAATTCGGATATTTTAATTGATAATGCTGAATTAGGAAATTTTGCTAGATGGGTTACATGATGCAATATTACAAAATTAACTATGGATGTTTATTTGGCTATGTCGCTGCAAACAAACTAATAGTATAAATTTAGAAGCTGAATCAAAGCGGTAGACATTAGAATTAACACATATTTAAACAAAATATAGGTAATACTTAACTGTCAAATATGCAGATCGCCACACTTAACCTCAATAAGCAAAAAGATACAGAGCAGGTACGGGGTGGGGAAGAGCAGGGTTCTGTTTAATGTGACGTCAAAAATCGATATTTTTGTGTGCGCCTGCGTGTTACAGGTTGTAAGTCTCCTCACCCCTACCCGACGGGGTGGCCCTCTTACTTTTGTGTTTCCAAATCACAGGCCTCAACTTCATCGCTGTCAGCAGCACTATACAAATCGGGCATACGCCAGACCTCAGAGCTCTGAATGTGACTGCGGTGCGGACATCAAACAAAACAACAAATCATCTACGCATGTCCAACGAGAAGATGTCTTGATACCAGTAACGACTTCTTCGAAGCCACGCCAGTGGCGATCCAGTGGCTTCAACAACTAGATCTGGAGCTGTAAAACTTAAAACTTAATTTTATATCCATTTCACCTAATTTTATATTTCGATACGGTGGTCAATGTCTTTTTTTTTTCTTTTACATGTTATACCATTTATGTATACTGTGTTAGATTATGTATGTTGTGCCATTAGCTAAATAAAATAATCAGAAGTAACACGATGCTTTTCCCGGCATTATTTTAAGTAACGAGAAAGATAGTGAGTAATAGAGTTAAATTTGTTTACATTTGCAGTAGGTATAACCTTCGTATATCAATTATTTCTTTTGAACTGAATTATTTTTAATGAAAATAAAAATATACTGGTATAAAATATGACCATTTTTATAATTTGTTTGGACAACACTACAATAATGATTTTCTAGATAAGAAAATAGCAGTTAACTTCTTAATATTCTTTAATGTTTTATGTTACTTAATGTTGCCTTTGATGAACAACTCAGTTGTATTTGGTGTTTTCACGGGTCGCGCTCTTTTCTGTCAGTACGTTCTTTAATGAGAGTGTTTTTAAAACGTTAAACGTCATTTTGTTGCAGAACATGACTGTTACCTAACTTTTTCTTTTATGGAAAGATGGGGATAACACATCAATACTCAAATACTGGCATCAATCTGAATGAAAACAATCTTTTACGTCATTGTTCAATGCGAGAAGTTCAGATTAAGTTTATAGATCAATATAATGTTATAATTTACTATGTTGCAATGGTATTTATGTATGTAAATGGTTTTATGTTATAACAATATATATTGACTTGGCAGTGGCGACGTGATTATCGGCATGCCGGCTCCGTTCCACAGTGCAGTTTTAAATCGAGAATACGCGATTCTAAATACTGCTTAAAGCGTGAAATAGTGAATAGTGATAATTTAAAAGTGCAGGGTTGATCTGAAATGGTGAACAAACTAAAGCAACTTAAAGTTCTCGTATAAAACAGTGTAGTGTTTAGCAAACAACTTTTAGGTTAAGGCGAAAATCGCATACTTGGATTTCGGGGTAAACAAATGCGCATCGGCACGACGGAATCAGCAGAAACGTGAGCGCAGCAGTGAATAATTTCAGCGCACGAGCGGTGCAGGTACGGCCCGCGCTGTGTTTATATTTAAAGTTGAGAAACAAAGGCGGAGATCGTCGCGCGCGGAAAATATTTTCTCCGAAACAGCGACTATTGCACCAAATTTTATTAATATATATAGATAATTGAAATAACAGAAAATGCCATCAGAAACTGAAGATTCGACCTCGGAAGGGACAGGAGGGAAACGAAAACAAATAACACCAGAATTCTCTCAGAGGTCAAAAAAAAACTAACAGGGCGCCGATAAAGACAAAAGGAAAAATTGAAATAGAAATCGAAAATGAGGAAAAATTTAATAAAATTATAGGAATGATGGAGCAAATAATGAGTGATGTTAAAGACATTAAACAGGAACAACAAAATTATCAAGAAGAAATGAAACAACTAAAGAACGAAAATAAAGAGTTAAAAGAAAAGTTAGTAAACTTAGAAAGAAAAATGGAGAATATAGAACGCAAAGAAAAAAGAAATAATATAACCATAAAAGGAGTCCAAATACGCGAAAATGACCCCAAAGCTGCAGTAAAAGAATTTATAGAAGTAAATCTAGGAAAAACTGCGGAGATCGAATCAGCATATGTCATAAAACCACAAAATAAAGAGTCTTTTGTGGTAGCAAAGTTTAAGGAATGGGAAGATAAAGTAGACGTAATGAGAAATAAGAATAAGTTTAAAGGATCAAGAATATTTATAGATAATGATTTGACACAAAAGGAAAGTAGAATACAGAAACACATAAGAGACATAGCAAAGAAGCAAAGAACTGAAGGCAAACAAGTGCAAGTTTATTACAATAAATTGATAATAAATGGTGAAACATGGTTATGGAATGATAGGCTGGAAAAATTGGCCAATGAGCCAAAAAACCAGCCAATGCCCCAAAAAATATAAATACGGGCTGTGGGGCAAGTGGAATAAGCCCACCACCTGCACCAAAAGAAATTGACCAGGCTTTAAAAGATGCAAACATGCAACGAAAATGGCAATGGAAAATAGGATTATGGAATGTACAATCAGTGAACGGCAAGGAAATTGAACTCGCAAAAGAGTTCCAGAAAATAAATACTAGAATTTTAGCAATTACAGAAACAAAAAAGAAAGGAAACGGAAATGTAGAAATTGAAGGAAACCAAATGTACTATAGTGGTGTGCCACATAATGAACGAGCAAAGGCGGGAGTAGCATGCATGATCCGAAACAAAGATGTTGACAAAATAAGAGAAGTAGACTTTATTAACGAAAGAATAATGCGAATTGAAATAGAAGGAGACGACAAAGAAATATATACAATAATAATTACCTACGGCCCTTCAGAAGATGAAACAAAAGCAAATAAAGATATATTCTGGGAGGACCTTCAGGACGCAACCGATAACAGCAAAGGAAAGCTAATTATAGTGGGTGACATCAATGGAAGGACTGGGAATAACACGGAAGATGCCGGTAACACGATAGGAAGGTTCGGTGAGAATTACAAAAATAACAATGGGCAAAGATTGATAGATTTTTGCGTACAAAATGACTTAGTGGTTACTAACACATTATTTCAGCACAAGGATATACACCGATACACAAGGGTACTTAAAAGTCGAGGTGAAAAATCAATAATAGACTTTGTTTTGGTAGGAAAGGAATATAGAAGTATTGTCCAAGATGTAAGGGTTAAAAGAGGGGCTGAAATAGGAAGCGATCACTATTTGGTAGTCGCTAAACTGCTCGGAAAAGAAAAAGTAAAGCAACAAATGAAAGACAAAGGAACGAAACATCATAGTATAAAAACCTACAACTTACAAAAAGAAGAAACACGAGTTAACTACAGGAAACGAATAGAAGAAGAAATAAACAAGATCTCGCATTTTCTTGAAATAGCGCAAGTAGAGGAAATGTGGAATAAAATTAAAGAAATAATAATACAAAGTGCTACAGAAGTATGTGGAACATCAAATTGTGAAAAGAAAATCAAGCAAACATCCTGGTGGGATGAAAACATAAAGAGAGAGGTAAAAAAGAAAAAAAATTTGTGGAAAAACTATTTAAGTAAAAAAAGTGACAACAGCTATACTGAATACAAAACACAAAGAAAACTAGTGAAAGAAATAGTGGCAACAGCCAAAAGAGCAGCATGGGAATAGTTTGGAAGAAAAATGGAGGAAGACGGAAAAGGAAACGCAAAAATGCTTTTTAAAGTCGTAAAGGGATTACGCAAGCAAAAAAAAGATCCAAGAAAAGGAATAAGGGACAATACCGGACAAATGTTAACTACTGGAGAAGAAAGATTAAACAGATGGTTCGAATATTTTATAAACCTACTAGACGCAACAATAGAACAAAAAAATATAAAAACGCCAACAAAAGTAAATACTACAGCAAATAATGAGAGTACGGCAGAAAGCCAGGACATAACAATAGATGAAGTAAAGGACGCAATAAAGAATTTAAAGACTGGGAAGGCAGCAGGAAAAGATGGGATAAATGCAGAAATGGTGAAACACATGGGAAACAGAGGACATGAGATCATACATAAATTAATAGTAAAAATATGGCAATCAAAGAAAATACCACAAGATTGGAGCACTGCAATAATAGTACCCATACACAAAAAAGGGGATCGCAGTTTATGCGATAATTATAGAGGAATTGCTTTGATGAGTGTGCCAAGTAAAATATATGAGAAAATTTTGGAAAAAAGATTACGAGAAGAGGTGGAAGATGCTATTAATGACAACCAATGCGGTTTTAGAGCTGGACGAAGTACGCAAGATCTTATTTTCAGCATGAGGCAATTAAGCGAAAAGAAACTAAACCACAACGGACATCTCTATGCTTGTTTCATCGACATGGAAAAAGCTTATGACAGCGTGCAGAGGAATGTAATATGGGAAGAACTGGAAGAAAGAAATGTAAGCGAACAACTCAGAGAAGCAATAAAAAGTATGTATGACAGTACAAAGAATGTAGTAAGAATAGAAAACCAATGCACAAAGGAATTCATAACAACAAAAGGCGTTAGACAGGGAGGGGTAATCAGTGCACTATTATTCATTTTAGTCATGGATCGGATAGCAAGAAAATGCGGTGAAATGATAAAGGGTATTCGAGTAGGAGTGAGACGGTTAGAAACGGTTAAGGTGGCGGAATTTATATATGCAGACGATCTAATAATTTTAGCTGAAAATGAAAAATCATTACAAACAAACATACGAATATGGAGCGAAGAGATACAAAATACCGGAATGAGAATCAATATTAAAAAAACAGAAGTAATGAAAATAGCAAAGGACGAACAAGAACTTAGTGTGAGATTAGATAACAGTCTGATAAAACAGGTGAACAACTTTAAATACCTAGGATCTATGATTAATAACACGGGAAACATCGAACCCGAAATAAACAACAGAATTGGAAGTGCAGCTGCTTTGTACAACGCAATAAAAACAGTCCTCCTTAGTAAGAGAGAAGTATCAAAGCATACAAAGATTAAAATATATAAATCCGTTTTTATACCAACCTTAACGTACGGGTGTGAGTCTTGGGTGTTAACAGCTAAACAAAGATCTAAATTGCAAGCATGTGAGATGCGAATCCTAAGAAGAATAGAAGGAGTTACAAGAAAGGACAGAATCAAAAACGAAGACATTAGAAAAACCTTAAAAGTAAGATCACTGTTTACCTATATAGAGAAAACACAATTAAGCTGGTTTGGACACCTTGTAAGGATGAAGGACGATAGAATTGTAAAGAAAATATGGGAAATGGGTACGGACAACAAAAGAAGCAGAGGAAGACCCAGAAATACGTGGAACAAGGAAATAGGGAAGATATTTGAAAGAAGAGGAGTAACTTGGGCGAGAGCAAAGGAGATGGCCATGGACAGGAAGCTGTGGAGGCAGTTTTGTGATGATCAACCCTAAAACAGCACCCTCGACACCGAAAGGTAGAAGTGGACCGGATTATGTATGTATGTATATGTACAATATATATTATGCTTTAGTAATTGCATTTGACTTTTCTTACACTTTAGTTGATTTTTAATAAATTATCTTTTAAAATGAATTTAAGTAACTCATTTAACGTTTTATAAATTTTGGATTATCATTGTTATTAAATATCTCTAGCTCTGGTGAAAACATTTACTTTTAAGAAACACAGGCCGGGTTCACGCATAATCAAGCCTGTTTTTATTCCTGAAATTTCATTTTTGTTTAATCAAAACTAAGTCCAACATTATGTGACAATTTGCTTGTCTGTCACTGTCACTTCAAATTATGCAAGTGTAAAATCAATTAGAAACACCTTTTCGTTACACTACTTGTCATTCAACAAACATTAAATAGTAAGTAATTCCTTTTATAATTAGCTCACTTCACTCTTTCTATATTTTACTTTCAGTTTATTCTATAAATACCTGCAGCCGTGACCTGTCTAGAAACCCTGATCTGCTCCTTTACGAATTCAAGGGCATCCAGTATCCTCACAGAAATCTCCCAATGTCCACACAAAATTCCAGTATGGATGTAACGAACCACCAGGAACCGCAAACATAGGGTGGCCATATGCCTTCTTTGGAAAAAGAGAACATTTTGGACCAGCTAAGAAAATAACAAAAAGATGGCATCGAAAAATTTTTATTATAAAACAAATGAACAAAACCAGTAATTATTTGTAAAACAATAAATAAAAAACACATTGCAGTTGCGATAATAATTGTTTCTTATAAAAATCAACATCAAATTCACATATAAAATACTGTATAAGTAAAATATATAAAATATACTGCTCCACAAATGAACTGGACCACCCATAAAAATTGTATTTATTACATTACGTCATAAAATATATATATAAAAGCTTATGTTTTATAGTATACTCATATTAAGCATATTTAATTGGACTATCCTCAAATATCAACTGAAGAATTAACAAATCATATTCATAAAATGACAAAATAATAAAATTATAAAAAAACATATTTCACAAAAATAAGAGAAAATTTAAAATAACATTTTATATAAGAAGATTTAAAACCGAAAACAGTCAAAATGGAGCAAAACTCTTTTCACATTAAATAAGAGAACAAAAGAGAACATTTTATTAGAAAAAAAGATAAAAAAGATCCGTATTAAAAAAGAGATGCTCTGGCCACCCTACGCAAACACCTCTCAGCCGAACACGACAAGACACCTGCTATTTCCTCCAACAGAATTGTCAAGATTGGCCAGAAGTAAAGTCTTCCTTCCAAAAATCACAAGCCGTTGACAACATAGTACCATGAACTCTGACCAGGTACAAGTCCCAAAACGTCATTTCAATAACAAGCTTGGCGAAGTACAATTCCAGTAGATGAAAACTCCTTTATCAATACCACAAGGCGTTCACTCTGCTATCAAACTCGATGTAAGCTACTTCCAGTAAAGTTAGCCCCCGCTATGCAATTCATATAATGTAATTAATTGAGAATAAACACAATCCTGCATCCAATTCCAGAAATTGCTTTTGTAGATTATAACTGTTTAACATATGACACTCTCACCATATCGATTCTTCTTCATAACATCTCCATATGAAATTATTGTTTTTAAAATTTCGTTTTTATTCTTCTCGATAATTTTACTATGATTTTACTATAACCCCTCACATACCTAAAATAGATTTTACGCCATTTAATAAAGAATTTATTTTAAAACTTTCAGCTGGTTACGAACTTATTACGTTATTTCAAGTCAAAATTATTTGTATATCCAATAATTAAAAATATCTCCTTAGTGATATTGTTTTAGCATATTTTTAAAATCCAGCACTCTATAGCTATTTTGAATGATATTTCTCGAATAAGTATCCATATATATGTTACGGTTAAAGTGTTTACTTGGCTAGTTTATAGGCTAGCTGGATAGTATCCAAACTATCCAAATGTCTGGCTATTTTGATAGAAAATCATATTTCTACTAAAATAGCTATGAATATTGGCTGGTTTGCATACTATCCAGCTAGTTTACAAACTATACAAGATTTATCGCCAAAGTACAAACCACAAGAAAAGTACACAAATTAAGGTAGATTCAGACTGGCGGTAGCGGCGCGGTGGCGGCGCGGTAGCGGAGCGGTCCTGAAACCGCTCAGCAATCGCTCTGCGCGTTTTTAAATGATATGATTCAGACTAACAAGCTACGCGGAAGCGGAGAGGTAGCGACAAGCCGGCGGGGATAGGGCGGTAGGCTGACGGAGCGATTTCGATCGATCGGGGAGCGATTTTTATGAAGAAACCGCGAGGTTAGATAAAAACACAACCATAATTTAGAGTGAAATATGCAGTTCAGTACCGTCCTTAGTTGCAGGTAAATGTGATTGTGCTACAACATGGAAGAGCAACCAAACATTTTGGGTTTGGAAATTAACTATGCAGCTAAATTGTTCAATCAAAATAATTTTTACTCACGTTTCGTTTGCATTTAAAAACTAACTACTTCAGATGTTTACATTAAGTTTTAAACAGTTACTTATTTGATCAACTAAAAATAGAAGAATGAGGTTAGATTTTACAGATAAGCAATGTATATTTTTATCTTTATGATTGTATAATTGATTTAATTGGGGCGGAATGAGTACCTCCTTTTTTTATTTATAAATAAATCATTGACGAAACAGTTTATTTTAAAATTATGCTATTAGTAATTAACTAGCAGTCCAGTGAGACAAATGTCTCATTTAAAAAAACAAAAAAGACCGTTTTTCAAATAGAACGCGTATTAAATAAAAACTGTACCCAGACCTGGACGGTGTCAAAGTGGTTGCCTAACCGATCTAGGTTTTAAGGGGCAGAGGGTCGCAGCTCCGTTTGGCTGCTGAAACATTTTTATTTAATACGCGTTCTATTTGAAAAACGGTCTTTTTTGTGATTTCTCGAAAACCGGAAGTGTCACGTGACTGAAATTCGGTTCCTGAGCTGACATGACCATTCCAAACATATAACTTGAATAACTTTTTTCTCTATCTCTTACGGTTTGGCTGCTGAAACAGCGTCCCAGACAGACAAAACAACGTCCCGGACAGCAGCGTCCCGGACAGACACGTCTATTAGATAAAGGATATTTAACAGTGTAGAAAATAATTTGTTCTGCGAATTGTCAAATATGAAATCCCGTTGGTTCAAATAATTCTCAGCAACGCCATTTCATCAAACATTTATTACTAATAGCATAATTTTAAAATAAACTGTTTTCCCAACGATTTATTTAATTTGAAATGTAAAAACGTGAGTGCTAAATTCTCACCAATTAAATCAACTTATACAATGATAAGAACAATAATATGCATTTTTTATATGTACAATCTAATCTCATTTTCCTAATCAGTTCATCAAATTAGTAACTGTTGAACAACTTCATTTAAACGTCTCAAGAAGTTAGCTTTTCAATGCTGGCGAAACCCGCAAAAATAAATTTGATTGAACCATTTATAATAGTTAATTTCCAAACCAAAAATTAAAATATGTAATATTATAAGCCGTTCACGATCTTTTTGGGTCAGGTGAGGCTATGACCATCTAGTAATTTTGTTGGCAGAACCTCTGTTGCAACAAAACTCCCTCATGGAAATTGACACTTTTTGTGTTAGGTTAGGTTGTTTTCAGTTTAAGGTTATATTTTCTGAATAGGTACATTGTTGCCGGATATTCTCTAGTAGCTACATCGACTCGCGTTCTTTTAAATTCGGTCTGTCCTTTTTAAATTGGAAGTAGCATCGTTTAATGGAAATTTTTTGTTGTAACAAAATTATTTTGGGCATTTTGACTTTTCCTTTGACGGAAATTAAAATTCTTTTTACACGAATATTAAAATAATAAATCTGGCAATGTGGTGGCAAGAAAATGTCTAACAGACACTGACAGAAAAAAAAGTTGCATCCGATACATTATCGAATCAGTTAGTCCAACATGAAAAGAAAAAAACATAGCCAACTCTGTCTCAAAAAGGTCGTGAACGGCTTATATGTGTGTTTATGTTATTCTTTATTCACCAATAAAAATGATTATTTTGAGTTCAATATTTGTAATTGTTTTTACTTTATAATATACAGTGTGCCCGTAGATTGGGTTCACATAAGATGTAAATGACAAAACCATTTCGAGTTAGATGTTAATATTCTAGGAATCGTTCCTGCTTGTTCTCAAACCAAGATTTTGAGAAAGTCAATCAAATTAATTAATATACAGGGTGTTTTTAGAATCAATTTAAAAAAAATCCAAGAGTAAACTACCTTTATTAGATGAGGTAGCAAAAAAAGTATTAAGAAAAGTTGTTTAGAATTAAGAGTAATGGCAGACTCAATTTTCAGACAAATCGGCCACTCTTCATCCGAACTCTCTGAACTACTTGTAAACATTAAAAAAACACGTATTATCAACTTGTAACCTGCACGTCTCTGAACACCGCTTGCAAATAAACTCACCGTCGAACTACCGCGCTCAGTATGAATTAGTGATGGGCTTATCCGGAATGAATAATCGGAAAGTTTCCGATTGTTCAAAAAATCGGAAGGTTCCAATTATTTCGGAACGTTTCGGAACTTTTCGGAATTCGATTATTTTACTGTTCGGTGCACAAAATTCGGAACTTTCGGAATTCGATTATTTTACTATTCGCTATACAAAATGAGAAAACGAAATGCCAATTTGAACTGAACGGAATACGATATGTTGCGTTGACTCACTTGACTGCTATATGCTAGTTGGCGAATACTGACGGGTCGCGCCGTGTGCGCACGTGTATGATACGTGAAAGGCACTAATGGCAGTGGTATTTCGTAGATTAATTATTAGATAGTACAGCTTACAGACTTCAAATTCATGTATTGTTTTATACTATCTATTATGTACTTTATGTGCCATTAAACTTTAAAATATCACTACCTACCATTTTCCGGAAGTCTATTAAGGTAACTACTGTAATAATTTGAAAAAATATTTTATTTCCTCTTATATCCCACTGTGCGACTCAAACTCATAAATTGTTTTACTGGCCGTCCTACAAACTCGCTCGTTTTCCCTTGCTTGCATTTACGGAATGTAAAATAATCGGATGATATTCCGATTTTATAATCATTCCGAAATGGAACATTCCGATTATTGAAATCATCCGATTATGCCCATCACTAGTATGAATACCTACTAGTCTTAAAACCGCCCAGAATCCGCGCCGCTACCAAACCTCTACCGCACCGCTGCAGCGCCGCTACCGCCAGTCTGAATAGACCTTTTACCGGTGTATGTTGTACCTATAAATAAACTTTATTTTTGACAAAGAATTATTTTGCTATCCTAAACTAAATTAACCAAATGGAATAGGTTAGTTTACATACTAACCAACGAGTTGGTTATTATGTATTACTACTAATATTAAGTTCACACTTTATCCAAATACTGTGGATAGTTTGTAAACTAGCCAAAAACAACTGTTAATGTGTGTACTTTTCTTGTGGTTTGTACTTTGGCGATAAATCTTGTATAGTTTGTAAACTAGTTTGATAGTATGCAAACCAGCCAATATTCATAGCTATTTTAGTAGACATATGATTTTCCATCAAAATAGCCAGACATTTGGATAGTTTGTATACTATCCAGCTAGCCTATAAACTAGCCAAGTAAACACTTTAACCGTAACATATATAATAGACTTGTCCGGGACGCTGGTCCGTCCGGGACGCTGTTTCAGCAGCCAAACCGTAAGAGATAGAAAAAAGTTATTAAAGTTATATGTTTGGAATGGTCATGTCAGGTCAGGAACAGAATTTCAGTCACGTGACACTTCCGGTTTTCGAGAAATCACAAAACGACCGTTTTTCAAATAGAACGCCTATTAAATAAAAACTGTTTCAGCAGCCAAACGGAGCTGCGACCCTCTGCGCCTTAAAACCTCGATCGGTTAGGCAACCACTTTGACACCTTCCAGGTCTGTGTACAGTTTTTATTTAATACGCGTTCTATTTGAAAAACGGTCTTTTTTGTTTTTTTAAATGAGATATTTGTCTCACTGGATTGCTTGTTTGATACTAATCCTCCACTTTATTTCAGATAATAAGTAAATTATGTTAGAACCTCTCTGTTTCTTATATCGCATCGTTCAGTTGAATTTAGATTCTATTTCATTATTTTACCAAATACATATTAATAATTTTGATATCCTTTTAATACTTAAATTCATCTTTGTAATTTAATACTGTATTATTTTAACCTTTTTAACCTGATATCAAACCCTTACACTTGCAATAGTTATGACGTCTTGAAAATAATCTAATAAGTTTTATTGATTTTCAACTTAGTTGTTTGTGTTTCGTAAGATACTTTCGTTATGAATGGTCCACTTAGGTGTATGCCAGGTTATTAGACGTCTTTGTCTAATGGTGTGTTTAGGATTTTCACTGAACGGCAAGTGATGCCGTTGACTTGGATTCTATGGTTTGCATCACAATTTCTGGCGTCATTCTTGAATTTTTTAAAAAGGTGGTTTCGAGATCCTTCGATACTGAAGCCAGTATTCAGTATATGTCACTGGCGTTATTTTAATGGTGGTTGGAACTGTTGGGAGCTCTTTTTTCGCGATTTCTCTCTACATGCTCAAGCTACCTAGGCTCTTGTGCTTCATTTTTTTCAAATGCATTTTCGTCTATTTCTAATTCTTACACCTTAACACGCCTCGTTCTTTGCTCAGTCGGTAGGTTCTACAATGGAGTCAGCTGAAGGAAAGGTGTAGACGTTACCCTTATTGAGGCTGCTAAATAATTGGTGTAACTTTTAATATGATTATTGCTATGGGTTTGGATGCTACATACAAAAAACTTATGACTATATATATATACAAGAGGGAAACAAAGAAAAACAAGAAAAGAAATATGTACAAAGCAGGCGCCTAGTCTCTGGCGCCGGTGGCGCTGGAGGTGATGGGACGGCCTCTCCCGGTTGTCGGAGGGGGGGAACGCGGCCTGGACGCGGTCCGATCCGCCCGGGGAGCAGTGCGGGGCACGGCTCGTCGGGGGTGCTGGTGGCGCTTTAGGTGGCGCGTTGAGCGGGGCGGCGAGATTCTCTTGGAGCGTCGGCGGCGCGAGTAGCCCTCTAGGGGACGCCGGCTGGAAGTGGTTGCTCCTGGCGCTCGAAGTCCCTAAAGCGGAGCGGACGGCGGCCAGTTGGACCTGGAAGGCTGGAGGCGGCTGGGTGGTCCTGATGAGGCTGATCCTTGGAAGGCTGGATGGTCCTGAAGAGGCTGATCCTTCAAAGGCTGGATGGTTCTGAAGAGGCTGATCCTTGGAAAGCTGGATGGTTCCTGGTGGACTCTCCTGGGTTGAGTCCTTTCTTCTGGCCTGGGCTTGTCTATTTAAAGGAGCCCCGTCCTTTGTGTTGAGCTTGTTGGCCGCTCATTGGTTTGAGGAGGAGGGAGGACTGTTTATTTTCCTCGCATTTAATAATTCCGCGTTTTTTTTCGCGGCGCGACATATTAATGTGTTAAGGGGTCTCTCAATGGATGGCCGTCGAAATGCCGATTCTAATGATACCCCATTTGCTATGTTTTGTTAGCTTTAATCAAAATAAGGTTTTGTTTCCCTCGAGCTCTGCGTATAAAATTGCTTACTCATTATTGTTACTGAGTGTGTTAAAACGTTCTTCTTGTTTTTATTATTTACGCGCTGATTTAACTGCTTTTTGATACCCAATACCCCTGCTTTTTATTCTTCCCAACGCTAATTAAAATTCAATTTGTAATATTTGTGCATTTGCCTGCTGTTTTCCTTTGTCCCGATTTTAGCCGTTAGAGAGTGCGTCTTTGGTTAGGTCTCCGCTTGTTTCGAATTTCTGGGCAAATTTGCCTGCACGCCGTACTGCGATGATTTCGCCTGCTGGGGGAACAAAACGTTTTTAATCGGCCCGTATGCTTGTTAGCGATTCGAGGATAATTTGATTAGGTAGCGGCTAATTTTTCCTATGCATGTGTGGTTTCTATTGGGCGTACTATTGATTAGGAGTGCCTTAGTTAATTAAAATTAGATTTTAATTCGGCGTGAGCTTCGGCTGTTTGTAGAGGCTTCCGCTCGGGGTTTGCCCTGGAGTTTTATGGGGGTGTTCTGCTGCGTCTTATAAACTGGCATTCTGTTTGAAATTTATTGTTTTATTTTCTTGCAGAGTTTTATTTGTGTACTTTTAGAAACTAGCATGCCGTAATTTATTGTTTTATTTTCGGCAGAGGTTTTTATTTGGAAATTTGTGTAGTATCGTGGCTTATTGTAAAACAGATGCGTTTTGTTCTTTGTTTGTTGCCGCCTGCTTGGCGACTCAAATTTCCTTTGTTGATTGATCTGTTTAACGGATTCATATTAACCTTTTATCTACTGCAGTACTCTCATCTCACATGCTTCTAATTTTTCTTTACGTCTGCTGTTAGCATCCACGATTCACGGCCGTGTATCAGCATTAGTACTAATACTGACTCATATATTTTCGTTTTCGTTGCGTTGTGTTTAACGCAGAGATCTGAAAAGTCCAACATGGCCGCGTGCGACGAACGGTCTGTCTACTGCCAAGTGTAAATGGCATTCGGTGTTGTTTATTGTTAATAGCTATTGGTTGGTTATTAAATTAATGTATCAGAATTATGAAATTATGATGTACATTTCAATATTTTAACTGCATTTAAAAACGCCCAACTTACTGTATGAACTTACTTTTACAAAATGATGATAAATACAGTTCCGTATCTTATTGGCATCAGAAAATCAGGACCGTATTTAAAAAAATGAAGTTGATGATGGTTTCTCAAAGACGAAACGTCGGATAAAAAATTGATAATGTAACCATTAAACCACTAAAAGTTGATATACAGAGGTTTAATCAGTTTCGCTCTAACTTTAATATTAACGCAAGAAAAAAATAAAATAGAAAATAAATAAAATCGTTTTCTTAGATAATTCAAAAACGAAAAATAATTTAATTCTTTAATGGCGTAACTGTCTTCCCATTTAAGCAAATTTGTATTTCTTACAATTAACCAGACTCACATACTGGCCCTCCTTATCTTGAACATGTTGTATTTTTGGACTTATGTTTTTGTGTTGGTGCCAAGCATTGTCTGCTGCCACATCAGTTAATATATAGAAATATATGATTTTGTGTCCATTATTATTATTTTTGTTATATTTTTCATGTTTCTCTACGCACTTGTCAGTACTATCCGGACATTCGTACTCTTTCATTAAAGTCTCCTATCATTACCAGTATGCATGTCTATTTCATTTTGCAATGTCTTTCAAAACTCATCTGTCTTTGTTTTCTGCTCATTAATTTGGTTGATATATCAGACCTGATACTATTTTCCACTCTTTAATTCCATTGATATTTCCTTTATTAACTATACAAGCGACTCCTGACTGTGCACATGGTCTTTCAGCTATATGTCAGTACATGCCCTCCCCATATAATCACATATCCGCTTTCTTTCATTTTCGTTCCCTTGACAGCTAACACTTCTATTTTGTCCTCTAATACGTACTAATGCCTCTAGTATTCGACATTTTGATGTCAATTCTTTACCTTCGAACTCTTATTTCTTTCTTCTGCAATTTTCTTGATTTTGTGTTAGGCTATGTTTCTCTATTTATATATTGCTATGGTTTTAAGCCCTACCAATCAACTCTGTAAGCATTGCCAAATTAATGGAAATTTCATGAAAGCTCAGAGTGAGATATTTTATATAACTGCAAAGCTAAATCTTGAATTTGCCAGAATGAATACATTTGTAATGAGATGCCAGTAATTGCAAAATAATTAATTAATGAACGCAATAAGCAAAGCTCAATTCGCACAGGGATTTAAGTTGAATGTAAGTTTAGTTAATTGATTAGGTTTGTGCTAAAGTAAATGTCAAGCCGAATGAAATTTAATAATTACAATATGGATCGCAAGCGCAAGGGAATGAAGCGTAGAATTCAGGTACAGTTTAATAGTGAAATCCAGTCAGGGTTTTATAAGAAAGGTAATTGAAAGATAGATAAGCGTATGGACATGCAACGAGCAGATAAGAATGAAGGCATTAAACCATTTGAAGAAAACCGGAAGAATCAAAAGGCAAGGGTTATAGAAGGTGCAGAAAAGGAGACAGCACATGAACTTAAAAATGTGTGGAAAATAAAACAGTGAATTCAAAGGAAGCCAGTGCAGGAAATGCGCGAATTAAATACTCTAATCAGTGCAGTGACATGTGAATATTTAAACGCAAATTAAAAAGACGTGCAGTGACAAATACACACGGAAAATTAGTATAAATGTAAACGATTATTTTAGATGTAATATTAGTGTACACAATCCTAGCTTTAAGTAGAATTTATTGTTAAAAGTCAGTATTTTGAACCATGTTAACATCCGTAATTAATTTGAAACTAACTAGCTTTTGTTTATAACAAAAAAAAGAAGACAAATGAATAAATTAATGGCTTGACGTGTGAAATTGTGCTCCACTTTACCAGTGGGTTGAGCAAATTTTTGTGCTCCGATGTTGTGTGACATAACCTCGATCCGAAGTAGCCTTAGTTCAGACAGCTACGAGGAAGTCGACCAGTCCAGTCGACATCAGTGCCACTCAGCAGCCCGTGGGGTATATGCCCGTGCCCCAACAGCAGGATCCGACCCATAGCAGCCCCGCAACAACGTCAGAGTAGCTACAAACCCTCCGATTTGAGAACGACTAGTGCAGGTACTGTTCATTCTAAAACTAATTAATTGCGCACCGGGAAATTCATGCATGCGTAAGAAGAGCAATACTCAATGCAATCCAGGCCAGTTCCATCGCCGTACGAGTGACTCTAGTCTGCCAGGAAGCTCAAAATCCATTATTTGAAGTTATCCGTTGGTGTGATCCAGACCGACGCCAAAATAAACAATTGGGAGATAAACGCGGGCCCCATAAACAAATGCTAGAAACCAATGAGGATTAATGCCGCGAAAACCAACTGATTTAAATAGTTACCAATAGAACTGTGATCGATTTCACTTGTATTGTTTATTCAATTTGACGCGATCTTGCAAACGGCGTCCATCTTGGCTTATATTTGACCCAATTTCAGTTTTCGATTGTGCGCGGTTAAGCGTATGCGGAGACAGATCCGTATTTAATAATTTTAATAAATTATGCATTCAGGGTGGACCCAACCGAGATGAGTCTTTGCTTTATCGATTTGAGCTAGTTTATTATTGGATTAATTGCAGATAAATAAAATATTATCAAGGGCATACAACTATTTATTTTTATCTATCAATTTACAAGTAACTTTTAATCAACTTAAGATTTTATAACACGAATACGAAAAATAGTTGCGTGGTATCCTTATTTAAAAATTAAATTAATAGCGTATTACAAGACTAATTAGACATACCATTGCAATATATGTACTTTCTCGTGTATGCTTTTAAGTTTATTTTTATTTTCCATTATTTTCTGTTCTTCTTCGTAGCTATGCATTTTTTCGCAGTATTTAGGGAATATCCAATGTTGAGTATTGCATTCAGTGTCGAAATAATCAGTTTCAAGTGTTTTTCTAAAAGGTGTTTGAATCTACAACTGTTTTATTATATGGAAACATGATGATATACTGGTTAATAGCTTGCACTTCAAAAGCGAAGTATTCGTGCTGAAAAATTGCAAGAATTTTATATCTCTCATAAGCAGACTGCGTATTTAGATCTTAATTTTGTATCGAGATTATTTTTTGTTACGTGTCATATTTTCATTATTAGTATCACCGATTATTCAGATAATTATTTGGCTATGTTAATTTATTATTTTTGTATTCGGAGTCGTAACAAATGAAATTTAATTATTATTGCGCCTAACGTTTGCATGTAACGTGTAAGCTACATTTAGTTCGTTTGTGCGATTTATATAAACATGAAAGTTTTTAATTATTTATTTCGAAAAAGTGCTATAATTTTGGCAGAAAATTGCATCTTCCTAAGCGACATTATATTATATGAAAAATAAACGGATTGCAGCAATTCAAAATCAAATCACTGTTTCACTATTTTGAAAGATATCGAAATCCATTTCTTCGTTCCTAATTTTCAACATTGTTGACTATTACTTTTGAACTTTGACGTGGGGCTATTGGCTGTACAGTACTTATGTTCTTCAATTGTCAATCAGAATTTTATGTTATTCTCACATCCTCAGATTTGGCCATAAACACTGAAATTTCTAATTACGGCTATTATATTATTCATTTTTATAGCTTTTGAAAGAAAATCACTTAATTTTCTTGACATTTTAAAGTGTTTGTCAATCTAATAACAAGAACAGCAACGAATCTAACGACCAACGGCATTCTTTTATTTTTACAGGTCAATTGAGTTTAAAAAATTGACCATACCTAGTTAAATATGTTTATAAGCATTTATAGGCATTTATATAATTGCAAGGTCAATAATTGACATGCAATTATTATTCTCAAAAATGCTCATCGCGAACATGTAGGCATGCGGTTATCTCTCACAGCTGCCACTCCTTCATGTTATCCTGTGATCAGAGGACGCCACAAGTGTGTGAAAACCATGTGTGTATGTGGAGCAATCGGCGGTGGAAAAAGAACGACGACGACAAACGTTTGCCGGCTTTTTCGACCGCTGCCGAACGGCGGCGTGCGCATTTCTGATTGGTTCGCTTGATAGATTGCTTGCAGTCAATCATGTAAAGGCGTGAGCAAACTTGATACGTGGATTTAAAGGTAGAAGTGTATAAAGTTACTCATTAAAAAAATATGACTGCACCGATATACACAAATCGGCAAATCGATACTTAATCAAAATAAGTTGCGTATTTCTGTGCTAAAATATTTCTACAAGGTGTAATAAAAAAAGGTAACAAAATTTAAAAGGTGATGGTATTCATCAAAATAAGACCAAAGTTCCGAAAATGTGTCTTAAGGGAGCTACAGCGAACAAATTGAATGGAAAGACATTTGTGCTTCTGAAGTAGCAAATTTCAATCTTTAGGTTCGCTTTTTCGAAAACTGTTGCTCTTAGCGGTTCCAAAGAAGAGTACCTTTTTATGTGGAAAAGTCTAACATTTTTAAATATTTAACCATAATTGACTAAAATGTTGACTGTAAAAAGTTTTAATAAAAAACATCTCCCCATTCTTTGTTAGCTATATTTATCTATAAATTCCTTTACCTACCTTTAGGTCATCGCTATATCTCTTAGTTAACAATCGATCACTATAAAAGTATATTTGAGGCCCGTCTCTAGCATCAGTGAAGACGTCGCGGATTCTAGTTTATGATGTTATAAATGGCGCCAACAAGTTAAACTCAAATATACTGATATAAGCCAAGAAACTTGTAACTTCACTTTCTATCAACTAATAACAATACGATTATTGAACTCCCTATCAAAATGAAAGAAAGCAATACTTGTAGCTGGTTTTATTAATACTCGAACATTACTACCATCGATCAGACAATTAGCATCTTTACTATTACTACCTCACGCAGGGTACCCCAAATAGTTTAACTTAAAACGCTCGTAAGTCTAATGGTTACACAGTTTTTATATGCAAAAATATCATCAGATTCTAGCTACAACACTTATCTTTGTGCCGATATACTCGCAGACATTTAATACGTCCCGTTACTCCTAACACATGTCAGCTTGACAGGTTCCAACCTCGGCTGTCATTTGCTATACCTCGACCCTCAATACTGCGGTAGATTAGCTTTCCAATACTGTCCGCCTAATAGTTGTTGCTATAAATCGAATTTCCAGGTAACAAAAGGCAAATTCCATATTAAACTACATACCCTGTTCACAGGCAATAAACTTCGCAATCGTTGTATTCGTGTTTCCCAGATCGCTTTACAGCTTGAATATAAATATTCATTGGAAAAATGACATCTGCTTAATGAACTCCTCTACAGGAACGGCTGGCTAGTAAACCAATTCTTTACTATCACCAAACCAGAATAAATGGCGAGATTGTCATTTACACTTCACGAAAACTCTTGCCTTATTTAAAAGCTGATATACAAATTTTCTCTCAAACAAAACCAACCTTGTTTTTATATCTCCTCTAGCAACGAACAAAGCCAATCTGATATTAATTTTATCGCGTCACTCTCACTAGATTCCTCATTCAACACTAGTATTAATATCAAATGCTTTTGACACGTAACAAACTCCCCCCTTACCAGAAAGGAAAAATTTCAACGAAATTTTTAACTAAATAAAAACTTTATCCTAAAAGGATACATACATATACGCTAGAGAGTCATTAAACCGTCTGTCATAAGACGTCTCTAACAATTAATCTAAAAAAAAAAACCAGTACCCACACCACAAACAAGCAACTACACTGTAGAGACGGTGATGACCCCAGGAGGAACCCAGGACCAGATCAACCCCACGACAAGGATCAAGATTGTTCGTCGCTGCTGGATGTAAATGCTGCGCCGGTGAACAACCCTGTAACAACCTGTCGTGAAGAAGCTCCACCCCCATGAACCCCACAAAATCACTCCAAATCCCCACAGCGTACCCCCCCCTGACAACTTCCAATAAACCCCCGAGGCGGAAGCACACCTCCACACAGTTTCAGGTACTGTCAGACCGAAAATAGTTAAGCCAAAACGAAGAATAACCAGGATCTTTCTTTTGACAACCCTGGGGAGAAAGCAACCCCAGTGAAAGAGAGTTAAAGAAACTAGAAAAGTGATAGGCAGAAGCCAACATCCACACAACTCTCATACGCTCCGACGGAGGAATCCTTCAGCGCCCCGAACGGCCTGAAGAAAATCCCCACCAATCTTCATCCACATCCAACAATCACTCATCACCAGAGATTTCATCCGCACCAGATCAAAGAGAAATAAAAGAAAACAAATTGTCATTCATCTAAGTAAACAGTTCATTCAAAACAAAATCGACATTCACTACATTACAAGAGAGAAATATAGACAAAGCTTTAAGAAGAAAAGAAGGCGAAGAATGAAGGACTGGTCATCTTAAAAATTTTGTTTTGTAGGGAAACACCCTATATCCCCAAACTCCAAGGGATACCTAAAAGAAACGAAGAAGTTGTACTTCTTTAACGATTAATCTCGTTACCCTTATGTCTCCCTAGGAAAACCAGGATAACGTAACGATCTTCCAATACAATCAAAAAGAAAACCATCCATTAACATTTCCCAACAGGGAACTCCGTATACTTATACCCAAAAGAAGGAAAAGAACAAGATATTAAAGTTTCCCAAATATTGACCTACCCTACTGTGCCCTTCCAACCACCCTATGCTTTACAGGAGGGAAAGCAAGATAAAAATGCTCCCTAAAGTGACCTTCCCTACAGTGCCCATCCAACCACCCTATGCACATCACACATCATTAATTGATCTCAGAGTTATCATAAAGTTTCAAATCCTTGGCATGCCAAGTCCCCTTTAATATTTTTCCGTCAGGATCTTTGAGTTCATAAACCCATCGTGAAAACTTTCGATTAATAATAAACGGTCCTATAAATTTTGCAGCAAGCTTGGAAGTAAACTGACGAGCAGCATCCGATAATACATAGTGTCTACGCAACACTGCTTGATCCGGCACGAACTCGAAAGGTCGTCGACGAAAGTCATAGCGAGCTTTTGACTTTTGATAAGCCTTATCCAAACGACGTTTAACATCAGCATACAGTTGCTTGAGTACTATAGAACGATTATCTAAATCTCTATCCCGATTAAATTGAATTTCGGATTTCCATCACCAACTACCGGTTCGTGATTTAATATGATTTCTCTGCCAAAATTAATGAAATATGGAGTTTTTCCCGTAACTTCATGAACTGAGGTACGTATAGCACAAACTACGTGAGACAGATATTTATCCCAATCTCGATGACGATCTGATACATAAGCTGTCAACATAGTTTTCAGCACTCTGTTTATACGTTCCGTAGGATTAGCTTGAGGATGATAATTGGCAGTAAACGAAATCTTACAGCCATACTTCTGATTTAAAGTTTGAAACTCATGACTGCGAAACTGAACGCCATTATCACATATGATTCGCTTGGGAACCCCAAACATCAAAAATACGTCTTCCTCAACAATACGTGAGATAACCTTAGCTGATGCTGTACGGAGCGGAAACACTAATGGAAACTTACTAAAACAATCAGCCACTACGAATATATACGCGTATCCTCGTACTGAACGAGGTAAAGGACCTACAATATCACAACAGATTAGTTCCCAAGGCTTCGAAATTAATGAATGTCCACCCATATACCCTGCAGGGGCTCTCTGTTCTGGTTTAATTCGTTGACACGTTTCGCAACGGCGAACATAAGCAGCCACATCATAACGAAGTTTAGGCCAGTAGTATCTTTGTGCAATACGATGAAAAGTTTTATTAACACCCGTATGACCAGCGGTCGGAATATCGTGATTTTGTTTGATAACTTCTTGGCGTTGAGTCTGTGGAACAACCAGTTTCCAATGATCTTCATCATCTGCCAAGTCTGGATAATCGGTTCGAACATATTTATACAATTGACCGTCACTAACTCTCCAATGGGGAAATTTTCGAGGATTGTTAATAACAAATCGACACATACGATGATACCATGGATTACCAGCAGGACCAAACTGAACGTTAATAGCATCAATGACAGGAACAGCACGAGACAAAGTGTCAGGCACAACATGTTCTTTACCTTTTCGATGAATAATGTCAAAATCATATTGTTGAAGGCGAACTGCCCATCGAGCGATACGACCAACAGGGTCTTTAATACTATTAAGCCATTTTAAGCTATAATGATCAGTTACTACCGTGAACTTAGTTCCCTCAATATATGGTCTAAGTTTTTCAATAGCAAAAAGGACAGCGAGGCATTCACGCTCTGTTGTGCTAAAATTTCGTTCGTTTCTAGTAAGCGACCGACTAATGTAACATATAACTTTCTCTCCATCAGCTTGATGTTGAGTAAGTACGGCACCAATACCATAACCAGAAGCATCCGTTTGAATAACAAAGGGTACAGAAAAATCAGGGCAAGCTAATATCGGAGCAGATATCAAATGTTCTTTAATATCACTGAAGGCTCGTTCACAATTACTATCCCAGAAAAATTTCGCATTCTTGCGGAGCAAGGATGTAAGAGGTCCGATAAGTGAAGAAAAATTCGGAACAAAGCGACGATACCATGACGCCATACCAATTACACGACGTACTTCCTTCACTGACACAGGAGTAGGAATACGATTAATTGCATCTACTTTGTGCCCTCTAAAAGTATACAAACCTGCAGAAGGTTCACATTCTCCGGCTAGCTCACTTCTCGGCAACAATTTAAATAAAATGTGGGTTCGTATTTTCACTTCATACATATGGGTAAGGTTCAATAAAATACAAAGTGGGCGCCAGCAATTTAATAATTGCATTTAACTAACATAACATAGGTATATATTTATATTTACAAATGGAAAATCGGAAATGTATATTCTGTACCTTTTAAATTATATATTAAATCATAGGTACATAATTAGAATTAAACAATTGAATGAAATGTTTTAAATCCGATCTTAAGTATAATCGGAGAGCTCTCCCTGGTTATAAAATATAGGTTGTTAAAAACTATATATCTAATTAGCTGTTATAATTAAAATTTAGTATAACAAATGTTCAAAATTCATACTGATAAGCAGTAATGTTTACATGCAAATCGGTAGTGACAGTTTAGAGTTATTTAGCAAGATTTAAGGTGTATTGACAATGAGGTAAGTCAAAAAAAACCAGTTAGATAAGGACAGGGGTTTATAGTTGAAGTTTTAGGAGCTTCCGCTGCGCAGAAAGCCACATCTGTGCACTGCAGTGTCGAGCAATAACTGCACCGTACTTACTGGGTCAACTTGGGGTAGGAAGCTAATAAAGGCCAGCCAAGGGGGCAGAGGCTCCTTGAGGGAGTTGCAGATGGTGCACCAGGTCCAAGAAGGTAGATGGACGGCAATGGTACCTCAACCAGTTTGAGCAGTGCGGTATGCCAAATAAGATAGAGGATTACTCTGCGATGCTGAACTGGTGGAAGACATCCAGGTAAACAAGGCTCTTTGGGGGAATAGCTGAGAGCGCACCAGGTCCGATTAGACGAAGGGGTGGTGTCGGAACCTCAATCCGTCGAGCAGAGTGGTATAAAAAAAAGCTAGACAAGCATTCACAGGTAAGACGCTGGATTAAATAATTAGAATTGCACCTACCAGCTAAGTGAGCTGCCTTTCTTAAGAAACGTCGCACCATGTGCTTCGGAAAATGTCAGAAATAACGGTCACTTCAATATCACTTTATTATGCCGATTATTTCCTAATTTATGCACATAATATAACAACTGTATGTTGCAGGATGACGGCAGAAATATTTAAATTTCACAAAGCCTCGAGTCAAGATGCCATACCTCGACGATGGTACAGGCAAGAATCCTCCATATCCAAAAATTCAGGAAAAGGCTTTTTTTATAACATTTTCAAAAATCCCTAAATCAGAATGTCAAACCTTAAAGAGGAGTTATGTGTGTATGCAACCTTTGAAGCAAGATGGGTTGCATACTTGTTAAGGGAAATTATTGTATGTGTAAATGCAACATTTTGAATATATTAAATAATAAACCTTGTAGCTAATTACACTGGAATGCTACACTATCCCTTCACAAGAAAAAAGAACAGAAAAAGACAACGTCTCAGATACCAGAATATTCCATTTCATAAAACCCAACCAAAAGATGTTATCCTTCAACTAAAAGAACTATAAGTAAGCTAACTTAGAGACCTAGAATACTATGCTAAACTACTTATATCTAATCTACTGGGACAACACAAGTTACTCAGTCCGTCGCTGCGAGGTGGAAAAGCTGCGCCGGTGGACTAAATAATCGTAAGTACACAAATACTTATTAACTAACCCTTTCAAAATAAACAAAGAAAATGATTAAAGGATATATAATGCTATGCTGTAAGGAAGCACTTAAGTTACTTTACCTAATCATAATTGCCCAAAAGAATCTCGTAAGATGAAATTCCATCACAAAGTTCCTGTGCCAGAAATAAACCATTTCTGCAAATTCAAGGGAAATGCAAGGAACTAGCTTTAGACGCATAGTCTATATTAAAAAGCTCATAATGATCTTGCCTGACCTGCACACGTCTTGAAGCTATCTAAACTTCTAATAACGTATCATATTCACGTTACTGGATCATTCCATCACATTGGACAGAGTATTTACCCAAAAAAAAATTACTGCACCACATAGGGTACAGCAGAGAAGTGCTATGCCACAACTCTGACAATTAGACGGAAAAGTAGAATAGGTAACTAATCAAATCCATCAAAAGTACCACACCTACAGCGAATAATGAAATTAATACCTTCACCAAAAATATCTATATACAAGAAACTGATTAAGAGTCGTCGTCGGGAAAATTAAATTCGTTATCAGTACCGGGTTTTAAATCTTTTATATGCCACACCCCTAAGTTTTTACCATTTAAATCAACTAAACGATATGTTACAGTACCTGTTACTTCGGCAATTTTGGCTTTAACATATTTAGGAGCTAACTTCCGAGCAAAACCTTTGGAGGCATCTGACAAAACTGGATTGCGTTTCCACACTATTTCACCTTTCTTAAAATGTAAGGCCCTTTTCCTTAAATTATAGTAATGTTTATTACGCTCATAAGCTTTGTTCAATTTTGCAATGACTTCATTGTAAAGGGGAGAAAGTTCATTGACATCCTTCACCAATTGTTCTCGGGTGTCTAAAGATATATCTGCCTTTTTCAGATTCGCTAGGCGACCATAATAATCACCATGAGCGGGAACAGTCCTACCGAAATTAAGGAAAGAGGGGGTATAACCCGTAACTTCATGGACAGCATTCCTAATTGCATGGGCTATTTTAAAAATCTGAGCGTCCCAAAGTCTATGATTTTCTTGCACGTATGAGCGAATAGCAGTGGTGATAATCCTATTCGTACGCTCCACAGGATTCACTTGAGCATGGTAAGACGCATTATACCACACCTTCTGAACCTTATATTTTTCCACTAGTTTTAGAAAAGCTCCACCAATAAATTGGGGTCCGTTATCACACATGATGATTTGTGGTACACCAAACATTAGGAAGACATCGTTTTCGAGAAACCTAACGATAGAAGAGGCAGTTGCCTTCCTAAGAGGTTGAACTTGCACGAATTTGGTGAACCAATCGGTCACAACCAAGATAGAAGTGTAACCTTTTGTGGATCTAGGTAAAGGACCAATCAAATCTATTGATACTAGTTGAAAAGGATATTTGATTTTTTTTTGATTTCCCATGAAACCAGGTCGAAGTTGTGAAGAAGATTTACTGGCTTGACAAACATCACACTTCAGTACATATTTAGCGACGTCAGCTTTCATTTTGGGCCAATAGTAAATCTCTGAAAGTTTATGGAGTGTTTTGAATGAACCAAGATGGCTTGAGGTGGGTTCCTTGTGAAATTGGTGAAGAAGATCTAGTCGTTTTGTTTTAGGAACTACTATTTTCCATTCAACAAGGTTAGATGTAATGTTGTGTTTATTGTGAACATATTTGTGGAGAATTCCATCCTCGATTCGCCAAGAAGGATATTTAATGGGGTCACGTGTGATTTTAATGATCATGTTCCTATACCAAGGACAAAATTCTGTCTCTCCAAACGTTATAGTATTAATATTAACAACAGGGATAGGAGCTCTAGATAATGCATCCGGGACAACATTATATTTCCCTTTCCGATGTTCAATGTCAAAACTGTATTGCGACATTCTAGCCGTCCAACGAGCTAATCTACCTGTTGGCGATTGAAGTTTGTGTAACCACAAAAGAGCATGATGATCAGTGATAATTTTAAAATGTGTTAGTTCAATGTAAGGACGATACTTCTCTATCCCAAACAAGCAGGCTAAGCATTCTTTCTCGGTTATAGAGTAATTCTGTTCAGCGCTAGTTAAGGACCGACTGGCGTAAGCAATGACTTTTTCATTTGAACCTTCCCCTTGCACTAAAATTGCTCCTAAACCAACATCACTAGCATCACACTGAATAATGAACGGTTTAGTGAAATCTGGGCTAGTTAAGATAGGTGCTGAAACTAATAAACCTTTCAGTTCTTGGAACGCAAATTCTGCACGATCATTCCACTTAATGACTTTCTTTTTTTGATGGCCCTTAATGAGTTCTAATATCGGGGATACGATTGTTGAAAAATTTGGAACAAACCTTCTGTACCAGCTGGCCATTCCTAAAAATCTTTTAACCTCCGTGGAAGTTTTAGGAGTAGGAAAAGAAACGATAGCTTCGACTTTAGAAGGATCGGTACGTAAACCATCCCTGTCAACCAAGAAACCTAAATAAGTTAGAGAAGGTCTACAAAATTCACACTTATCGAGGTTTATAGTTAGCCCTGCATCCTTTAAATGATTATAAACTTTGTTTAGGGTGTCCAAGTGTTCAGAAAAAGTTTTTGAAGCGATGATAATATCGTCCATGTATACAAATACGCTATCTAACTCAGGACCAAAAATGTTATCCATTAATCTCTGTAACGTTTGGGGACTATTGTTAAGGCCGAAGGGAAGAACAGTAAATTCAAATAGTCCTCTACTTGGAACTGTAAAAGCGGTCTTCTCACAACTGTTCTTGGAAAGTGGTACCTGCCAAAATGCCTTTTGAAGGTCGATGGAACTTAAAAACCTTGCGTCCTGTAGCCTATCAAGAATACCATTAACATATGGTAAAGGGTAAGCATCCCTTTTGGTAAGTTTATTTAATTGACGACCGTCAAAACAAAATCTTAAGGATCCATCTTTCTTTTTTACCATTACAATCGGAGAATTCCAAGGTGAGAAAGATTTTTGAATCACCCCCAACTCTAACATTGTATCAACCTCTTTATTTACAGCATCCAGCATTACAGGTGACATAGGATAGTATCTCTGCTTAATCGGTTTTGCATCTCCAGTATCTATATTATGGACGACCATATGGGTGCGACCAAGTTTAGGACCACTTATACTATGAAATTTATTAATGACGACTTCCAAATTTCGAATTTGTTCACCAGACAGGTCCTCTTTTGCAAGAATATATTTAAATGAATTATTTAAGCTAGAAACATGGAATTGGTCTGATTTGAAATCTGTGATAATGTTAAACAAATAACAGCTATCAACACCAAGGGTAAGTGGAGCTGAGATAGTGTTCGAAACTAAACAGTTAATAACTCTAGTTACATTATCGATCGTTACAGGTAAATCTACTAACCCTAGGATGGATTGATAGTTCCCATCAGCTGTTTGAAGTTTCATATCAGAATTAGATGTACTAGTCAATGGCAAATTAAATTTATTTAACAAAAATAATCCCTGCTTGCCTATTATTGTCTGGTTAGCACCAGAATCCAGAAGAGCTAACAATGGAATATTCTTAATTTGTACTTTGATAAAGGGTCGATTATCCCTGTGGCAGTGAGAAAACATGGACTGAACTTGAGGGTATTTATAAAAGTGTGCAACAGCCTTCAACCACTCTTTCCACTTTAAAGTTTCAGCCTGCAAAATCTCGGGACTTAAGCGTCGTGGGCTGCAGACGAGGCTTGTCCTTGCGGGTTTTTTTGAACGTTACGAGTACATTTGGGACAATTACTAAAATTGACATTTGGAGTTCCACAAACGTAACAGAAAAATGTACGCTCCTTTTCACATCGATGGTAAGTGTGTCCTTTTTGTTGACAATTCCAACAAGTTACATTAGAGGAGGTCCTTGCAAAGTTCATGGATTTAAAACTATTTTTGTTAAAAGGAAAAGATTTCTTAGGTGCTTTATCAGAAGTGGTAGACGAGTGAACCTGACGTTTTAATTGACTAGTAGGTTTATAAGCCAAGTCTGGTTCTAAAGGAGAACTAGTAGATGAGAAATTAGGTCGAAACTTCTTATTTCTATTCTTCGTTTCTTCTAACTCTCGACAATATTCAGTTAAGGAGTTTATAGTAAGAACTTGAATTAACGCTAAATGATTGCTATAATATGGTTGTAGGTTTTTCCGAATATATCTTAATTGTACTTCTTCTGGTGGGACAGAGCTTAATCTATTGAAAAGGTTAATCATAACGGCTATGAAGATATGAGGACGTTCATCAACACCTTGTATACGAGAACGAATTTCCTCCCAAAGCGCATCATCATAGTCGCTAGGTAAGTAATGTTTTTTCAATAAATCTACTATCTCTTTCCAACTGCTAATTCTATTTCGAATAGACCGAAACCAAATTAATGCCTGATCATCAAACAAATCTATTGCCTCTAAAAATAATTGTTCGTATGTTAAGTTTCTTGCTACTCTCAATTCTTCAACTCTTTCTATGAATGAATTAACACCCTGATTAGCATTGTTACCTGAAAATTTCAGATTCCATTTGGAAACTCTTACAGAACTTGATGAGACTTCCGTCCGATGGCTACAAGTAGGAATTTGGGATAGATTTAATTCTTTTAATCGATTTGCAAAACGCTCGACAGGCTCTGAAATATCAAATTCGACCTTTCTACTGCTATGATGTGGGGAACTATGAGAAGCTTGAAAGATGGGATCCAATGGAGCTTCAGAAGTCATATTAATTCGAGGAAGATCTATACTACTGCTAGGAATTGGTTGTTCTGATTGTTGAATTATTGATATTACATCATTATGGTGTATCTCTTCACCATCAGCTACTTCCGAAAGAGATACTGACAATTCTAACAATTGGTCTTTTAGGTGAGTCCACTTAAGCTTAGTATCATCATCTAATAACATAGAGATATAATCTAATCGACGGTCTATGTGCTCTAGTTTAGTAGTTAATCTGTCAAATTCAGTAGACAAGGGTTTATTTTCAAAAGTCTGGGCCAAAGTTCGAAGATATGCCAACCTATGTTCGCAAAAATCTAACTCCTGAGGAACGTTAAATGTGACAAGTTGGTAAGAAGAACTTAGAGTTGAGTCACGCTTCTCTAAATTTAATTGTGTTCTTAATAACTTACGTTTTTCATCGACACTACGATTTGCAGGGTCCAAGTTACGAGTGGTTAACTCCCAATCTAACTCATCAGAAACCAAACAATTCACTTTCATCATCATGGAGGCAATTTGTAAGAACACACCAAAAATTATTACTTAAGAACCGTTAACCCTTATGAAAAGTGAAAATATCAAAAATTTTGAAAACTTATAACGTTTACTGAGCCAAGTTGTATGTAATTTCTAGTCAACCGAACCGAAAGAAGGCCCCACGTTGGGCGCCAATGTATGTGTGCCCTCTAAAAGTATACAAACCTGCAGAAGGTTCACATTCTCCGGCTAGCTCACTTCTCGGCAACAATTTAAATAAAATGTGGGTTCGTATTTTCACTTCATACATATGGGTAAGGTTCAATAAAATACAAAGTGGGCGCCAGCAATTTAATAATTGCATTTAACTAACATAACATAGGTATATATTTATATTTACAAATGGAAAATCGGAAATGTATATTCTGTACCTTTTAAATTATATATTAAATCATAGGTACATAATTAGAATTAAACAATTGAATGAAATGTTTTAAATCCGATCTTAAGTATAATCGGAGAGCTCTCCCTGGTTATAAAATATAGGTTGTTAAAAACTATATATCTAATTAGCTGTTATAATTAAAATTTAGTATAACAAATGTTCAAAATTCATACTGATAAGCAGTAATGTTTACATGCAAATCGGTAGTGACAGTTTAGAGTTATTTAGCAAGATTTAAGGTGTATTGACAATGAGGTAAGTCAAAAAAAACCAGTTAGATAAGGACAGGGGTTTATAGTTGAAGTTTTAGGAGCTTCCGCTGCGCAGAAAGCCACATCTGTGCACTGCAGTGTCGAGCAATAACTGCACCGTACTTACTGGGTCAACTTGGGGTAGGAAGCTAATAAAGGCCAGCCAAGGGGGCAGAGGCTCCTTGAGGGAGTTGCAGATGGTGCACCAGGTCCAAGAAGGTAGATGGACGGCAATGGTACCTCAACCAGTTTGAGCAGTGCGGTATGCCAAATAAGATAGAGGATTACTCTGCGATGCTGAACTGGTGGAAGACATCCAGGTAAACAAGGCTCTTTGGGGGAATAGCTGAGAGCGCACCAGGTCCGATTAGACGAAGGGGTGGTGTCGGAACCTCAATCCGTCGAGCAGAGTGGTATAAAAAAAAGCTAGACAAGCATTCACAGGTAAGACGCTGGATTAAATAATTAGAATTGCACCTACCAGCTAAGTGAGCTGCCTTTCTTAAGAAACGTCGCACCATGTGCTTCGGAAAATGTCAGAAATAACGGTCACTTCAATATCACTTTATTATGCCGATTATTTCCTAATTTATGCACATAATATAACAACTGTATGTTGCAGGATGACGGCAGAAATATTTAAATTTCACAAAGCCTCGAGTCAAGATGCCATACCTCGACGATGGTACAGGCAAGAATCCTCCATATCCAAAAATTCAGGAAAAGGCTTTTTTTATAACATTTTCAAAAATCCCTAAATCAGAATGTCAAACCTTAAAGAGGAGTTATGTGTGTATGCAACCTTTGAAGCAAGATGGGTTGCATACTTGTTAAGGGAAATTATTGTATGTGTAAATGCAACATTTTGAATATATTAAATAATAAACCTTGTAGCTAATTACACTGGAATGCTACAACTTTTTCTGGGTCTACTAATAAACCGCGTGAATTCACTACATAACCGAGATACTTAAGTTCTGGCTTACAAAAATGACATTTATTTTGGCTTAAAGTAAGACCAGCAGCTAATAACCGAGACACAACCTCACGAAGAGTAGAAAGATGTTTTTCGAAAGTTGGCGTACAAATTACAATATCGTCAAGATACGTAAAGACATATGGTTCCAAATCAGCACCAATAACCCTATCAATTAGGCGTTGCCACGTTGCCGGCGCCGTATGCAAACCAAACGGTAGGCGGCGAAATTGAAATAACCCCCTATTAGGCACAGTAAACGCTGTTAAAGGGCGTGAAGAAACAGCCACAGGTATCTGCCAATATGCGGATTTAATATCAAGAGTCGTAAGATAATGTGCGTCACGAAGTTTATCCAAAGTACTTGATACATATGGAATAGGATAAGCATCAGGTTGACTGACTTTATTAAGTTGGCGATAATCAACACAGAACCGATAACTACCATCTTTCTTTTTAATCATTACTATCGGAGATGACCAAGCAGAAGTCGAAGGTTCTACCACTCCCTCATCCAACATTTTCTTTAACTCAAGATCTACCTGTTTCTGCAGAGACGGAGAAATAGGATAATATCGCTGCTTAATAGGCGACGATGTGGTTTTAATCTCATGTTCAACAAGATGAGTGCATCCTAACTTATTTCCCATTTTACTAAAAACTTCTTTGACAAAACAATCTAATTGTTCTCGCTGAACTTCAGATAAATGTTCTACAGCCTGTATTGCATTAACTTCCGGGATCAAGTGATCTTTCGAGAAGGTCCATTCGTTAATTCTAAGATCGGTTACAATACCCATTCTACGCAAAAAATCGCATCCCAAAATCAATGTATGGGGTACGGAAGGCACAACTAATAACTCACAAGTACAAACTCTATCGCGAAGCATAAGTGGTACTGTAACTATACCTAATATTTGACATTCTGCACCGTCAGCAACATTACATGTCCTATCTTTACTTGGTGTAAGCCTACAATGACCTTTCAACAGCTCCCATCCCTTTCTACCAACAACAGTATGCGAAGCACCCGAATCTAACAATCCAAGAATCTCATTACCAAAAATTGAAACTTTAAGATACGGTCTCTCATCAGGACCTGCGTGACTTAAAATATAATCTAAAACAGCTTTAGAACTAAAATCCGAATTATTTACAACATTGACCGAAGAATTTTTTCGACACCGCGCTATTCGGTCGTCTAGCGGCGTCGACCCCCATTTCCCGAACATGAAGGGCATGTACGGACAGTAAAATCAGGTCGTCCACAACCATAGCAATATTGTTTACTATTTGCTGAACAGTTACGCGCAAAATGATTCGGTTTATCACATTTCCAACATCTCAAATCAGAAGGCTTGGTTGAATTGATTACGTTCGGTGGGTTATTACTACGAGTTTGAACGTAACCCTCATTTGAGGATACATTCACTGTATGAATCCTAGCATTACATTTCGACTTTTGATAGGCTAGATCGGGTTCTAACATTCGATTTCCCTGAGTGGGAGGTCCACGGAACCGTTGTGCACGCACATGTGCATCTTCAACAGCTTTACACACTCGAAGTAATTGTGAAAAGGAAACTATGCTCTCTAAAGCCAGTTGGGTTTGGAAATGTGGTAATAAATTCCTACGTATTAGATTAAGGCGCTTTGTTTCAGAAGGCATCGATGGTAACCGATGGAATAAGTTTTCCATTATCGACACAAATACGGTCACGGGTTCATCGGCCCCCTGAGTACGATTGCGTATTTCATCCCATAAGCAAGCTTCATAATCACATGGAAGAAAAGCTGAACGTAACGCATTAACTAACTGGTCCCAATTATACAAAGTATTTTTAACCGATCGATACCAAATCAAAGCATAATCGGTGAAAAATTCAACAGCCGAAGTAAAAAGTTGTTCCTTAGTAACCCCACGCGCCATTCGCAATTCTTCAATACGCTCTAGGAAACTAGACAATCCCGATTGACCATCGAAACGAAGGTTCCATTTATTCATCGGAAGGTAATTGTTATAACGTGGAGTAGCATCAATGACTTTAGTGCTGTTAAAACCAATAGGTGTCGGTAACGTTTGAAACTGTTGACTATCAATTACATTTGAATAATTAAAATGGTTTGGTGATTGATTGGCTTGTAATGGCTCATCGTCAAGGTCCATCAAGTTAACTGTTTGTGAACTAGAAGGAACTACAGGTTCATTTTCAGATGTCAATCTGGACTCGAGATCGTCCATAGCCCCTAAACACCTATTATATAGCTCATCTTTATCATCTGCTGAAGACCCCTCAAAAACTAACCGTTCTAGTCGATTTGAAATATGTACCAAGCGGGTCTGAATACGTTTATAATCATTACCACCCCTAACAAATGACTCAGAAGCTAGTATCTCTTCCACAAGAATGTCAAGCTTCCTACTGCATATATCCAATTCTTCTACGTTATTCAATTCTACTTCCGGGAACGAAGCATTTCCCGTCTTCTCTAACCTAATACGCGCTCTAAGCAATTTACGCTTTTCCGGCATATTTCCCTTACAAACAACTCCCCGTATTCGTAATTCATAATCTATCTCGTCTACCAATAACCTATCAACATCCATTCTGATTCCTCAAAGTAAAACCCTTTTTACCACAAGTATACCGTTTTATGTATTATTCTCAAAGTAATTCTTTGGTTTGTCACGTTCTGACGATATTTTTCCACTTACATAAACGAGTACAGAAAGTTATGTATAACTATTGTCAGTATTGCTCCTTTCTATTATAGTACGACCTAAAGGTATATGTTCCAATCTTGTTAAAGCCCCCGTTAGCTCTTCAAAAATCTTATTAAAGCCCCACGTTGGGCGCCAAACTTGTTAGCTATATTTATCTATAAATTCCTTTACCTACCTTTAGGTCATCGCTATATCTCTTAGTTAACAATCGATCACTATAAAAGTATATTTGAGGCCCGTCTCTAGCATCAGTGAAGAAGTCGCGGATTCTAGTTTATGATGTTATAAATGGCGCCAACAAGTTAAACTCAAATATACTGATATAAGCCAAGAAACTTGTAACTTCACTTTCTATCAACTAATAACAATACGATTATTGAACTCCCTATCAAAATGAAAGAAAGCAATACTTGTAGCTGGTTTTATTAATACTCGAACATTACTACCATCGATCAGACAATTAGCATCTTTACTATTACTACCTCACGCAGGGTACCCCAAATAGTTTAACTTAAAACGCTCGTAAGTCTAATGGTTACACAGTTTTTATATGCAAAAATATCATCAGATTCTAGCTACAACACTTATCTTTGTGCCGATATACTCGCAGACATTTAATACGTCCCGTTACTCCTAACACATGTCAGCTTGACAGGTTCCAACCTCGGCTGTCATTTGCTATACCTCGACCCTCAATACTGCGGTAGATTAGCTTTCCAATACTGTCCGCCTAATAGTTGTTGCTATAAATCGAATTTCCAGGTAACAAAAGGCAAATTCCATATTAAACTACATACCCTGTTCACAGGCAATAAACTTCGCAATCGTTGTATTCGTGTTTCCCAGATCGCTTTACAGCTTGAATATAAATATTCATTGGAAAAATGACATCTGCTTAATGAACTCCTCTACAGGAACGGCTGGCTAGTAAACCAATTCTTTACTATCACCAAACCAGAATAAATGGCGAGATTGTCATTTACACTTCACGAAAACTCTTGCCTTATTTAAAAGCTGATATACAAATTTTCTCTCAAACAAAACCAACCTTGTTTTTATATCTCCTCTAGCAACGAACAAAGCCAATCTGATATTAATTTTATCGCGTCACTCTCACTAGATTCCTCATTCAACACTAGTATTAATATCAAATGCTTTTGACACGTAACATCTTACATGAAACAGTGGTGAACTAACTATGATTGCAGCCAAAATTCCTTTAAAATTTTCCCCCGACTTATAGTCCCACTGAGCTACCCACAACCGATTATCGGCTGTGATTATTTTAGATTGCTATTTTCAGTAGATATGTGCCTGGGAATTTATATTTTATGACCAAAATGAAACAAATCATTTAATTGTGGTGGTCCCTGAAATTTGTCGTCGGAAGTCTGGGCTTCTCAAGCTTTTGCCATAATACCCCACTGGTATAAACAACTCCATGCTGAACATTAGATTAACTGTTCTTGAAGGTCAACAAATTCAGCATATAAAATCTCGTAGATATGCCAAGTTACACTAAATGTGCTTTATCTGTATTAATTTAATTAAATAAAATCCGTGTTTTTATTATAGACCAAGAGCCCACAACACCCGAATTACTAGTCATAGCGGCAAGCTCGGTAGGTAGTAAACCTTTTTATATTGCCCAAGTAGGTGTCAAAAACGCAAGTATGGCAGCCGAAATATTAACGGTTGCAAATATTAACGGCGGCTTTGGAAAATTGTTAATAAAATTAAATATATTTTTTTTAAAGCGGCAAGGCTAATTTTGGTTTTAATCGATAGACAAGGTCCCTAAACCCAAACGAAAATTTTGTGCCATACTGATAGGAAGGGTATAAAGGGCCGCCATACTAGGTCAAACCAGTAATTTTTTTATTGTAAAAAAAATAATAGCGGCAAGCTTAAATTTTTGTTTACTACTTCATTTAAACACCAATTATCCAAAAATATAATTGCCATACCGCTTGGATGGTTATGTGGGTAGCCATACTGGTACAAACATATACGATTTTATTAGCCATGCTGCTATCACAAATTTTCGCCAAAAAATTATACATGTTTGTACCAGTATGGCTACCCACATAACCTTCCAAGCGGTATGGCAATTATATTTTTGGATAATTGGTGTTTAAATGAAGTAGTAAACAAAAATTTAAGCTTGCCGCTATTATTTTTTTACAATAAGAAAATTACCAGTTTGACCTAGTATGGCGGCCCTATCAGTATGGCAGAAAATTTTCGTTTGGCTTTAGGGACCGTGTCTATCGATTAAAACCAAAATTAGCCTCGCCGCTTTAAAAAAATATATTTTATTTTATGAACAATTTTCCAAAGCCGCCGTTAATATTTGTAACCGCAATTCGGCTGCCATACTTGCGTTTTTGACACCTACTTGGGCAATATAAAAAGATTTACTACCTACCGAGCTTGCCGCTATGACTAGTAATTCGCGTGTTATGGGCTCTTGGTCTACCCTCCTCAGGGCTGTAGCCCTGTTAAAATTATTTCCGAATGTATGTTTATAAGAACTTATTTGCATTTTTTTATGAGCGCTAGCACTCTTTAAAGTTTGTTACTCTTTTCAACACCTTGTATACTGCATAGAAGTTTCACACACCAACGCACTTTTCAAAATACAATTAAAGCGCAATAGTGATACCAAATGAAACCTGCGTTGGTGTCTCATCAAATTAGTATGATGCTTTTATAGCAAGGAATACTAGGTACTTTAGACATTTGGTAACATGGTCAACGCCCTATTCGAATTTTGCCAAGGCTAAGGAGTTGCAACTCTATATATTACACATTATTATTAATGGCACCCAAGATGTTACATCTTTATTATTTGCAAAAACTCCGCAGAACCGAAAATCGAATTGGCGATCCTTAGATCAGAATTAACTGCTGCCTCACCAAGACCAGTGAAGTTAAGCTTTTCCAAACTAGCACCAAAGTACCTGTAACTGAGACAGGAACCTTGAATGAGCAACTATTACGGAACCGCCACTAAAACTATGACTTTGATGTAGAAATAATTTCATTTGACAAATCGACAGTTACTGCGCCACGTAATTTTTATCACTATGGTTACTTTGTAGCTGTATATGAATTGTACGTAATGTACGTAGCCTTCCTCGTATATAAAGGTCGGAATTACCTTTCGAACGACCTTAAGGTTTTAAGAACTTCAGAACGGCTAACCATGGTAACAGCAACTAATTCATGCTACTGAAATGCAACTTTAAAGTTCCAACTACTTACTTACTTACTATAAAGTGCGTGTCACCTCTTAAATTCACCATAAAGTAAACATCACTATTTTAGTGCCCAATATTAATAAAATTTTCGTGATATGCACTATTATGTAGTGTATAGTAATGTAGATAAGTATTCGGCAGTGCGATTCTCAGACATAATGACATCTGTTTACAAAGACGCCGTTGGCCAAAAAAAGAAATAATTTACCAACATTCCTTGATCTTTTATACAAAAATTGAATATTTTCTTTTATAATTCATTAAAATCCCGGCCATTTGAAGAAAATGTTAGATAAAACGGGATTGAGGTTAGAGTTAAATGGCGATCTATAAAGTAATAACAGAAACTTTGAATAGGCAAGATATTTTAAAAAATGACTGTTGTCGAAAAAAATTATTCCCCATTTTAGTCACGTGCACGTAATGGGATCGTTCATGTTACGTGCTCGACTAGTGACAAAACACTTTGACAATCATGTTGCCTTCAAAAAGTTGATCACATAATGCGCAAATAATTTTCATTTAGCTTTAATAATAACGTATGTAACAAGTTTTGAGAAAAAGTTTCGTATTATTTTTTTAATTAAAAATAAAGCAATCAACTTACCATTGGATACCCCATGTATCTGTCAAATGTTATTTACAATTTGACAATATATTTGTGCTTAGAAAGTATTGCAATAGTAATTTACGTTATAAGTCCGGTAAACGCAAGTTTACAGTAGCGAGTCCAAACGTTTCGGGACGAGGCGACGTAGGAGCCGAGTCTGGAATGTTGACACGAGCTACTGTAAAAGTTTACCGGACGTATGTCGTAATGCGTTTTATTTCATACTGCAGTTATTAAATTTTTACTTAAAACTACAAATTTTTTTTTTCAATTGAAAATAATAAATAGTTTGATTATTGATTTATTTCATTTGAGTCCGGTAATAGTATTTAACATTACAAGCCAGGTAAAACAGGTTTTACTGGCGATAGGATTGGGATGACTGGCGAGCCGTTAGGCGAGCCTGTCATATCCTTGAGCCAGTAAAAATGGTTACCTGGCATGTATTGTTGAATGTTTTATTTGTTCCTCACTTGTAAATAACTAGAAATTCACCATTTATTCAAAATGTCAAACTGACAAGCAACTAAATTAATCAATATGACACATACTAAGGAAGACAACTCTGGCTTTGCACGCTATCATTTATCTATGAGCACGCTTGTAAAATATAACTGGCTAGCCAGTAAAACATTTACTGGCTAGCCAGTTAAGAAACATTTTCAAGGTGAGTACAGTGACTTGATAAATTGATGTTTACAAGTGAGGAACAAATAAAATATTTTACCGGACCTGTTTATTTCATTTGAGTCCGGTAAAATGTTTTACCGGACTTGTTTATTTTATTTGAGTCCGGTAAAATGTTTTACTGGACCTGATACCGTAAAGCCTCATTTTCCGGACTAAAATCATTAACTTAAACATGGGTTTTACGGTGCAGTATGAAATAAAATGTCTTACAAGCTGGAATTGAGAATAAGGTATTTACAAATTGGTTAGGCATATGCCCAAACGTAACATTGTCGCCATTTATAGAAACTAAAATATTTCTGTGGCAACAATTTACTGCGTCATTAGGGAATGTGAGGAGGGTTTGCCGTGCATGAATCTTCCCAAAACGGGCCACCCTCGAGTTTTCAATCATCGAAGGCTTCAGAACTTAATTGAATTTGCAAAAAATAGAAAGGGAGTTTCAACGAGAAGATTAGGCCGAAGATTTCACGTATCCCATATGACCATCCAGAGGAAATTTAGCAGAAATGAATTACAATTCAGAAAGCGACAAAAGTGCCCAAAATATACGGCTGCTCAGTTAGAGAGAATTCCAAGGTGCTGCAGAAATTTAAGACGAGAACATTTCAGAAACAATGGCACGATAATTTTAGATGAGGAAATAGTAATTTACGATGCAAGCTTTTTACAATACGAGAGAATAGTTTAAATGCACGAGCAACGTTAGGAGTGAGTTTTTAAAATTCTCGAGTAATGTAGAAAGCAGATAAAGTTACGTATATCGTAACATCGTTTATTTTATCCAAAATAATAATCTCTTTCAAAAAATAGGAAATGTTTTTATTAATGACACAACAGCGAGACATATATCTGCTATGGCTGTGGTGGTATCACTCAATACTGTATTGTTGGTAGCACTGCCAGGTTATGTTAAATTCGAGATTTGCAGGTTAAGTTTTGCTTTAATTTGTGTCAAATAACAAACAAAGCCTAACCTACTAACATCGAATTTGACATAGACTGAAATTGTCACTAACAATACATGTGAGTACTGCCAACATGTGATTAAATGCTAATAAAGTATCGGTATGTTATTTTTCTTAACAATGCTAGTGCGGTTAATTTACCTACATTATCCAACTCCGAAATAAAAAGAAACGAAAGCTTTTATACAGACAATATTGATGACGTCCCTAATGATGTTAGATATAAGAAAAAAGCTAAATTTGAGGACAAGATACTAGCGTGGTGTTCAATTTCGGAAGCTGGTATTTCAAGACCTTATGTTGGGCTAGTTCTTCTTCTTCTTCTTCTTTGGTCTGTTAGCTGGCGGTCAGGGCGGAACGTCTCCGCAACGAATACGCTGCTGTCGGTGCCGCTGGGTCTCGAACTCCATTCACGATTCGTTTCCATTCTTGACGATTTTTGGCGACGTCTCGGGCATCGATAACGGATAATCGCTGATTCTTTAAGTCGCCCACGATATTCTTTAGCCAGGTTTTCTTCGGTGCCGATCGCTGAATTCTCCAGTCTGCCCGAAAGACTCGCCAAAGAGGCGAGTTAGGGGTGAATTAACAGGCAACAGTAGCTCTGGGGAAGTAGTGTAAGGGCACTGGTACGACAACTAGGGTTCGAATCCTGCAGGAAACAAACATTTTACCGAGCTCTGTAGACTAAGGATTATCATGTCTGCTTAGCATTCGGGAGGTCGTGGGTTCGATTCCCCTTGCCGTCTGCTCTGATTCAGGTTTTTAGGTGGTTTTCCTGAGTCAACAGAGTACCTTCTCTGAGGCGAATGCCGGGGCAGTATTTCTCCACCTTTCCTGGCCTCTCTTCCATTCTCCACCCCCTCTTTCTCTCACCCATCTTATAATTCCTGTTCTTGGCTGAAGAGGGACGCAAGGTCCCTATAGCAGCCCGCCCCCAGATGGGGGAATTGAAATGACCCTGAACCTTTACCTTTTTTAAGGGTGAAGCTGTAAATGCAGATATTTATATTCGAAGATACCTCCCCAAATTGGTCAATTCTATTATGTTAGTGAGAATATTATGTTTTGGCCCGATCGGCATCGTCTCATTATGCGAGAATAGCCCAAGATTGGTTAAGGCAACAAAATATTCCCTGTTCACCTCGAGAGGATAACCCCCCTCAGGCGCGTACTATAGAACAGCTTTGGGCTTTACTCGATAGAAAAGTTTACGGCGGTGGATAGGAAGCCCAAAAGGAAGAAGAATTTAACCTATTTACCGTCCAAGAGCTGATGAGAGGCATCCGCAACAAATTGCAAATCATTGAAAGTTGAAACCCATGGCCTTTTAGCTGCTGTGTAACAAATATACGGTACCCCCCACCCCAGAAAAGCGCCCTTCGGCACTTTCCAAGAATACTTCGACACTCAGCATTACTCCGTTTCGCTAGTACAATGAAATGTTATGAACCAGTTATTTATCATAAAAATTGTCAATACGCACTTCACTCCGCTTCACAGTTTAATGTTATGAATCAGTCTATTGTTATAAAAACTATTGATACGCGCCCTTCGGTGCTTTCCAAGAATACTTCGGCACCTTATCTTCGCGTTTATTATCGAATTGAATGTGTTATTAATGAGTGTATTTAAGAAATCAGCTGAATGCTGTAAAAAATGCTGTTCGTTATATCATGTAAAAAATAAAAAACAAAAATTTATTTTAATGCTTAACTAAAACAAATTTGTTAATTATTTCAATCCAATCAAATTTTAACAAAAACCAAATCAATTCATGAAATTAACTTGAATACTAAAAATTGGCAAATCTAATCAATTCAACTTTGTATGTGTTGTGTGCGATTCTTAAGAAACCGTTATGATAAAGACTTTTGAACAAGTTTAATTAAATTTAAAAAAAAACATTTTTATTTTGTAATCATCATCATCATCATCAGTGCTGTGGATTTGCCCTATATATTTACGTGTGATTATTATTAAGGAAAATAACAACAACCGGACGTATACGGCCTTTTTGAGGTCTGACAACTATTGTTTGGCTCATGGCACGTGGGTCACACGTGGGAACTTAGAGTAGGTTAACGGTCATTTTTGAATTGATGTCGGTATATCCAGACTTTGATTTTTATTTATATGCCGGTTTAACGAGGTTTTAGTGATGTATGAAAAAGATCAGAAAGTGCCATATCTTTGGATTTTTGCCTTCGAGCATACCTTAAAAGTTGATGTTGCATTCAATTTCGGACGACCTATCGTATGAAAAAGATCCAAGACTTCAGCAATGTTTCTGGAGATCGGAATCGTATACACACACGAACATACGTACACCGCACAGCATGTTTAGGCACCCCCCAATACGAGGAAGAGATCTAGTGGGCTGGGGTCTTCATCAAAAGATCCGCACAGCCGAGGCGGAGATTTGGTATTGTGGGTTCATTAGTCGGTTGACACGAAATTTTAGAGATATTTGTTTGACTCAGAGTGGTTTTCGATATGAGGGAATTTCAATATGTCGTACACTTCGTGTCCCAGTAATTATAGTTTGTATTATTAGATTTCAAAAAAAAATTCAAACTTTTGTTACATACGTTAATGGAAATTTCCATTTAATCCCATCGAAAATGGGACAACCTGTACAGTTACTTAGCTAAATAGATAGATTTTCGACTGACTTGCGAAGAAAGCGTGAACTGATTATGTTCTATACTTTTTATAAACCGGTGTATCCTTACGATGATAATAATATGGGTACTAATAAAACGTTCAGTATATAATCCAGTTTTATTCAGTAAACAAATATGTATGTTCAGTAATCAACTAATATTTGCAAAGCATAAAAACTCGAATGGTTAGTAAAATATTAAAAATTGCACATCAAAAAAATTAAAAATGACCAGTAAAATATGCACGGTATTTTGTTATAGTTTGTTCAGATTAAAACGCATATTAAAGAAATAGAAGATGCACAGTAATTTATTTGAATTTTCACCGTAAAAATAATAAATGTTCAGTAACAACGGCTTCTCTTGCCGGCTGGATATTTGTGGTTAGGTTTTGTGTTAAGTTTCTGTTTGCATAGTCCTCTGACTATAACTGAAATTAATTTAAGTAATACAACAGAGTAAGCTAAGTGATGCAGTAAATGTGTGATAATTATGACGAAATTTCAAAGTATATCTATTATAGACGTTCTGTTTGCGTCGTTCGAATATAATGGAAAATGAATCAGGGGAGCCCAAAAATTTGGTTATTCCAAATTACGCGATTCTGAATCTTCAGAATCTAAAGCCGAAGCGACAGAAAACCCATATAAGCTTTTATTCTTGATTTAAAAAAGTAGCTTATTTTTGTTATTTTTTCATACACATAGACGTGTTTGTATCGTACTTATTTGTCGATTTTGCTTCTTTGGCTTCATTATGACTTCACTGGAAGTATATACTAGGTGAGTTTTTTAAGTGTTACAAGGCGATATCTCGAAAACGGTTTACTATATTTAGATGAAATTTTGGTGAGGTAGTAGTGAGATGGGGGAAATATTTAAACATATTTTTGACATTTACCCCCTCTATGTTTTGAGGGGTGAGGGGTAACTTTAGAATTTTAAATTAGATGATGTACTTTTGTTTGTAAAATTCGAATCTAAGTAAAAAACTACGTATGTGTACAAAATGTTTTTTATCTTACAGTAGCAGCTATTACCATACATTATACAACTGTTTTCAGTTTTATTCACTAGTGAGTATAAAATATTTTTATACTCACTAGTGAGTAAAACTTCATTTTAGTCACCGAAAACAGTTGTATAATGTATGGTAATAGGTGCTACTGTAACTATCTATTGTCTGTTTTGCGACATATTCTGACGGCTCAAACTGTTTAGGCATACGAATTGCTACTGTAAGATAAAACGTCGTATATCACACGTGAGCGAAATGCCATTATAAGCTCGTGAGAAATTGTATCGCTCGTGCTGGGGCACTCGCGATTCAAAATTCTCACTCGCAGATAATGATGCATTTCTCTCACTTATAATATTATCTACTATTATTTGCTCTTGACCGAATCCGCTTTGCCTGCTTATTAGTGGCGCCTGAAATGTTACTGCGGATACAAAATTAATTTAGAAAAAAGAGTGAGAAAGTGTTTGGAAGTTGAAGGGGGATATTTCGAACAAATTCTCAAAAACAGACGATAAATAAGTTGAAAGTAAATGGTAAATATTTTTTTATTTTATAACCTAATCCGTAACCATAACCAAATCAAAAAAATTTGTACACATACATAAGGTCTACACATTAGCCTTTTTCTGTGACGTAACAATTTTCTCTCTTTATTTAACAATAGGGAACTGGACGATACAAGAAATCTGCAGTTTTTGTCAGGTCCGCTTTAAGTACGGCTTGCTTCATAATACTGTCAATGTGACATTTGTCTAGAACGACAGTAAAATAACGCTTTATAACAAGCAATCGAGCAAGCCTAAAATCTTATTTAAAGCGTTAGCGACTTCTTCGAAGAGGAGAAACGTCGAATTACATAGGTCAAGAATGTCTTGAATTGAATAATGTGCTATTTAGAGCATCTCTTACATTAAAGGTTAGGTATATGTCAAATTATTTCTGAAGTCTACTACCTGTGATCTGAATGATCTTTTTGAATTTCACTGTAATATAAGACATACGTTTTAAACGCTATGTTTTGTTATTCCTGACATCATAGAAAAAGTGTAATGTGTAGACTTTAGTTTTTTAGGTAGATTCGAATTTTATAAACAAAAGTATATCATCCTATTTAAAATTCCAAAGTTATTCCCCACCCCGCAAAACAGAGATATGTTTAAATATGTCCCTCCATCTCCCTATCACTTCATCAAAATATTTTAAACCGTTTTTCTACTCCCACATGTAAATATTTCATTTTCTTCACAATCCACAGAATGGATAAGTAGGCAAATGTTGTTAACTGAACGAATATTATTTCATATCATATCACACGGACAGATATGAAATACACTAATCACAATTCACGTTAGTTATGGTTACCTAGACAACTTTCATATTGTTTGTTTTGTTATGGGCACGCCCTGCTGAATTGTGTGTGGCAAACGTTGGTGACGTTTGTCAAACAATTCAGCAGGTCGTGGTTATGGACAAGGTAAAAAGTCAATAAGCGTCAGTAATAGTTAAATATTAGTGATTCTAGTGGCGAATCGATTAACGGTACTCCGCCAGATATTCGTTCAGCAGCTAATGAAACATACGGCACGTTATTATCCCAGAAATTCAAGAGTAAATACGAATTTACTTACAAGACGTTCAATAAGATTCTAAAAATCCATGGTTCTTATTTTTCTTTTCTTCGTTGATAGTTCGAAGAAAATACTGTACAACTCGAGTAGAATGTCTATATTCACTATTATTGCACAAACCACTATTTCAAGATATCGCCTTGTAAAACTTTAAAAACTCACTTAGTATACAATGTGTCTCGCAGAGTATCAAACATAGGGCAATTAACATTGAAAAATTATGAAAAGATCAACTATTGCTGTGTGCGCATCGAGTTACGCGATTGGTCAGAAATGCAAATAATTTGAAATAACTTTGACGTGTGTCATTTGTGACCAATCACGTACCTCGATGCCTATACAGCAATAGTTGGTCGTCCAATAATTTTCCAATTTTAATTTGGCTATGTCTGATAGTTAGTGAAAAACACTGTAGACATATTCTATGTAATCCAGGTTATCTACAGTAACATTCTGGCAAGTGTTTAGCTAAATACCTACTTAATAATATATATAAATAATATAAAGAATATTTTTTATTTTACTACACATTTTTTATGATCCCTTAATTTTATTTACTAGAAATTACGTTTTTTACTGAACAAAATTACTTATGATTTTAATATAATAATGTGCATTTAATTTGTTGCCTTGGTTTATTAAAAATTGAACTTCTTACTATCCCTGTGATTTTTTAAATGAAACATTTATTATTTGTACGAACACTCTGTATTATTCCTGAACGTCTATATTTTTTACTGAAGATTTATTATTTTACTGGGCGCGTATTGTTTTCTTACTGATTGTCTACGATTTTTACCAAAAGATTATTATTTTTTCGACGACTGACATCGAAAGTAGATTTTTCTCACTGTCATTTGACAACAGAAAGTTGACATTTGCCGCTGAGCGTGCGTTTTCATCACTTTGCCGCTCGCCGAGCGTTTTGGGTTTCCGAGTGAACAAAATAGATAGCCACGTCCGAATGTTTCCTTGAGAATGCCCGTCATTTGTCGAAATAATCGCGTCACATGTCTAATAGACTGCGCGAGTAATGTTAACTTGATTGTCAATTAATATTTGTAATAAAATGAAATATGATATTTTCCATTAATAATATGCTCAGTCGTCGAAAAAATAGTATGTATGTTTCGAGCTAAAAGTGCGCTTGCCGCTTTTGCATGATTGCTGGTTTCGGCTTTGCCTCAACCAGCAATATTCATGCGCAAGCGGCAAGAATGCACTTTCAGCTCTTAACATACAATATACTATTACTAAACATCTATTATTTTACTATACATTTCTAATTATTGTTACTAAACGTTTACATTTTTACTGTGCATTTATTATTTTTACTGTACATTTGTATTATCTTACAAAACATATATGTATTAGTTTTGCTTGACGCTGATTATTTCTACTGAGCAAACGTACTTGACTTGATGTTTTAATAAAATACTGTGCATTTAATTTGTTGCCTAATAATAATAATACTAACGTTTTTAGATACGAATCAGAGCGTGTTCATCTTGCCCATTAACCATTAATAAGTTATAGCAACACAATTAACCCACAGTTCATTTATTTACAAGAGGTCCTTATACAATACTTCAATGCTGCAGTTCAACGAGTGCAATCGATAGTTAAAAAACTCTTCGAGTTTTTTAAACACTACTCTTTGAGCCCTCTTTAGCTATCCGAAGAAACTAGCAATTAAAAAGCTGTTTCAGGTTCAACAATACAATCATGATTGTGTAAAGCACACTCGGAGCAATAAAATACTTGGTGTAGGTTCTGCTATCCTAGTAGCAAGAGAGTGCAGTTCAGTGCTAAAACGACACAAGTCCACATAGCAGTAGGTACGGATATTTTAGAACGCTCATAATTAAGTACAGCTTACGGAATCTAGATTGACTCTCAAGTTAGGCTATGAAAGGCGCTTTGATCATATTTGATTTAGAGATCCTATATACAGAGAGTTTATTACAACGCGCAATATGTAAATGCGTTTATTTTAAAATGCAATATGGAAATATTACTGAGTATGTAAACACATAATATATTCTAGAGAGGAAGGAATTCTGTTGATCAAAGTATAAAGGTATAAGGTATAAAGACTTCAGTTTACAGCAAGTGTGTGGGTTATTACATGTTGCATTCCCTCTTGTTATTTGTGATTCTCCTTTTTCAATAAAATTACGGTTCCTTGTTGCATTTTAAAATAAACTCATTTACACATTGTGTGGGAATGGCTTATCCTTAGAGACCGATAGATAACAACGAAATCCTTATGGAAACGGCAAGATCACATTGCGCATTAAAATAAATTCACTGTACAGGATGTCCCAAATTAGTGCGTGACCATTGGGATCCTGGAAACCGTAAGAGATACGAAAAGTTTAAATTATGGCAAAGTTGAGCATTTTGACGTAATTTTCGCCTCGAAATATTCAAAAACTGTAAAACATGATAGATGCTCATTCTTGGAATTACGCGTTTTTTCAAAAATTAAAATATAAAATCCAGGTTCGTATTTAAAAAAATTAAGTTGATGATGGTAGCTGGAAGATGAAACGTCGAATATAAAATATGAAAGCACCAGCGTGTAGTGCAGGAAAAGTGACCATGGACATGTTAAATTGGTTTCGCATGATCTCTTTAAATAAAGTCAGGAGCAAGAAAAAACAAATTTTCAAAATTTCGGTTTTTGTCGAATATCTTCGCTAATACTCGGAATTTTTAGAATTCCAAAACGGAATTTTAATAAGCTCTAAAATGCTCAACTTTGCCATAACTTAAACTTTTTTCGTATCTCTTACTGTTTTCAAGATCCCAATGGTCACACACGAATTTGGGACACCCTGTACATATAACGAGATGAGCCATTGGATCCACAAATCAAGGATTACATGATTTAGCAATAATATATTTCATTTTTTGTTATTTGGAACAAGTATGACAAACAAAGTGACATTAACTGACATGCCAAATCACAGAATTCACTCATTTAGAAATCCGAAACAACTTGCAAGAAAAATAATATTCATGTAGAATTATTAAAATTGGAAAATGTTTCCGGCTAAATTTAGTTACTTTTTTAGAGCTAGTGTGTTTTCATGTTATGGCAAAAAGTATTTTTGAAGACTTATGTGAAGTATGGTTATAAATAAACAGGTATTGAAATTTTCTGTTATGAAAAACCTCTGCTTATTATAATCTTAGGTGTGGGGTAGGATGTTTAGTGGCAGATGTAAACCTGGTAAGAAGAAGAATTTAATGCTCGACAGCTAATGTTAGAGAATTTGTGGCGACGTAATTCAACCTCCCCAGAGGAAATTTGTCTTTTTGTAGTGATTAACATTGGCCTGAACAATCTGCCGTTTGATGCTTTCACTATCGATTAGTTCGTTTTCCTCTATTTCAGAATTTTCACTTATAATACCATGAGTAGTCAAAGTTATGTCGACTATTTTTGTGGTGGTATCACGAAAGTCCATTGCGCTTTGGTACAATTAGGACGAGTGCGCTAGCATCCCAATCGCAATTGATATGAGTAGTGGTACCACCGCAAAAATAATCTACTTAACTTTGACTACGAATGGCATTCGAGGGACTATTCAATGAACCAAACTACTTTTTCAAATTAGTTTTCAGTAAATATAGCAACAAACTACGTGATTTCAATAGTAACAGAAAACTAAAATGGACTTTTTCTAATAAAAATCACATTTGTTTATAATATTAAAGGGCAATACCACAAAAGGTGAAAATTCTCCTAACAAAAATTGCCTTGAATGGTATTTAGAAAGATTTTCGACAATATGGGTAGATGACTTTTACCGTGTTCGACAGCACACATCTTTAACGTTTTCCACTATTAATTCAATACTGGAGCTTCCAACACGATTATTATAAGTTTTTAGAATGACGCTGATTTGTAAACTTCACTTTGACTTTTTGGTGAAAATGTCAGTCAAAGGCTACTCACTAAATTGAAATCTTTGATACCAATCGGGCTCGCGTGAAAACACTGCGACATTAGATGTTTTCAAAGACAGTCAATTTTGATTGGCCGTTTCTGACAAATTAAACAATTTTCATTATAGAGTTGAATAATTAGTAATAATACCACGAGATGACTATGAATTATCAAAAATACTTTTGCTTTCTCACGAAACGGGTTGCTTAGAAACACCTTTTATTTAAATCTGGTTACCAAAAATTGAATAATGTTTGAATAGCATTGTATTTCAGTATTGTTTTTCAATGTTTAATCAAAGACTGATCATCCGAAAAATGTTCATTACATAAACGGCTTGTTGCCTTAAAATTCTTAATTTTGCTGTTATTTACCCAGAGACGCT